>CANTAL010000012.1:1780945-2173445 GCA_947650365.1 Chamaelirium japonicum
CTAGATCGCGTGTTACCGTCCAAAAGCTTAATTTTCCCCATTTTCTTCTTGAAGCAACAACTTGTTGTAATTCGCTTAGCTTGGGAGATTTGCCCACAAGTCCTCACCTTGTTTCAATTTTTTGAAAAACAAGTCGGCTCCTTCAGTAGTCGGCGGAATCCAACCGACATGAGGCATCAATGTCGTCAGAAGTAGCCGAGTCGGACGCAGTACTGTCGGTGATTTATAGCCGACAAGGGCCATATGTGTCGGCCATGTATAACCGACACTGATATATAAAATGTCGGCCACCTTAAATCGAATCTAACGAGCAGTGTCGGTTAAATTTCAGCGACACTACTGCACTTTTATTCGGCGAAGATTGGCCGACATTGATGCACCAATAACGGCGACATTTAGCCGACCATTACTGTGTCCATGACGGTTAAACTTAGCCGACAGTACTACGTTCGTATCGGTTAGAACTAGCCGACATTACTGTCTCATGTCGGTTAGATGAGGCCGACAGTGTACCCATGTCGGCTAGGATTGGCCGATATTGAGCCTGTCCGTGTCAGTTGGACTCAGCCGACACTGCTGCGCTGCGGCACTAGCATCCAGTGTTTTGAAAACCGAACCGGACCGGGCGGTTCAACCGGTTTGGACCGGAACCGGAGCATGTTTTGGTTCGGGTCTTTGAATAAACCGGTTTGTATGTTAACCCAGGAATCAAACCTTCCCATTGAAGAATTTAGTAGATATCTATATAAAAAAAACATATTTTCATACGGTTCAAACGGTTGAACCACCGGTTTGAACCGATTTGGACCGAACCGGATGCCTTTTTCGGTTCGCCTTCCGTCCGGTTTTGAAAACAATGCTAGCATCCCGTATCGGTTGGGTTTCGGCCCCTCAACCGACACGACCCAACCGACACGGGTTATGTCAAAATGGGTGGCTCACAACAAAGAATTCTAATGAATTCTATCTTTTGATAGCTGTGTCTAATTCGGAGGGAGTAAAAAATGCTTGACTTTCTATGCCATAATTAGCTCTGCTATAGAGAAATATACACTTATAAATTAAGCTCCACCATTGATCGTTGAAACCAAAATCATAAGCCTTTGCCATACATTTCCTCCTCTACATTTTTTATCCAAATCATTACAAAGATCGTTAGCAAGAGCAATGCAATCTGTAATTGATCTTCCTAGAGCAAACACATTATGTTCAAGACTGATCACTTTAGGGAGCACTACACTTAGTCTCGATGTAATGATCTTGGTTATAATTTTTTAAGAAAATTGCACAAGCTTAATTATTGGCCTAAAATTTGAGAACGCTTTTCGAAAATCGAAATGAGAGCAAGAAATTAAGTAGCGCAACGATTGGAAGAGCCCTTCCCAAAAAAAATTCCTACACTGTGCATCGAGAACATTATCCTACAATATCCAAACTAGCTTGGAAGATACCTATTAAAACCATCCGGCGCCGGAGCACTATAAACAGGGAACTCAAAATAGTTTTTTTCACCTCTTCTAAATTGGAGATTTTGACTAATCCCTCATTATCTGCCTCGTCAACTACACAAGGTATACAATCATTTTGTTAGAAGATGACGACTAGGGTCTGGAGAAAATGGACTTCATTGAGAGACTAAGCCCAATATATATGTACAACATAGAACCCGGACCCGACTGTTCATTGAACCCGGCCCATCTATACATTAACATTAACACTCCGCCTCAAACTCACGGTGGATCTTGAACCGAGAGTTTGTTGATAAAATGCCGAAAGCGAGCAATAGTCAAAGGGATGAGAAAGTCAGCAGACTATTATTCCATCGAGTGATTTGAATGGTATGGAGATGGTGTGGGGCGAAAAACTTCTGTCGAATATAGTGACAGTCAACTGTAATATATTTGATTCACTCACCGATCGAACTGGGTGCATTGGATAGCTACGATCGTGCCGTGTCTTGGAGAAAAGAAGTTCGAAAATAGGTTGACTGAGTAGCATTTCTTGATGCTTCTCTAAGAGAATAGATTATTTGATGTTACATGAACAAATGAACTCTAAAATAAATACGAAGCTGAATATTATACCAATGTAAACCTTGAATAACTTATGATTGGGTTCCTAGCAATTAAAGTAAACATATTTAAGGGTATGTTTTATATATTTTTTTTTGTTGAAAAATGCTATTCAACCCGAAGGTTTTCCTGATTCCACTCAACCTGATTGACATGGCCATGCGCAAGTGGTGCAAAACCAAATTCAAATTGTCACTAATGAGATTCAACCACCACTCGCACACGGCCACATCAATCAAGCTGATCAAATCGGAAAACCTTCGGACTGAATAGCATCTGTAGTCCTCTGGGGCTATCTTTCTGATGCTGGAAAAATCTTCCATGATATTATATTATGGAAGCATGACTATATAGAACACTATAGATTATAAGTGCTCATTAAACACATGAATGAGTTATTTTAGAATTCAGCAATGCTAATACTAATTACAACTAAAATTAGTGTTTTTTAGTAAATCTTAGTTACTAATATTTTTATGGTCTTACATACACTCATGATATTGTAGTTAGATCACAAGAAGTCCTATGTAAGGGGCAAAATGTGTATGAAAAATAATTTATGATTTTGGTTCACTTATGAAATTTGCTACAAATTCAGGATGATTCGCTAAGTGGGGCAGTCTCTTAAGTCGATATCACAAAGACATATAACCTGAATAGCCTTATTAAAACTGATGAAGGATTCTTGAAGAAACTAGCTTTAAGGATTAATTAATCTGAAGAGTGGTGAATGTGAACGGTGGAAAAAGTCACTAATGAGCAAATTTAAATAGCTAGGACAATTATCGAAGCGTTCCACACTTCAATATTAGAAGAGTATTCAAATATGTTGCATATTTAAATAGCTAGGATAACTATCGAAGCCTTCCACACTTCAATATTTGCAGAAACGTTTCTCATGTAAAGAGTTCCATTAATTCATGTAAACATTTCACGTAATATACGCATACGTATTTCATTAATGTATGTCGATCCCCCAAATGTGTGTTGATATAGTATTGCATTGAAAATGTATACACGAGGGAGGTTTCTGCAAATACGAGAATAAGAGGACATGATTGGGTAGTTGAGAAGGAATTACCAAAATTCATCATAAAAAGAAATGGTTTCTTAATTACCATATTGTCTAAACTTAGTGAGCTTTTACGTTGGTACGTAAAACCAGTATATGTAACAAGATACAAGCATTCCACATTATTGACATTAAATGATTTGCGAGAGCTTTAAAATTTGCCACATTTTAATAAGCCCGTGGAAAGCTAATATATATGTTTCTTCCATTGTTAAGTATAGGTTTGCAAGGATACTTTCAGAAGAACAAAGACTTCAGGCGATGAGATTGCTACTCAAGAAAGATCAGCGTTTGCGAAAATAAATATGTGTTGTACTATCATTGATGTTATATGAATATGCCAAGTCATGGCCGGGACATGCTTTATTAAGTGGAGTATGTATGGTACCAACTAAATCAATTTCGGTAGTACTTTAGTTGTTAGCAACTTAATTTGTGATCAAGAATTATGATTCCATTGTACTCTAATTTTTATTGAATACAAAATTAGTTTAAGTATTTAGAATTTTGAGAAATGCTCCCCCTAGCTTTTTCTCACATAAATGCAAAATAAAAGTTCATGCATAACAAGTGCAGTGAGGGTGTTCCACTATGCTCCGGTAATGAAATTGGCCGATAATCAACCCGTAACGATCGCAACCATGTGGCCATGGTGTACTGCAAAAAGAATAGAATATGATACTTTGGCCAAAATAAAAAAGTGTAAGAAATGTAGGGTGTGTTATTTTAGTAAACAAAAATAAAAAATAGGAGTGGAAGATTTATCCATAGTAAAACTCTTCCTCAAAGTAAAAACACTTCCTCAAATGAAAAAAACTTCAATGGTGAGGCCCTATTAGGTCTCCATGGCCGCACGATACCAAAACCAATGAACCACACTGGGCCCCATTTCACACTCCAATCCAACAATGCTGTCTTGGAGTCATCCCTAATAGGGGAGAAATTATCCAGTGGAACTAGGGTCTATGTTGTCTTGGTGAATCGCTAATCCGTAGCCAACTAATGTATGTGGGACCCACTCGTGAATCGTACTATCCCTTCGATGCATTCCACCTCCAAAAATGATGGAACGAAAGTCGAACATTAGTGTTGGAATCGAACGAACGGTGCTTGTAATAGCCCGATTTTGATTTTATATTATAATAAGTAAAGCATTTTAATCAATCAAAACTGAAACTACGAAAGTAGCCAAAACCAAAAATCCGATCACACTTTTGTATCTGGCTCGTCGAAACGATAAAAAAATCATATACACGTAAGACATTTGACCATATACGAGCCACTTAAAAATATAGAAGTGAACCTTGGGCCCCTTATAAAGTGAATAAGCAATTCTGGAGAAAGACCTCCTGAACTCAAGGAAGCACCTTCTGGAGTCATCAAAAGAAATGGGAGTGGCCTGATCCTCACCATATGATTTCAGGCCTAGGGTAGTGATTATCTTTCCTCTGCTATGTCTACCAGTTCAGGTGTGAGCAGTGGGTGTGCTAAGCGAAGGGACTCTCACGAAGTAAACTAATTGTATGGGCTCTAGATTGCTTTGTAAGGCAAGCTTCACCCTCCTTTGCTATTCATATTGGGACCTTCACTTCTTAAACACGGCAATGGAAATATCTTCCCATACGGAAAATGCATTTGTTATGAAGAGAGAGGGAGAGTGAGACTAGGGTTTGGGGAGAAAACTTCTTATGTTGATTTTATTACATAAGACTAACTCTCCTTATATAAGGAGAGAACACACACCATTGCAATACCACAACGAAGGTGTGACTAATAGTAATACAACATCTAATACCCCCGTCAAGCTGATGTAAGGTATAAACTGATATCAGTTTGCTTAATAAAAGAAAGGAAAAAATACATCAAATATCATAATTTTTATTCTCTAAAGTAAAGATAGTGCCAGGGCGACCTACAAGTAAGTCGTCCTGAGAACCCGATTGACCTACAAGCAAGAAAATCAGGGAAATCCGGCTAAACTGTGAGCAGGTCAACTAGGAAACTAGTAATGATCACTAAGGATCGGAGCGGAGGGAAACCAACTGTTGAGCGGCCAATATGTGCTAATTATCCTATTATTCTCAAACATATATATATCGTCAGTTTGCTACGTAAAACTTTCATACTACACGTAAACTGCATGATTATCTTTGCACCACTACATAATAGAATTTCATACGAACACAACGGTATATTGGCCCGCTCTTATACATCTCATGCATGACAATTATACAGCTCGATAGTCTATTATTCCTTTTTCTATCAATTTTAGTGTAAGAAACTGATCAGCGTCATTTTATGTTCGCTTCGCAGGGAATAAATCTCCCTCCCAATGTGATGAACCAGAATACTAGCATGGGCTTCAAGCGTAGGGCATACGTTTAGAACCAGTGAAATGGACGACGGACAATGGATGCGGTGATTGGTTCAGATGGTTGAGAATTGAGCTCGCAAAGGATGATCTCGGACCCTACCTACTCGTCTCCAAAACCGTGCATGTCCACGAAACCAAAACCTACTCACTTGATCCCTTTGTAATCCCAACAAATCCCAGCCGTCCCTTCCATGCACATGCATGCATGTGTCTCATTAACTAGCCTTGCAACCGACCACCCTTACCCGTCCGATCGCATCGCAGCCATCCTTTGCAACCCATCTTGATTCACCCGACCACCTGACACCAAGCCGAGCAACCCAACTCTATCTCTCACGGACCATGTGATCACAGCCCTCTCGTGCATCAGCCTCGGCCCGACCCGATCGCGAGTTCCGGATCACAGCTCTCTTTTCTCAAAATTAATCACAGCCGTCCACCTCTCCATCCCGTCACTTCTCATTACCGACCCGATTGCAGCTGTCCTCATCCCTTCCATGCAATAACAATGCATGCATGTCATCCCGTCATTCTCATTACCGACCCATTGCACCCAGCACTCTCTTCCCTACTCATTCTCTCTACCACCTGATCCGCATCTCTTTCCCATCCAGAGGCAACATCACAGCCGTCCCTTCCATGCATGCATGCATGCATGTGCACCTCAACCACCCAGCACTCTCTCTCCCTCCCACCATCAAAGCCGTCCGATCCAATAACCCGAACCTGATGGCATGCAGGCCCTTAAAACGGAACCCATCAGAGCCCTCTCTCTGCCTCCTTGATTCTCTCTCTCTCTAAACCATCGGATTTCTCTCTCTTTCCATATCTCTCATTTCCTTTTCTCTCTCCGGAGTCCGGACTCTCTCTAGTACCCGATTACATCTCTTTCTCTCTCTAGATCTAGACCGGGATTCCCTCAATTTCAACGAACGTGTTTCTCTTTCTCTCAACCGACTATCTCTCTCCGGACGTCTCTCTCTCTCTCAACCGAACTTCTCTCTCTCCCGTTTCCTTCTTTCTCTCCCACTCTCCATTGATCTTCTCTCTCTCTAGCCGCCCAACTTAGAATCCTATTGTTGGGGTTCCATCCCCATGGAGGAGACCCAAAGGGGAGGGGAGCATAGCTCCTTCCCAATCGGACTTGCACCCGAGTCACCCGGCGCGAGACCCGACTCGCCCGGGCGAGTTCCTTAGCCACAAATGAGCAGAAAATTCAGCAAACCCACTTGGGCGAAGTCGGGTCGGATCTGTTTTTCTGCAGACCCGTTTTGGGATGTTTTAAAGGCTCTTTGAAGGGGCTTTTGGAGTATGCTTGAGTTGGCTTTGAGAAACCTTGGAGAGGGCTTTGAGGGCTGATTTTCTAAGGGAGAAGGAGTGCTTTCTTCTAAAAGGGAGGAGAAGATTTCCTTGGGGATCGATCTTCGGCGGATAGATCGGATCTAAGCTTGCAAGGAGGTATGTTCCTTGAGGCTTGCTAGGGTCTCTACTTGTTGAGCCCTAGAAGGGGGGAAAGGTGTAGATCTAGAAGGAGGAAGAAGAAGGAGTCGGGTTGTACTCTCGTCTTGCTTGCCGTCTTTGATAGTGAAGCCCTCTCCCGAGCATTTGCTCCGAGCATTTGCTCACCGTGGTTTTTCCCGCAAGGGTTTCCACGTAAATCCCCGAGTCATCTTCTTTGCTTGTGATTGAATTATTTTGCATTTGTGATTGGATTGTTGTTTGCTCCTTTTTGGTTCATCTCACGGGGAAGAGATCGTCAGTTTCGTGGTTGAGCCGGTGCGGTTTTCCCATCAAGTGGTATCAGAGCACGGGTTGTGCACACAAGGTGTTTGCTCTTGTGTCTGTGAGAAATCAAAGATGGATGAGAGCGGCAGTAGCAAGAATGAAGGGATGTTTTGCTTCAATGGTACTAATTCATGGCCGATTTGGAAGGAGAAGATGGAAGACATCTTGTATTGCAAGGATTTGTACTTGCCGTTAGGTGGAGATTCAAAGTGCCCGGAAAAGATGTCCGATGAGGAATGGCAGGTGTTGAATCGAAAATCATGTGGCACGATTCGTAAGTGGCTAGATATTAGTGTTTGCCATCACGTCTCTGGAGTTACGTCTGCATTCGAGATGTGGACTCGGCTTCATGATCGGTACGAGAGGAAGACAGTTGGCAACAAGACCATGCTCATCCGCAAGCTTGTCAATTTGAAGTATCGGGATGGCACGTCGTGTCAGATCATTTGAACGAGTTCCAAAGTATAGTCAATCAATTGACCGTCACGAAGACAGTCTTGAAAGAGGAGCTTCAAGCTATGCTACTATTGAGTTCGCTTCCAAATAGTTGAGAGACACTTGTTGTGTCGGTGAGCAACTCTTCCCCGGATGGCAAGTTGACATTGTCTATTGTGCATAGTGCTTTGCTAAATGAGGAAACAAGGCGGAAGGCGAATAGAGAAGACCATCCGCAAGCTTTGATGAATGAAGAGCGAGGCCGGAGCAAGAGTAGGAAACCTCATTGGAGGGGGAAGTCGCAAGCTCGGTCAAAATCCAAAGGTAAATCATTGACGTGCTTTTATTGCAAGAAAGAGGGGCATTTCAAGAAAAATTGCTTCAAGTTCAAGAATGATCTCAAAGAGGGTAAGGCGAAGCCCAAGGAGGAGGAAGGTACATCCGCTACCATCACCGGTGATGATGGTGTAGTTGTCTTGTTGGACAATGGAGAGTGCTATCACACCTCCGCAAATGAGGTTGAATGGGTTGTCGACACGGGAGCATCATACCATGTCACACCCAGAAGGGACTTCTTTATGAGCTACCGGAGCGGCAATTTTGGAAATGTCAAAATGGGCAATAGTAGTGCGTCGAAGATTCAAGGTATTGGAGATGTTCATGTGAAGACCAGTTTGGGATGCACCTTGATTCTACGGGACGTAAAGCATGTCCCGGATCTTCGACTGAATTTGATGTCGGGATTGGTTCTTGATCGAGAAGGCTATGTGAGTGTCTTCAGTAACGGAGTGTGGAAGCTAAGCAAGGGTTCGTTGGTTGTTGCCAAAGGCAAGGCTTATTGCACACTATACAAGACGGCCACGGAGGTGCACACTCAAGAAGGTAGTGTGAATGCTAGTGAGGCCACTCCAGGGCTATGGCATCGAAGGCTTGGTCACATGAGTGAAAAGGGCTTAGAAATCTTGAGGAAGCAGAAGCTCATCACACCTCAGGTTGGCTCTATGGCTTATGGCACTTGTGATGACTGTTTGATCGGGAAGCAACATAGGGTGTCATTCTCGGGGTACTCGGAGAGGAAGAAGGAAGTGTTGGAGCTTGTCCACTCGGACGTTTGCGGGCCCATGGATGTTGCTACTCTCGGGGGACACCGCTACTTTCTTACCTTCATCGATGACTCATCTCGCAAGGTATGGGTCTACTTCCTAGCAAATAAAAGTGATGTATTTGATGCTTTCTCTAAGTTTCATGCTAAGGTTGAGCGGGAGACAGAGAAAAAACTCAAATGCCTCCGTAGTGACAATGGAGGCGAGTATGTTTCAAAGGAATTCCAAGACTATTGTGCTAGGCATGGAATTCGGCACGAGAAGAGTGTACCCCGCACCCCTCAGCACAACGGGATAGCAGAGAGGATGAATCGCACACTCATGGAGAAGGCACGTGCAATGCTACCTTTGGCTAAGCTTCCTAAGACCTTTTGGGGGGAGGCAGTGGTGACCACTTCCTACATCGTCAACCGGTCTCCCTCGGTACCCTTGGAGGGTGGCATTCCGGAGAAGGTTTGGAGCGGCAAGGAAGTTAGCTACCATCACATGAAGGTGTTTGGGTGTCGGGCTTTTATGCATGTGCCAAAAGAGAATCGATCGAACCTCGACAATCGGGGCACACCATGCGTGTTCATTGGCTATGGGGATGAAGAATTTGGGTATCGCCTCTATGATCCCAAGGCCAAGAAGATAGTGCGAAGCCGTGATGTTGTATTCTTTGAAGATGAGACCATTGCCGATTTGGAGAAGACCATGAAGGTCCATGGTGGAAGTGTAGAGGAATCCGATGATTCCACTCCCATCTCCTCTCCACCAAGCCAAGGGGTGGATGATGGAGAGGGGGAGACTCATGAAGACCCACCGGTTGTTGAACCGATCGATGGAGGAGCCTATGAAGACCCGGTAGATGATGCTTCTACCGGTGATGAAGACGAGCTCCTACCTCCGGAAGTGCCTCAAGTCCGGAGGTCGACTAGGGGTGCCTCAACCGTCGAGAAGGTACTCCTCGGAGGAGTATATTATGGTGACAGATGAGGGGGAGCCTGAAGACTTCCTAGAGGCTCTTAGTGATAAGGAGGATGCAAATTGGAAGAAGGCAATGGATGAAGAAATGGATTCTTTGGAGAAAAATCAAACATATGAGTTGGTAGAGGCTCCGAAGAGGGTGAAAGTATTGAAGAACAAATGAGTCTTCAAGCTTAAGCGAGACAGCATCGGTAATGTTGCAAAATACAAGGCGAGGTTGGTTGTCAAGGGCTTTGAGCAAAAGCAAGGTATTGACTACACCGAAATTTTCTCACCCGTGGTGAAGATGACTTCTATTCGGGTCGTGTTAGCATTGGTGGCGAGTCTTGATTTGGAGATCGAGCAGCTTGATGTCAAGACTGCCTTCTTGCACGGAGATTTAAAGGAGAAGATTTATATGATACAACCGGAAGGTTATGAGGTGAAGGGCAAGGAGCACTTAGTGTGCCGCTTGAAGAAAAGCTTGTATGGGTTGAAGCAAGCACCGCGTCAGTGGTACAAGAAGTTTGACTCCTTTATGGCTTCTCAGAAGTATAAGCGGATAGCGGCGGATCACTGTGTCTACATCAAGAGATTCAAAGGAGGCAAGTTCATTGTTCTTCTGCTCTATGTGGATGATATGTTGATTGTGGGACAAGATGCTAGTTTGATCAAAGAGCTAAAGCGAAACTTGACAAAGGCGTTCGACATGAAGGACTTGGGTCCTGCTCAGCATATTTTGGGCATGAAGATCGAGAGGGATCGTAGCGGTCGACGACTTTGGTTATCTCAAGAGGCATATGTTGAGAAGGTGCTCGAGAGGTTCCACATGAAGGAGGTGAAGCCTGTGAGTACTCCTCTCGCAGGTCACTTCAAGCTATGCTTAGCCTTGTCACCGAAGACAGTGAAGGAGAAGAAAGAGATGGAGTTGATTCCATATATGTCTGTCGTTGGTAGCCTCATGTATGCCATAGTGTGCACGAGGCCCGATATTGCTCAAGCCGTAGGGATGTTGGGCAAATTCATGTCAAATCCGGGCAAGGGGCACTGGGAGGCTGTGAACTGGGTACTTAGATATTTGGAAGGGACTTCCAAATACCGATTGTGCTTTGGCAAGGGATGTCCGACTCTTACAGGATATACAGATGCTGATATGGCAGGAGACATTGATAGCAAGAGGTCCACGTCCGGCTATGTGTTTACCTTCTCAGGGGGAGCTGTGTCATGGCAGTCTCATTTGCAGAAGTGTGTGGCACTGTCAACCACCGAAGCAGAGTATATTACCGTGAATGAGGCCGGCAAGGAACTTCTATGGTTGAAGAGGTTCCTCCTAGAGTTGGGGATGAAGCAAGAGGCTTATGAGCTCAATTACGATAGCCAGAGTGCGATCGAGCTAAGCAAGAATGCTACCTACCATCCGAGGACCAAGCACATTGCAGTTCGTTATTACTGGATTCGGGAAGTGCTTGAAGAGGATGAAATGGTGCTTGAGAAGATCCACACTAGCAAAAACCCGGTAGATATGCTAACGAAGATGGTGACTCGAGATAAACATGAGCTCTGTTGTGAGCTCATTGGCGTCACTTGATGGCTTTGAAGACGTCTTCCTCTCCATGGGTCTGGAGGGGGAGATTGTTGGGGTTCCATCCCCATGGAGGAGACCCAAAGGGGAGGGGAGCATAGCTCCTTCCCAATCGAACTTGCACCCAAGTCACCCGGCGCGAGACCCGACTCGCCCGGGCGAGTTCCTTAGCCACAAATGAGCAGAAAATTCAGCAAAACCACTTGGGCGAAGTCGGGTCGGATCTATTTTTCTGCAGACCCGTTTTGGGATGTTTTAAAGAATCTTTGAAGGGGCTTTTGGAGTATGCTTGAGTTGGCTTTGAGAAACCTTGGAGAGGGCTTTGAGGGCTGATTTTCTAAGGGAGAAGGAGTGCTTTCTTCTACAAGGGAGGAGAAGATTTCCTTGGGGATCGATCTTCGGCGGATAGATCGGATCTAAGCTTGCAAGGAGATATGTTCCTTGAGGCTTGCTAGGGTCTCTACTTGTTGAGCCCTAGAAGGGGGGAAAGGTATAGATCTAGAAGGAGGAAGAAGAAGGAGTCGGGTTGTACTCTCGTCTTGCTTGCTGTCTTTGATAGTGAAGCCCTCCCCCGAGCATTTGCTCCGAGCATTTGCTCACCGTGGTTTTTCCCGCAAGGGTTTCCACGTAAATCCCCAAGTCATCTTCTTTGCTTGTGATTGAATTATTTTGCATTTGTGATTGGATTGTTGTTTGCTCCTTTTTGGTTCATCTCACGGGGAAGAGATCGTCGGTTTCGTGGTTGAGCCGGTGCGGTTTTTCCCATCACCTATCCCATGCGAACCCAGCTACACGTCTCTCTCTCTCTCTCAACCGTTCATCTCTCTACTATATCTGAAACCCGATCTTCCCATTCCGATCGTCTCTTCCTCTCTCTCTAAAACCGGTGATCAGCCCCCCATTCCTATTTTCTCTCTCTAGATCCTTGCCATCCGATTCATTCCCTGCTCTTCACCAAACTTCTCTCCTTCTTTACCGACCTCATCACAACCGTCCGTGTACCCATTCCCGTCCACAGCGAAGCAAAAACCTCGTGCGATCTCTACACGTTTTCTCTCTCGAAAACAACCGACCTCTCTCTCCTATATAGGGGGGGCTCGGGAAAACAAGGGGGCGACTCGGATCATCTTCTACCACCGCGGCCATTTACCACCAGACCATCACCCGAACCATCTTCTTCACCACCGAGGCTATTACCATTCATCTGCACTTCCATCATTCACCATCTCCGAGCGACGCTCCATCATCACGAACCCGCATACCGCCATCGTCGAAGGCGCGCCGTCATCCTCGCCAGAAGCTTCACACACACGCTCGTCATCCATAATGGAGTTTGCTCGTATTTATATTTTTGTTATGAATTGTATGAACATGCGTAGCTAAACCCCTAGCTAGGGCTAGGGGTGAAACTTGGTTTATTTATGAATAATATTCAGGGGCGGACCTACGTTGGGGCGAGGGGGGGCTCAAGCCCCCCCTGACTTAAAAAAAAAAAAAAAACGGATCTAATTATCTCCCAAGAGTCCCAGCGTTGTGCTGTCCCGGTATAAAAACCCTTGCCCCGGCCATCAGCCCCCCTAACCCCGTTCAGTTCGATCGAAAAAAAAAAAAAAACTTAGCGGCAGGCCAGCAACAGAAGCATCTCCCGAATCCCGATCTCGGCGGTCGGCGGCGGGCTCCCCTCTTCTCCCTCGGTGGCAGATCCGATCACAGCGGCCGGCGGCGGGCTCTCCTCTTCTCCCTCGGTGGCAGATCCGATCTCGGCGGCCGGCGGCGGGCTCTCCTCTTCTCCTCGGTGACTGATCCTCCCCTCGCGGCTCGCGACGCCGCGCCGGTCACCCTCTTCCTCCACCACGATGCCGTGACGCCGTCGTCCCCGCCTCCCAGGTCCGCTCGATGCAGCACTTCCGAGGAGGGCCTCTCTGATGAGTCTGATCTCGCTTTCTCTCTCTGCGGATTAATATAGCCTTGAAGGCTTGAATTAGAATTTACCCCCGATATTCATTAGTTAGACTTTACCCCCCAAAACTAATTGTTCCCTCAACTCACACCCCAAAACTAACTGTTGGGCCTCAACTCACACCCCAAAACTTTATTTCTTTTTCGTCAGCTCACCGTTTCTGTTAGATGGTGTGAACTGACGGAACAGTTAGTTTTCGCCTTTGGGGGGTAAAGTCTAATTATTGAAAACATGGGAGTAAAGTCTAATTCAAGGCAAAATTTGGGGGCAAAGTCAAAATAATCCCTTTTTTTAAAGGAAATTTTATTCATACCCAAAAATCTGTAATTAGCCCCCATTTTCAACAAACTTGAACACACCCCATTTTTTTTTTCATACCCCATTCCTGTCCCAAAAATACCCTACCGCTTACACCCCACCATCAATACACCCCAGTTAAATGCCCCCCCCCCCCCCCCCCCCCCCCCCCCCAACTTGATTATACCCCAATAAAACATATACCCCCTTAAATATACCCCCAATTATATGCACTCTTGAATACACCCCACTTTTAAATAAACCCCATGTTGTTGGTTGGTACTTGAAGGCACAGGTAGGGCTGCAACTAGGGCTTGCAATTTCGGACCCGACACAAAGTTAGCGGGTCTGGGTCAGGGCTAAACGGGTTCGGGTCGTAAACGGGTCCACACGATAGACCCGTTTAATAAACGGGTCGGGTCCGAGTTTAGGGTTTTACATTACTTTAAAATGTTTATGCCCCCCCTGAGAAAAAATTCTAGGTCCGCCACTGATAATATTTATTCCCGTTTATGCCTTAATGTAATTTCGTCTTTGGTTGTTTCATAATCTTTATTAAATACCGCATGGTTGCATATTAGCTTGTTTCTATTATTGACTCCGGTCATAGTAGATGCGTAGAGAAGTTTCTACAGCACTGTAGTATCGTTCTGAACGTTTTGAATAACCATCGTATGATTATTATTATTTTATTATAATTCAAATCTTTAATCTATAGAAATAGACTGCTCTGTGATTCAACTTCTCAAAGAGACGTTGATACTTCTATAAACTCTTTAAGATTCGGCGTTGACCCAGGTTACGCCGGATGCTAGGGAAAGTCCCTGTGTCGTGCAACAAGTTCCTTCACGCTAATCGTCAACTGTCTAGATCTAAGATTAAAGATTCTCAGATTTTAATTGTTAAATCTTCCGGTTGAGATGAACACGCCATTCTACCCTAACTGAGATAAATAATTAATATTATTTGTGAATGTCCAAGCGTAACCCTGAAACCCTAGTTCTCATCCATTGATTCTCCATAACCTTTATTTTATTGTTTTTAGTCTATTGCGTTTATGTTAATCAAGAATTAATTAATTTAAAATTCACTCGCTCTCCTTTGGAGATCTTTCCATACTAGTTTAATCATTAATCTTTTCTTTAATTAGTTTTCAATCAAGTCTCTGTGGGATCGACCCGTATTTGCCACTGTCTATCAGATAGACGCCGTGCACTTGCGGTATAACAATTAAAAATCACAACACCAACAGTGATGGATGCCGATAATGAAAGAGGCTAAAAGGCTAAAGATCGAATAAGAAAGGTGTGGATGCGTGAGACCTTATAGGAGATAAGTACTCGGCCGAGGCAAGCACTCGACACCTCTAAGAAGATCTCTATCATCACGAATAAGGGAGAGAAAAATAGAGTTGTAGCTCTAATAGGGTCATACGACCAGGAAGAGAGAGGATCCAAGAGCCGGCACTCGAGTGATCGGAGAGAGAAGATCCGAGGATCCGAAAACTAGGGAGAAAGATGATAGAGTCAAAGCTCTAATAGGGTTACACGACTGTAAGAGAGAGGATCCAAGAGCTGGGGCCAGGAGTAGGCCACAAGCGAAGTACATGACGTATGTAGGTGGTCTGGTAGAGTGCAAGGTACAGGTAGGTGGTCCGACAGAGTGCAGGGTGCAGGCACAAGCGAACCGATAAAGCACAAGGTGCATGCAAACTGATATAGTGCAGGGGTGCAGACTGACCGGTAGAGCACAAAGCATAGGGCACACGTGGACCGGTAGAGTGCAGGACGCAACGTCGACATAGGCACAGACATTGTACAGGCAGTGCAGACGTGAGCGTAGGCAGAGCACATGGCTGATGCGAGCGCAGGCAGGGTGTAGGTAGATCCGACGTAAACAAGAGACAGTGTCGAGAATGCTAGAAACGGTCATAAGGAGAGATATCAATTTCAAATGCTCAGGCACAGAGCTCAAGTAAAGACGAGGCGACGCAAAAGCCGACACAGGCAGGGCCAACATGAGTGAAAAGTAGGCAGGGCCGACACGGGTGTGGGTAGTGTCGACACGAGCACAGGGCTGACGCAAACGCAGGGTATAGGGCATAGTCAGACCGACAGTGCTTAAGGCATAGGCATGTCGACAAAGTATAGGCCGACCGGAGAGTGCAGGTAGACTGGTAGAATAAAGATCACAGGCATGCCGATAAACCGTAGGCGGACTAGCAGAGAGCAGGAGGACTAAAAGATCGCACTACAGTAGAGAGCTGGAAGAGAGCGGGGTTGATGATAGCGTCGAAAAGGGCAAAAATGGTCCATAAGGACAAGAGTAGTAGGGACAATAGAGACACTATGGCCAATCACGAATCCATAGCATGGGTCAAAAACCTCCCTTCAGCATATGTTCCAAACCCCCTTACCACTAGTTGGAGCTCTACAACTCAATCCCATTCTCAACACACAATCAAAAAGGGCATCCCACTATTTGCGAGCGGAGAGGGTGGGTGGCGCAGAAGGGTGAAGACGAAGAGAGGCGTGGTGGCTTGGTGTTCTTGAGGACTGCAATTGGTCTGATGGCAGCGACGATCAGCATTGGGAATTGACGTGCCGAAAAGGGCTACGATGAGTTGGGATCTGTGATGGTGCACAGGCAACAACGGCTCAAAAGGGCTGCGACTGGTCTGAGGGTAACGACTATGGCGTTGGGTGCTGCACGACATTGATCGCAGGTGAGGGTGGAGGTACACCAGCAGGTGATCTGGTGCTCGATGCGAGGGAGGAGGAGGCTAGCATGGGCTGCAGGCTGAACTCGACGATGGCGTCATGGGAGAAGGCCAGGCGCGTGCGACGAGATCTCGATGAGAGGTTGGTGTGGCCGGAGGTGACAAGGGCTCAAGGTAGGCGGGCGGTTGGTGCGCATGACCAACCAGAGGTGATGCGGGCGGCCAAATCTGGAGCGTAGGAGGCTGGATCGGAGGCCGGTGGTCACACACAGTGCACAGGGCGGTCGGTGCTCACAGGCCAATCGGGGATCATCTGGCCGGTCGAGGGATGTCCGACCGAGGTTCGCACAGATTATAGGGGGAGGGAGGCCGAGGTTTGCACAGATCACAAGGCAGCCCGTGCTCACAAGCCGGTCGGGGATCAAGGCGCAGAGGGAGGGATAGGGCAGCAGCTCACGCAAAAATCTCCGATCGGCGAGCGGGGAACGACTATGATCGCGCACAGAGTAGAGGCGTAATGGCTTGTGATCACAAAGAAGAGTAGAGGGGCTCGTGATCGGCAAGGCAAGGGTACAGGGATAGGGCCAACAAGGGGCATGCAAGGGGTGATCGCGAGGCAGATCATGAGGGGTGGTCAGATCTGATCGACTCCTGATCTAAACCACGAGGGCCAGCGAGCGGAACGCGATGGGCGATGGCGGTCGCAGGTTGATAGCAAGGGAGATGAGGCAGCCAATCGGGATCACATGTAACATCCGCCCCAAACACACAAGATATTGTCCGTTTTGCCCGTGCCCGCACGAGAACTTCCCAGGGAGGTCACCCATCCTGGTACTACTCTCGCCCGAGCACGCTTAACTACGAAGTTCTTACGAAATCCGTAGCGGCGCACGGTTTTAAAACGCATCTTCAATGTTTCGGAGGGGAAATTATATAAGTAGCTCAGGATCTCCTTCTCTCCAGGCGATGTGGGGCTAATTCATGGCCTTGTATACCTCACCTCACCTCATCCATCTTGGCATTCCTGCCTCAGGAGTCTTGGCTTTTGGCTATTGGCCTATTGGATCTTGGTCGTCACATCACAAGTCAATGAGGGACGCTTGTGCCGATCATGAGAGAAGCTTGATCAGGAAAAAACTCAACCGATGATCGAGATGGAAGAAAACAAGTTTACTATGCCTGGCCTCCCCGAGGTCACCAGCTGCGACCGAGGAGGCTAAGTGTTAGAATTACTAAGGTCTACAGCTCGTAAAAACCTATAGTTAAACTATATATGGTTGATAGCATAGGATTGCATCTTGGTACGTACCTTAGTATGTGTTCTGATTACAGAACATAGAGTCATGGCTACATGGTAATCCACTTAAGTGGGAGACTCAATAGACTGGTCCTATGTAACCTAAATACATTCACAGCTCTTATTAGGGTTAGTCGTCCTATCAGGATAAGCTGTTGGGATGACAGAGCATGGGTATCTCAACCACGTTCATTACCAGACACAGTATTTGTGGCCGAATAGAACCAATACGGTGCATAGATCGGTGAGCAGACACCGATGCACTAAGCCGTGTTTCTGCTTAGGGTAAAACGGTCCTAAACCCTGAGGAACCATGTCTGGTGGGCTAACCAATTGTGTGGTGCTTTGATGCACCAATGTGTGAGGGTCCAGATATGTGACCCAAAACCACGGTGTATAGGGTTACCCGATTGGCATCGCATCAGCGTGTCACTCCTGCAGGTCATCCACACCCTAACGGGAGGTGTGTTCTTTGGTCTGACCTATATCGTATTAAACCTTGACTAGGTGGTCATCAGTTGGATTGTTGACTGGATCCGATTACTCGACAGAGTAATCAGAGATACAACGTACATAATCAATCTAGAAGGAACCGAGTCATATAAGCACTCAAGTCTGATGGTAACTGCTCGAGTTGCATCATGGTACTAAGTGGAGGGATATCAAGTTTACCACACTAAATGGAGAGCAGGGGTATGCGGAGAATATAGTAAGTCTAAGAGAATTGGAGTGCAGCCTGCGTCGCACTCTGGGTGGCTACGCAGGTTAACTCGGACTCAGAGGATCGATAATACACTCGGGTAGTGTGTCGATTGAGTCCAAGTTGGAAGCCATGAACCCTGGTCCTTGAAGGTTCCACTTTATCCACATTATGTACGGTCTTTGTACCATCTCCTCAAAACATAGGACTTAGTTAGAGGAAGCGAGTGGTCCAATCCTACACTCCATGAGTGCTTCGTACTAGTGCACGGTAGATGCGTAACTATGTGTGTACACTAAGGGGACACCCTAGGTAAGTGCAGAGACGCATATAGCAATCCTTTGCCATAAGTGGACTCTGCCACATGGGTGCGATGCACCGGGATATATTACGAGTAAACTAGTTGACTTTACTAAGGGCACCGTACGGGCACCTCAGAGAATAGTGAAATCACTACTGCACTTCACTTATGTGTGTGTCTTGCAAAGTCTAGTACACAAGGGACGGCCAACTAGTGACATATGGGCGTTTTGGTCAAACCATGCGCCACTATGCAGTAGGGGGGCCGGCCCTAGGTGTTGGGAGACTAGTCAAGGTCAACCCCCTTGGTTATAGGAGGTTGTTGTCTTCAATAAAGGGACCGATCATAAGGGACAAAAAATGAGCTGGTTTTGACCGATTTCAAAACCAAGGAAGAAATAGAGATAAAGGAGAGATAAAAGGAGAAATATAGGGAGAGGTTCGAATTGGTCAAACCTTATCTGTTAGGGGCCTTATCCAATGGATAGGCCGACCCTATATAAGAGTAATGGGTCGGGGAGAGAGGGAACCGGCCATGCTAAGCCATAGGGGGGCCTGCCATCCATTAAGGCAAAACCCTAGTCGCCCCTCTCTCATCTCTTCTCCTCTCCTCTCTCGTCTCTCTCCCTCACTTGCTCCATTGGATGGCGACTCGTCTTTCTCGCGTGGGGTTTCGTAGAAGGAGAAGGCTTGTCGCATGGAGGTACTCAGAGATCCATCGACGAGGTGTCGTACATCATGCGAGATCGGGTGAACTAGAAGGCATCTCCCGCAAGCTTTTACTGTCTAGAATTTTCACAGAAAATCAGTGATGTTTCTACAACTGTAGAAGCTATAGAACTTCAAACATCGTGAAACCACTTGTAAAAGTTATGTATCACAGTTCTCTACTTGTAGTCCAAATTTTAGCCCAATCGGAGTTCGAAGCAGAAAGTTATAGTTGTTGCACCGAAGGTATATTGAGCAGATCTGAGGCCGTCTCCATCGACAAAGAAAAAATTTGTCGCAGTGAAAGAATCTACATAGAGGTATGGTTTCTAACATGTAGATCTAGTGTAGAGATAAAATATACATGCATGCTAGATTATCTTTTCGCTAGATCGACAGGGGTTCATGTAGTTGTCATGCTAGATTCATATACGCACATGTAGATCGTTTCGATAAAAATTTTGATATGTAACGCACACCATCCTCGGTCTTCGAACCTTCACTTTACTTCGGCTGCAGGCCTCTACCATGAAATTATTTTCAACATCGAGGTCAGAGATGAGATCTTCGAAACCCTAGACCAGCGTTTATACCATTTTACGAAGAGTGAGAGAAAGAGAGATATTAGGGTTTGGGGAGAAAACCCCTTATATTGATTTCATTATATAAGACTATCTCTCCTTATATAAGGAGAGAACACATGCCATTACAATAATACAACTAAGGAGGGACTAATAGTAACACTACATCTAATAGCATCGAATTGCATGCAACATACGTATTCAATTTACATACATCTCCTCTGTGGTGACATCAATGAGAATCGAACCCACCAGTAGCGACCCCCCTTCCACTACTTTTGTGTTCCAAGGCAATTTCCCAAATTTAAGTGCCCTTGGTATCAGAGGCTTCCTCCATGTAGTGTGCAACACACTCCTTTAATCCCCTCTTAAGCAAGGGCTCTCTTCACTCTCTTTGCTAGTTTAGCACAACTGCTTTGAAAGGGGGAATGTCTCATACACCGGTAAGTTTGGGTGATCCAAGACTGTTAAAGTATCTCTAACAGTAGTTTAAAACATTTAACTTTGTTGAGAACATGGTGTGGGCGGTCACCCTGAGGAGGCTACGAAGAGGAAGTCCCTTGTTGCGAGCCCCTCCAAGATGTAGACATCAGAGATAATGAAATTTCGAGGGTTATCCACCTTGGGACATCATTAATCGAAGCTGAAGTCAACCACTTAACGATTTTTCTTAGATATTACCGAGATGTGTTCATCCTGGAGCTTCGCCTACATGACCGGGATCGACCCTGAGGTCGCTTTCCACCGTTTGCATACCCTGCATGATGTTCCTCCGGTCAAGCAGAAAGCTCGGTATGTTCCGGCTGCAAAGGCCGTCACGGTTGTGGCAGAGGTTGAAAAGCTAGAGCGAGCTGGCTTTATTCGCAATGCTCAATTTCCTGAGTGAATCTCTAATATCGTGGCTGTGTCAAAGAAGAGTGGGGTCGTTCGGGTATGTATAGACTTCTCCAACCTCAACAAAGCTTGCCCAAAAGATGGATTTCCCCTCCCCATAATCAGAGCTCTGGTGGATGCTGCTGTCGGATTCTGGGCTCTCTCCTTCATGGCTGGATACTCAGGATATAACCAGATATCTCTTTATGCTGACAACCAAGAGAAGATCACATTTTATTCTTGAGTAGGGTACAAGAAGTTGTTCTGTTACCGGGTGATGCCATTTGGACTCATGAACACCGGATTCAAAGATCAAATTGGCAGAAATATCAAGGTGTATGTAGACAACCTCTTGGTGAAGAGTCGGGAGTGAGAGGGGAATATAGCTGACCTCAAAAAAGTATTTGACATCTTGAGGAAGTTCCAAATAACACTGAACCTGAAGAAGTATGCATTCGGAGTTATCTCTGGAAAGTTCCTAGGGTACCTGGTCACCCATCGTGGGATTGAGGTCGATCCTGAATAAATCAGAGCGCTCATCGAGATGCCCTCGCCGAGGACGCGGGAGGAAGTCCAGAGGTTGAGCGGGCGAATCGCGGCACTGAATCGCTTCATCTTGAAGTCTTCTGACAGTTGCCGGCCCTTGTTCGAATTGCTTCAAAAAGGAGCTGTCATTCGTTGGGATGAGAAGTGAGAGCTCGTAAGAAGGTCAAAGATTATCTGGCCAGTCCCCCTATTTTGGTCGCACCCAAAGTGGGAGACGAGCTCAACGTCTATCTCTTTGTAACCAAGAGTGTGGTAAGCGGGGTTCTTGTATTGGAGAATACAAAGCTAGAAAGGCCTGTGTACTTCGCAAGTCACACTATACTCCTCGCCGAGCTCCGGTCTCGACTATCGAGAAGGTCACCCTAGCCTTTGTCTTGACTGCGAGGAAGCTCCATCCTTACTTCTCGGCGCATTCCATCAAAGTCATCATCGAGCACCACTTGAAGAGCGTGCTCTCGAAGCCTTCGGTAGCCGGGAGGCTTTACCGCTAGTCCGCTGAGCTCATCGCTTACGGATTGGTGTACATCCCGTGAACCGCTGTCAAAGTGCCATTTTACCCTAAGCAGAAACATGGCTTAATGTACCAGTGTCTGCTCACTGATCTGTACACCATGTTAGTTCCGTTCAGCCACAGACACTGTGCCTGGTGACCATGGTGAAGACTTTCCATGCACTGTCATCCCCAACAGCTTATCATGATGAGGCGACCAACCTGATCATAGCTGCAAACTTATTTAGATTACATAGGACCAATACACCGGTCTTCAACTCAGTGGGCTATCATGTAACCATGGCTCTCTGTTTTTAAATACAAACATAACTATGTTACATACCTATATGCATCACATATATTAACAATCAACCGTTATTTATTAGATTAAAACATAAAGTTTTACAAGCTTAGAACACATCGATATCCATTTATATGGATAATCCATATTGAATAAGGATTATTCGTGTCGAATACCTTAATATTTGTATCCGTATCTGTTTTTGTCGAATATTATAAATGATATTCGAATCTGCAAAATTCGGAGTCAAATACGGATCGGATTAAGATTTTTGAATATCCACCTACACCCCTATCGATGGGGGGTTTGAGGGAGATCGGGGTTTCGTTAAGGCTCCTCATCTTAGTCGAGCTGCTAGTAGTGGTTTCTCTACTAGATCCTACGGTTAATCTAGGTTTTGGTTCGTTTATGATGTTATGTCTCTTTGTGTTTTCTCTAGGGGCGCCTGTTTGCTCCATGTTATTTTTTCTCCGCCAGGGTTTGGTAAGATGTCTGTGTTGTTGTTTTCTTCCACCAGTCTTGTAATGGTGAGGTGACACTTGAACCTTTCTTTTTCGCCGGAATGGTGATGATTGTTTCTCCCACCGAGTGGCGGTCTACTGTGGTTTCACACTGTGGGGGAAAAATCTTTGTGTCGATCCGAAGACTCTTCTCCACCAGTCAATCGAAGTTTAGTGGAAGGTCTTTGATTAATATGTTGACTGAAAGGTAGGTCCGAAGGTCGATGCCTTGGTAACTTTGAGTTAAGACTTTCGATATGCAAACAGAGAGAAGGTTGACATAAGGTGTGATCTCGGAGTTCAGCCGATGCCTACGTCTCCGTGCTATAGGGAGCAACCCGAATTCACTAACTCTTTGCCTGAAGTGACCTCGACGGGCTGAGTGTCACTGAAGTGTCTCCGAACTCTTCAGAGACAAGGAGAAGATCGAGGATGTTTGGAAGATAGGAAAGCTGGGATTCCAGAGCTCTGGGATTCTGGTTTCTGAAATCAGATTTCAGATTTTGGTTCTGGATCTGGGATCCTTTTTTCACTTAAAGGCTCAGCTATTTATAGGATTTTCAGGAAACAAAACTGGGGCAAATGGCGGTTTATGCTGTCGTATCTGGGGATCCTCCAGGCAGGGCTGGTGGGTCCTACTGTTGTATCTGGGGATCCTCCAGGCAGGGCTGGTGGGTCCCGCCGTCGCCTCGGTGGGCCCGCCAGGCAGGGCTGGTGGGTCCCTCGGTAGTCTCTGTGGGCCCACCTGGCAGGGCTGGTGGGTCCCGCGGTAGTCTCTGTGGGCCCACCAGGCAGGGCTGGTGGGTCCCATGGTAGTCTCTGTGGGCCCGCCAGGCAGGCTGGTGGGTCCCGCGGTAGTCTCTATGGGCCCACCAGGCAGGGCTGGTGAGTCCCGTGGTAGTCTCTGTGGGCCTTTTGCTAAAATTTGCACCCACAATTACCCCCCCCCCAAGTTAACTAGAGGTCATCCTGGCTGGCTTGGATTCTTGGTGCAAAATAACAAACCCCTGTCAAGAGCATAGTCGATTGGTCAAAATTTGATCGACCGGTCAAGTTTGACCGATCGGTTGATTTTGACCGATCGGTCAAATTTGACCGATCGATAAATTAACCGATGGGTCGATTTTGTCCGATCGATCAAGTTTGATCGATCGATTAAAATCAACCAGTGGAGCTTGAGGCGATCGGTTAAAAAGCAAAGCTTTTTGCCTGATCTAATAGAAATCGAACCGATCGGTTGAATCTATTCGATCGGTCAAAGTTGACCGATCGGTTAAATTCAACCGGTGGAGGTTGAGGCGATCGAGAAAAAACCCAACTTTTCTGCCCAATCCAGTAGAAATCGAACCGATCGGTTGAATCTATCCGATCGGTCAAAGTTGACCGATCGGTTAAATTCAACTAGTGGAGGTTAAGGCGATCGGGCAAAAACCCAACTTTTCTACCCGATCCAGTAGAAATCAACCCGATCGGTTGAATCTATCCGATCGATCAAAGTTGACCGATCGGTTAAATTCAACCGATGGAGGTTGAGGCAATCGAGCAAAAACCCAAGTATTTTGCCCGATCCAGTAGAAATCGACTCGATCAGTCAAAGTTGATCGATCGGTTAAATTCAATCGATAGAGGTTGAGGCGATCGGGCAAAAACCCAAGTATTTTGCCTGATCCAGTAGAAATCGAACCGATCGGTTGAATCTATCCGATCGGTCAAAGTTGACCGATCGGTTAAATTCAACCGGTGGAGGTTGAGGCGATCGGGCAAAAGCCCAAGTATTTTACCCGATCCAGTAGAAATCGAACCGATCAGTTGAATCTATCTGATCGATCAAAGTTGACCGATCGATTAAATTCAACCAGTGGAGGTTGAGGCGATCGGGCAAAAACCCAAGTTTTTTGCCCGATCCAGTAGAAATCGAACCGATCGGTTGAATCTATCCGATCGGTCAAAATTGACCGATCGGTTAAATTCAACCGGTGGAGATTGAGGCGATCAGGCAAAAGCCCAAGTATTTTATCCGATCCAGTAGAAATCGAACCTATCGGTTGAATCTATCCGATCGGTCAAAGTTGACCGATAGGTTAAATTCAACCGGTGGAGGTTGAGGTGATCGGGCAAAAGCCCAAGTATTTTGCCCGATCCAGTAGAAATCGAACCGATCGGTTCAATCTATCTGATCAGTCAAAGTTGACCGATCGGTTAAATTCAACCGGTGGAGGTTGAGGCGATCGGGCAAAAACCCAAGTATTTTGCCCGATCCAGTAGAAATCGAACCGATCAGTTGAATCTATCCAATCGGTCAAAGTTGACCGATCGGTTAAATTCAACCGGTGGAGGTTGAGGCGATCGGGCAAAAATGCAAGTATTTTGCCCGATCCAGTAGAAATCGAACCGATCGGTTGAATCTATCCGATCGGTTGAATCTATTCGATCGGTCAAAGTTGATCGATCGGTTAAATTCAACCGGTGGAGGTTGAGACGATCGGGCCGAAGAGCCTGTTTTCTGCCCGATCCTTTGGAAAATTACCCGATCGTCTGTCTGTCGAACGGGTAAAGTTTTCGAATGGCGATTGGTAAATTTTGTCCGATCGGTTATATTTGACCGATCGGCCAATTTTAACCGGCGGAGGTTGAGGCGATCTGGAGTTGTTGTTTGTCCAAGTTTGTTGTTTTGCTTGAGCCGGTGGTTCACATGGACCGGTGATTCTTTTGAACCGGCGGTTTATCTGGACCGGCGGTTCAGCTGGTCCGACGCTTCCTCTGGTTTTGACGGTTCGCTTGGAAGAGCGCTTCCTCCGGATTGATGCCACGTGTCCCATTCGAAAACACAGCTTTTGACCTGGTGATGCCATGTGTCATTTCGGTTTTCACACCAGTTTCTCCAAGGTTTATAAGCTCTTTCTGGGTTTCATTTTTGCCTCACGCTTTCAAAAAAATTTCAAAGTCCAGAACTTTTTGCTCCCGAGTTTTCTGCTTTCTGTGTTCTCCCGATTGGTTGCAATGGCATCTTCTGACAGTATAAAGTTCAAGAACGTCGTCCCGTCGAAGAGGGGGAAGGAGAAGGCTGAGGTTTCACCTAAGCCTATTGGCAGAGGTAATGGTAAAGCTGCCCTCGGTGTACTTGGCAAGAGGCACATGGGAGTCGGATTTGCCTCCGCGTCTTTCAGGCCCGAGCACATCCCCAAGGCCAGCTTCGTCCTGAGTCCTTTACTGCCGTTGTCGGAGGAGCCTGTCTTCAAGTACAATGTTGGCGGCAAGATCACTGACGTGAAAAGGGCCAAGTGGCAGAAGTTGCTCGCCTGCTTCACAGAAGGGACTCACAAACCAGCTCTCGCAAGAGTCCAATCTGCCTTCGGGATATACAAGTGAACCGTCTTCACGGGGGTTGCCAGCAAGGAGCAGGTGCTGGGGACGGTGGTCACCATCGGCTAGCTGAACTGTGGGTTGCGCCTCCCTTTGCTGTCGTTCACTGCCCGGGTATTGAACACTTCGGGACTTTGTCCGGGGTAGCTATCGGGGAATACATAGAGGATAATATATGTATTCTATCGGGTGGAATCGGACTTCCAGGAGGAGCTCCGGGCGTGCTACTCCAGCATCCCTGAAGGCGAAGTGGCCCGGATAGAGTTAGGATACTTCTTCTACCACTACAAGTGGGTTTCGAGGAAGGACAATCCTTTCTTCAATCTGCACGGCGTCTTAGCGCTTCGCCCGATCAACGACACCATACCTTCCGACAAGCTCTACACAGATTGGCCGATTTCTATCTCTGGGGCGTGGACTCCCCTCTCTGTGCCTGAGACTCCTCGTTCTCAGGTACACAATGCGGTCGAGAGATATGCTGCAGGAGGGGACTTAGCCTGGTCATCTGATCGAGTCGAGGCCCTTGATAACTTGTTCTTGGAGTTGACTTGCGGTACCAGATCGTGGAAGCAGTTTTTGAACTGCCTGATCCAGCATGGCAATGCCAACCTCTTGCACAGGCTGTAGGCCAGGTATGAAGACAACGATGTCTTGTACTCCGATTATGAGAAAGATCCCGAATCGGGCAAGATAGTCAGAGTCGTCAGGGTCGAGAAGAAGGCATACAGGGCGAGGCGCCGCTCAGGCCCGATGAAGGAGAAGCTGGTGATGACCCGCAGGGGTCAATTGAAGAAAAGAAGAGTCTTCAAGGAGGAGGAGAAGAAAGAAGAAGAGAAGGAGAAGGAAGAAGAAGAGGAGAAGAAAGAAGAAGAAGAAGAGAAGAAAGAAGAAGAGGAGAATGATGAAGACGACGATGACGACAACGAAGATGGTGGTGATGATGATGACGGTGATGGTGATGAGGAAGGAGGCGGAGGAGACGGTGGTGGCGAAGATGAAGGATACGGTGGCAGAGAAGATAGAGAAGGTGGAGGAGGTGATGGGGGCGAAGGAAAGATTCCACCCACTCTTATCGACGAGGCTAAGGCCCGTCGAATGAAGGATGTTATGGATATGGTGGGCGACGGCAAGAAAGTGTCGCTCACCTATCAGTTTGAAGAATTGAAGTGCCCAACGCGCATTAGAATAAGATACTCGGGGAGTGATGGGGTTGCAAGCAACCCCACGCTCCTTACTCAAGTACCTCCGAGTATCCTTCGCTTGGAGGGCGCTTCGACGAGTAGAGGGTTGGAGGTTGAGCAACCTCCGCCTACGCTTCGGCCTTCGGCTGCCCAGATGGCGAAGGAGACAGCTGCCCTCATGGCCACTCTCCAACAGGCCGGCGAACATCGTGAGGAAGGGGAAATCACTCCTCCGTGTGACATTCCATCCCCTTTACAAAGGGAGGGAGGGAGTCTCGTGGAGGCTAGGACACTCCAACCTCTACCTGAGGCATCTCCCGTGAAGGAAAGGTCGACCCCCGGGGGTAAGAGTTTTGATCGGAAGAAAGGCAAGGCCGAAGCATCTCAAGTCGACGCCGCAGGTACGTCTCTGCTAACTTCTCTTCTCTTTATTGCATCTGATATTCGAAATTCTAACTGTCGAACCTTTCTATTGTCAGCAGATGTTCCTATCGGCTCGTCTTAGATGATCAGAGATTTGGGTGAGGTTGACATCAACCACCCAACGGGTGTGATCCGGAAGCTCTGCAATCTTCCTGACGCTACCCTAGATGAGACCTACAACAGGCTTGAAGTTGTGGTAAGTGTATCAGCATTACTTGATTTTTGAATTGTAATCTTCCGAGATGTTTCTGACTTTCTCTTGGTTGTTGGTAGAACTCAGCGGTCCTGAAACTTGCTAGTAGGCTCTTCAGGAGGGCTGGTGAGCGGGGGGCTTCGGCAAAGGTTTCTCGCTTGACCGCTCAATTAGAGACCACGAACGAGGAGAAGGAGAAGCTGAAGGCTGCTTTGTCTGCCAGGAAGGAAGCTCTCCGTAAGGAGAAGATCGAGAGCAAGAGATGGCTCGACGGCTACACGGCTCGGGGTCATGAGCTTCACGAATTGAAGAACAGATTCTTCAAATTGGAGACCTTGGCCCACGACCGTGCAGTGGAAATAAAGGAGCTGAAGGCCCAATTTGCTGCTAAGGAAGTTGCTTCTTTAGCCAAGGAGGACGCCTTTATGAAGGAGCTCGAGCAGACACGCGCCGAGTGCGAGAGCTTCAGATCGACAGCGGAGAAGGCGGTGGAAGCCCTCAGGGCTCACACTAGCGATGTTCTATCTTCCAAGGCGTCTGCTGCGAGCAAGGCTCGTGGTGGATCTGAAGGAGACAAGTCGCGTGCTCCAAGTGTGGCCAAGCCCTGATGTAATCTATCTCTTTTCTTTTGCGTTTGTATCTGTAAACCTTGCACATGTAAAAGATCACTTCTATTTGAAAGTATAAGAAATAAAGACTTATTTTTGATATTTGAAATTGAATGTCTTTTGTTGAATGCTCAAAATATTCGTGCTTTGGATGGAATGTTTGAATGTGCTTAACATTAGCCTGTAAGGGATTGAGTCGTAACTTGAACACCCAAACTTGTTAAGGGACTTGGTAATTGAAGGTTGCGTTGTATCACAACTTGAAATCATTTAACATCTGCCTGTAAGGGGTCGAGTCGCAACTCGAGCACCCAAACTTGTTAAATTATTTGGTAATTTGAAGGTTATTTAACATCTGCCTGTAAGGGGTCGTGTCGCAACATGAGCTCCCAAACTTGTTAAATTGACCTGGTAATTTGAAGGTCGTTTTGTTTTACAACCCGAAACCGTTTAACATCTGCCTGTAAGGGGTTGAGTCGCAAATCAAGCTCCCAAACTTGTTAAATGACCTAGAAATTTGAAGGTAGACTCGAAACTGCTTGAGAACTTGAGTAGACGAGATGGATATTTGAAAGTGATCTTTATTCAGCATGGAGTTTACATCAAGAATAAAACATTTTGAGATGTCTAGTATTCCAAGCTCGTGGTAGTCTATCCCCTTCTGGCGAAATCAGACGATAAGATCCTTTGCCTCCTATCGATTCAATGATGTAGGATCCTTCCCAGTTGGGAGCTAGTTTTTCACTGCTGTGCCAATTGGGAATTATCTCTTGCTAACCTTCTGATCATAGGCTTGTTTGATCCTCTGTTGATATTTGGCAACGCGAATGGTTGCTCGATCTCGTAATTCTTCAGAGAGATCAAGGTCATTGACTCGAAGCTCATCGTTAACCCCTTCTTCGATTGCTCTGGTCTTCAAAGTGTTTGATATGGTTTTTGTTGAGAGAACTGCTTCTGACCCATAGGTTAGGTGAAAGGGGGAGAACCCAGTTGATCTTCTCAGGGTAGTTCGATAGACCCACAAGACTTCTGGTAGGACTTGCTCCCACAATCCTTTCTTATCATCGAGCTTCTTCTTGAGCAGACCAAGGATAGCTCTGTTTGAGGCTTCGGCTTGACCATTGCACTGAGGGTATCTTGGTGTTGAGTAGAAAAGTTTAATTTCGTTGTTTAGACAGAACTCTCTGAACTTGTCGGAATCGAATTGAGCTCCATTGTCAGCAATCAGGACTTATGGCGTGCCAAATCTTGAGAAGACGTTATGTCTAATGAACTTGATGACTTCATCGTCAGTCTCTCGGAAGAGTGGCACCGCTTCAACCCACTTGGTGAAGTAATCTATGGCCAACGGTAGATACTTCTTCTTGCTTGGGGTTGGTGGGAAAGGACCCAAGAAGGCCAACCCTCATTAATGGAAGGGCCATGGACTTGTTAGTTGATAGAGCTCGTCCGCTGGAAGATGGATAGCTCGAGCGTGTCGTTGACAAGGCTCGCATCTTTAAACCACTTGGTGAGCATCTTTTGCCATTATCGGCCAGTAGTAACCTTAAAGTTTTGTCTTGGCTTTAAGAGATCTTTCTCCCGAATGATTTTCACAGGCTCCGGAATGGATATCGATTAAGATTGCCTTTGCTTGTAAAGGACCAACATATTTGAGCAACATCCTGTTGTGCAATTTGAAATATAGATCTGTTCCTTTGAGGCTATAGTATGGAAGTTTCCTTTGAAGTATTCTGGCTTGAACTGGATCTTCTGGTATTCTGCCATGTTTGAAGAAGTCGAAGATTGGCCGTCTCTAATCCTCAAGTTCATGCGTTGTGGTAAGATCAGAGGTTGGCTGTTCTCCACCCCCAGATCTTTCTGTAGTGGCGACGATCTGCTGTTCAAGGGTAATCCTGGGCGATTCTTGATAATCGATTTGTATGCGCCTTTTCCCTAGTGAATCTCCAAGAACCGAGGCAGCATTAGCCAGGGCATCTGCCTCTCGATTTTCTACTCTCGGGACTTGGATGAACTCGGTGCTAGCAAAATGTTGTTGGTGATATCGCACCAGAACTAAGTAATGCTGCATCCTCTCTTCTCGCGCTATGTACTCCCCGTTGATCTGCCTTATTATTAGCTGAGAGTCGCTGTAGATGGTGACTCGATCTACCCTTAGGGATTCAACCATCTCCATCCCGGAGATAAGTGCCTTGTACTCGACTTCATTGTTGGTAGCGTTGAACCCAAGAAGAATGGCCCTTCGAAGGTGATCAAGTTCGGGGGATACCAAGACTATCCCAATTCCTGAACTGATCGTGCTCAAAGCTCCATCAGTATAGAGTTTCCATCGAGCTGGTGAGGTAGTAGGAGCCTCAAGGCTTGTATTGGTCTTTGGGACTAGATTGAATGAAGGTTCATCTCTGTCTTCGAGGCGCATATCGATGTCTTCCTCTCAAGTTACGGGGTCTTCCACGGGGAAGTAAGCTAGGAAGTCAGCAACTGTCTGCCCTTTGAGTGAAGTGCGAGGTTTAAATTGAATCCCGAGAGCACTCATCTCGATCACCTATTTGGTCATTCGATCTGCTCGATCTACCTTGTCGAGGATGTCTTTGAGTGGGTGCTCTAAGACGACTGTGATCGGGTGGGAGACAAAATAGGGTAAAAGACGTCGTGATGCGGTGAGCAAGGCTAGTATGACCTGCTTAATCTTTGAGTAGCGAGTCTCCGCCGGAAGAAGTGTATGACTGATGTAGTAGACCGGATATTCGACGCTTTCTCTTCTGTTGACCAGGACCGCACTGATTGCTTGATCGGCGATGGTAAGATAGATGCAGAGATCTTTTTTTGGGAGCGGAGCTGTTAAAATGGGAGCATGTACGAGATAATTTTTGACGTCTTGAAAAGCTTGTTCGCAAGTTGGACTCCATCCAGAGGTATCCGCCTTTCGCAACTTGTCGAAGAGCGGTTTGCACTTGTCGAAAGATTTTAAGATGAATCGATTGAGGGCAGCTAATATTCCAGTGAGGCGTTGCACTTCCTTCCGATTGGTAGGCGATGGCATGTCGAGGATAGCTCAAATTTGGTCGAGGTTGGCTTCGATGCCTCTCCTGGTCACAAGGTGACCCAGGAATTTACTTGATTGAATACTGAAAGCACATTTAGCTGGATTGAGCTTTATGCGGTATTTTCAGAGGATTTGAAACATTTCTGCTAGATCTGAGAGGTGGTTTTCACGATTGGAACTTTTGGTGAGGAGATCATCGACATAAACTTCGACGTTGCGTCCGATTTGATCTTCGAACATCTTTGTGACTAGCTTTTGATAAGTTGATCCAGTATTTTTAAGGCCGAAGGGTATTACATTGTAGCAGTAAAGATCTCGGTCAGTCACAAAGCACGTCTTCTCTCAGTCGTCCGGATGTAGCGGAATTTGATTACACCCAGAGTATCCATCCATGAAGGATAGGAGCTCGTGGCCAGCAGTGGCATCGACGAGTCTATTTATCCTTGGCATGGGGAATGGGTCTTTGGGACAAGCCTTGTTGAGGTTGGTGAAGTCGATGCATACTCTGACCTTCCCGTTCTTCTTTGGGACAGTGACTATATTGGAGATCCAAGTAGGGTACTCTACTTCATGAATGAAGCCTGCTGCGAGTAGCTTACTGATCTCCTCTTGGACTGCAACTTGCCATTCTGGTCAGATGGTGTGTGGTTTTTGCTTGACGGGCTTCACTCCTTCTTTGATTGCAAGTCGATGACACGCGTCATCTGGGTTGATCCTAGGCATATCTTTGAAACACCAGGTGAAGACATCAATGTTGGATTGAAGGAAGGATACCATGTCTCGCGCTTCTGCGTCGCTGAGACCGGTACCAATGAAGGTTTCTCGAGGGAGATCTTCAATACCGATGTTGATTGGAGTGATTTCTTCGATTGAAGATGAAGCCTCCCACTCAATTGGTGGGGGTTCGGACAGTGGGATCTTCTTTGGTTGCTATCTTGAAGAAGGATCCGCTTTATCTCTTGGTCACTTTGGGGGAACGAGATTTATTCTGTGATCTGTTTTTGCACCGGCCGCTTCGCAGGATCGCCCAGTTTATTGATCTCCTCGAATGCAGACAATAACCTCTCCTGTTGTAAATTTGAGTAGTTGATGGTAGGAGGAGGAGATGGCATTGATCTGATAGAGAAATGGTCGACCAAGGATGATGTTGTAGTTGGATGTCCCTTTGACGATGGCGAACCTTACCGAGACTCGAGTCTCCCGGCTGAGGTCGAGAGTGAATCTTGACTCCTCCATTGTTATGCTATGCTCCCCGTTGAAGCCCGTGATCACCGTTGGGACGACTTCAAGACTTGAATATTTATGTCACAGGCGCTTGAAGCAGTCTGAGAACATGATATCAATAGAGCATCCGGTGTCGATGAGGATACGGTTGATGATGCTCTCATCGATGATGAGCTTCAGGACCAGGGGATCCCGATGTGGAGTATGGACTCCTTGAAGATCAGAGTCATTGAAGATGATAGATGGCCAAGTTAGGCCTTTGATAGGTTTCTCGATCCAGGTGTCTTCTTTGTTCGCTGCAGAGCGAATATTGAAGATGCATCGCACTTGCCGATCGACTTCTTTCCCTGTCAATATTTGATTGTGCAACACTCCGTGAATGCCAAAGACATTGGCATGCACAGTGATAGGTGACTGATCGGTAGAGATTTAGTGGATCTAGCAAGCTTCTTTCCCCTTTGCAAAAGGTCGGCGTTGATCTTGTCCGTATTTTACGAACTCTTGGAGATGGCCTTCTCGCAGCAAATCCTCGAGATGATATCTCAGTCAATAGCATCGATCGATAGAATGGCCATGGCTGCGGTGAAAACCACAATAGACTGTTTTATCAGCTGTGACCTTGGTATCAGGGTGTAGAGGATTCGGCCTTCGGAGGAACTCTTCATATTGAATTCGATCGAGAATCTGTTCGATCGGTAGAGTCCAACTCGTGAATGTAGTCTTCTTCGAAGAGGATCTACGTCCGTTGTTCCTTGATCGCTTGGATGCAGGGGGAACCACTGCCTCTGCATTGTGAGCTTTGGCGGCATACTTCGGGGCTTCTTTTTCGGCAGGTCATCGTTTTGTTTCTCGTCCCTTTCGGGCGACCTGATCGTCTTCAACTTCGATCTCCCTCTAGATTCGATCGAACATCAAACCCAGGGAAAGGGGAGGATTGCGGATGAAGTCATTATAGATATACAGATCGAAACGAAGGGCATTCTGGAAGGCTAACATGATAGCCTCGTCATCCAGATACCGTCCTGAGAGAGCGGTGTGCTCGTTATGGAATCTTCGCGTGAAGCTACGAAGACTCTCGTCAGCACCCATCCTCAGCCTGTAGAGGGAGTCCAACTTCTTCTCCAGCTTCAAGTTGAGCTGATAGTATTGTATGAAGTGGTTAGCCAAGACTCCCAACTGGGTGATGGACCCAGCCCGAAGGTTGTGGTACCAATCGAGAGATGGTTCACGAGGCTCCCGACGAAGGTGCGGCAGAGCACGTTGTTCTCTTCTTCGTGGGGCGTTAGAGCTTGCTTGAAGGCCAGTATGTGAAGAGTCAGATCTCTTTTAAGGCAATTGAATTTGGGGAGAGTTGGAGTTCTCCACCCTTTTAGAAAGGTTGATTGAAACAAACTCCGGTGGAGAGGTCCAGCAGAAGAATACCCCTCTCTACGACCATGCCCTTGTCCTGGGTACAAATCGAGAGGCAAGATCGAAAGGTCTTGTTCGGGACTTTGAGTAGTTGCCGGATGGAGCCAGTGACGAAGATCCATTCCAACTTCATGTTGGAGTGGGAGGGATGGAGAAGCTCTGCTCTTTGAGGGTGCCCCTATCATCTGGTGCCTTCTTTGTAAGTTGGGCTTCGACTGTGTCTGTCTGACACAGTTGTGACCCGAAGATGATTTAGAGGACTCATCATCGATACGATCCCAGACACTCTACTTCCATGGAGCCGCAGAGGGGGTTGGGTCGCGACGAATCCTCTCAAAGGCAGCGGTGCCCATTGACCTTCGTAGTTCGGAGTGAATCAATTATCGTGGCAGATCAACTCTTTCGTTGAAGGAAGGGATGGGGAGAGCAATTCCGGCCTCGAAGGCTGCCTTCTTGAGGGCGTCTCTTTCAGCTGTGATGGTGGCATTTTGCTTAGCCAATTGTAGCAGCTGAAAGTCGACCGACCAGATTTGGTAGGTAGATGACAAGTCTTCAGCAGGAGCAGAGGCAGTCTGCCCTATCGACTGTCGAGGAGGTGGGGCGATCGATCGATCGACCGACCTCCCGCTTCCTGAACGAACCCCCATTTTAGGGACAACGAGGGGCTGTCCGAAGTTGAGTCGTTGGCTCATCGAACGAGTCTCTGGACGAGACTGACGTGTGTTACTTCCCTCTGGATGATCCTGATGATTCATCTTCGCCATTTAGAGAGAGCGAAGGATGCAACAAGATTGCTGGTATCCTGACGGTTGTCTGTTCAATCGAAGGGGCTGGGAAGTTTGACTATCTAGAGCGGTTGTCTGCTCAACCGATCTGATGTTTGTTGCAGAGCGAACTTGGCTTCTCATTCGATCCCATAGATGGCGCCAAACTGTGGGGGAAAAATCTTTGTGCCGATCTGAAGACTCTTCTCCACCAGTCAATCGAAGTTGAGTGAAAGGTCTTTGATTAATCTGTTGACTGGAAGGTAGGTCCGAAGGTCGATACCTTGGTAACTTTGAGTTAAGACTTTCGATATGCAAACAGAGAGAAGGTTGACATAAGGTGTGATCTCGGAGTTCAGCCGAAGCCTACGTCTCTGTGCTATAGGGAGTAACCCGAATTCACTAACTCTTTGCCTGAAGTGACCTCGACAGGCCGAGTGTCACTGAAGTGTCTCCGAACTCTTCAGAGACAAGCAGAAGATCGAGGATGTTTGGAAGATAGGAAAGCTAGGATTCTATAGCTCTGGGATTCTAGTTTCTGAAATCAGATTTCAGATTTTGGTGCTGGATCTGGGATCCTTTTTTCACTTGAAGGCTCTGCTATTTATAGGATTTCTAGAGAGGAAAACTGGGGCAAATGGCGGTTTCTGCTGTCGTATCTAGGGATCCTCCAGGCAGGGCTGGTGGGTCCCGCTGTTGTATCTGGGGATCCTCCAGGCAGGGCTGGTGGGTCCCACCGTCGCCTCGGTGGGCCCGCCAGGCAGGGCTGGTGGGTCCCTCAGTAGTCTCTGTGGGCCCACCAGGCAGGGCTGGTGGGTCCCGCGGTAGTCTTTGTGGGCCCACCAGGCAGGGCTGGTGGGTCCCGCGGTAGTCTCTGTGGGGCCCGCCAAGCAGGGCTAGTGGGTCCCGCGGTAGTCTCTGTGGGCCCACCAGGCAGGGCTGGTGGGTCCCGTGGTAGTCTCTGTGGGCTCGCCAGGCAGGACTGGTGGGTCCCGCGGTAGTCTCTGTGGGCCCACCAGGCAGGGCTGGTGGGTCCCGCGGTAGTCTCTGTGGGCCCACCAGGCAGGGCTGGTGGGTCCCTTGGTAGTCTCTGTGGGCCTTTTGCCAAAATTTGCATCCACACACACCGAGTGGCGGACTTTATCGCTACTTGCGTTGACATGTGGCGCCTCTTGGGGGTCCGGTTGTGCCCTCCTTTTGATTTACAAAATAAAAAGTTATTAGTTATCACTCTAAACAAAAAAGAAAAGGTTATTAGTCGTTAGATTATAGGATGGCCACAAAGCTATTCTATAACTACACCACGATTCTTAAGGGATACAATGAAACACTTCTATAAGGTGTACTAGTACTAACCCCGTGCAAAGCATGGACGATTGCTATGCCACTCGAACGGATCACACATCCGGCACTGAATCTTGCTCTTTGTTTCGGCATACGAGAGAGCGAGTTTTTGCGCACGTGCACGAGAGAGAGAGAGAGAGAGAGAGAGAGAGAGAGAGAGAGAGAGAGGAACATATTTAATTATAAAAATAAGGGAAAAGGAGGGAGGGGAGGCTGCCACTTTGCACGGATGTTCGCGACTTTATAAGAACTAGTAATGCCCATGCATGCCGGCCTTTGAATAGCTATCTTCGGTGCATTGGCGCTGCATCAACCGTATTCGGTGGCAAAACATATTCGATCGCCTTTGACGACAATACACATCTTGGGTGATGCCTGAACTTCTCATCGCCTCCGTCGACTGCAACACCTCCGCCACTGAAAAATACATGTCCTACCTAAGCAATAGTAGACACCCCAGGCGATGCCCGAACCTTTCGCCACTTCCGCCGACCGCCACAATCACCGTCATTGACATCTTCCATCACCACACTCGTTCCCTATAGGCACTGCAGCGGCCACATTCAGTCGGAACGAATACATTCAATTTTTTTTTAATTTATTTCCAAATCATTTGAACTTAAGTGTTGTTCTATTCTAACTAATATCAACCACAAAAAAAATCCGATGTTCTCAAATTTCCAAATCATACCATTTATAGTACGCTAAATAACCACTAACATAATTACCTAAAAAATTCTCTTTAGCTATAATACTGGCAGTCTGGTACTACCTTAATCTACGCATAAGCACAGAGTGCCCCAATGCGAACCGGTGATGCAATGAAGAGACCATGATTGCTCTAATTGGGAGTTTCGTTTTCCATATTTAAATAAAATTATACAAAAGGGACAACTACTATTGGGTCATCTCATGCTGCTTCCCTTTCTCATAGGGTTGCAACTCGAACAGATTAGATTGGTTTAGAGGTCCCATGCTCAATCCAAGTGGTATAACTCTCAACCCACAACTCAACCCAACCCAACCCAACATTTAACCCACACTACCCAATCTCAGCTCTCAACCCACGAATAAATTTCCAAGCTTGGGATGAGGGTTAAGCATCTAGTCACTTCAACTATATTTATAATGGTGGCATATATGTTGTTAATGTACTAAAATGCATGCCCGTGTTTGTCGGCACTACAGCGAGCCGCATTTGGCGACAAGAAACCCCCCCGGCATTAACACCACCACCCCCATCGTCGTATGCAGCGGCAACACACCTGACCGCCTTCGGCATGCCCGTGCCGATTGGCACGAATCGAGCGCCTTCGGTGTGACCAACCAACCAACCCCCAACCCCCCTAACCCCGGGGATAGAGAGAGAGAGAGAGAAAGAGAGAGAGAAGAGAGAGAGAGAGAGAGAGAGAGAGAGAGAGAGAGAGAGAGAGAGAGAGAGAGAGCAGGCCGTCTCTATACAAACTAAGGCCTATAGCGAAAATTCTAAAAAGAACATTTCGAATTATTTCAACAATTTTTTCTAGATTTTCTGATTTATTTCCCTGATTATTCACAAATTTTTCCCGGATTAGTTACGATTTTTTTTCGAATTATTCACGAATACACGATTTTTTCTAGGAACAGCCTAGATTTTTCATGCTTTTTTTCTGAATTTTTTATAATATTTTCATGATTTTTTACAATTTTTTTCCGATTTTCGCACTATATTTTCCTGAATTTTTCACTATTTTTACCAATTTCTTCACGATCTTTCCAGATTTTTTTACGATTTTTTTTCCAATTTTTTCACTTTTTTACCAACTTTTCACGATTTTTTCAGGATTTTTCTGATTTTTTACCCATTTTTTCAAGATCTTTTCAAAAAAATTTCACAAATTTTTTTTGTTTTTAGCTCTTTTTCCCAATTTTTTACTGATTTTTCCCGATTTTTGCAATTTTTTGCCGATTTTTTTCCCCCATTTTTTAGATTTTTTTCTGATTTTTTTCACGAATTTTTCCCCTTTTTTTATTTTTTCCCTTTTTTTTACCAATGTTTTAGCCTTTTGTTGTTAATTTTTTTCCGATTTTTTCATGATTTTGGTCGATTTTCTTCTGATTTTTTGCCCAATTTTCACGGTTTTTTCTTCTTTTTTCAAGAACTTTTGCCGATTTTTGCATTTTTTCCTATACTTTGCCGAAAATTGCCGATTTTTTTCCCATTTTGCAGATTTTTCACGATTTTCTAGTGATTTTTTCCCTAATATTTTTCGGAATTTCACACGATTTTCCGCGGATTTTCTGCTGATTTTTCCCCATTTTTTGTTGATTTGTCATGATTTTTCAAAAATTTTGAATTATTTTTTCCCTATTTTTTTCGGATTTTTCATAAAAAATTCCCGATTTTTTCTAGATTTTTCCGAATTTTGACGCTTTTCCTGATTTTTACAAGGTTTTTTCTTAGTTTTTGCCAATCTATTTATAATTTCTCCCGATTTTTTTCCCAATTTTTTTACGATTTATTGGCGATTTTTTCAATATTAATTGCCGATTTATTGCGATTTATTGCCTATATTAGTTGCCAATTTATTATGATTATTTACTGATTTTTCACGATTAATAGCTGATTATTTCCCACTTTTTTCACAATTAATTGTCGTTTTTTTCAAGATTTATAGCCGATTAATTTCTGATTTGTTCACGATTTTTACATGATTAATTGCCGATTTATTTTAAAATTTTCCCAATTAGATGCCAATTAATACATGATTAAATTACCGATTTATTCCTATTAATTGCTGATTAAGTAATGATTTACTGCTAATTTTTTAACGATTAATTGTAGAATTTCGCCTTTTTCCATTAATTACCGATTAATCGTCGAGTTATTACGGATTAATTGTTGTTTTATCGCCGATTTATTACGGATTAATTTTCGATTAATTCCCGATGAATTGCCTATTTATAACGATTAATCGTCGTTTTATTGCCGATTTATTGCGGATATATTGCCGATTAATTGCAGATTAACCGTCGATTATTTGCCGATCAATTAAGAATCCATTTCCGATTAATTGTGATTGATCGCCGTTTTATTGCCGAGTTATTGCGCTTAATCGCTTATTTTTGCCGACTAATCGCCGATTGTTTACCGAGTTTTTGTGATTAATCGCCGATTTATTGCGGATAAATCATCATTTAATAGCCGATTTTTTTACGGTTAATCGCCGATTTATTTCGATTAATCGCCGATTTATTTCGATTAATCGCCGATCTATTGCCGATTGACCCGATTAATTTCCGATTAATTGCCAGTTAATTGCCGATTTCCCCAGGTTTTTCGGTAATTGCCGATTTTCCATGAATTTTTGAAGATATTGCCAATTAATAGTTAATAAATCATAAAAAAATCGGTAATTAATCGTGAAGTATGTGCAAATAATAGTAAAAAACCGGCAATAAATTGGCAATTAATCGGCACTAAATCATAAAAAAGCGGCAATTAATTATTAAAAAATCAGCAAAAAATCGGTAAAAATTGTAAAAAATGGGTAAGAAATCAAAATTAACGCCGAAATATCGGGAAAAGCGTTAAAAATGGGTAAAAAATCTGGAAAATCTTGAAAAAATCGGCAAAAAAATGTGAAAAAAACTGAAAAAAAATTGGGAAAAAATTCGGCAAAAAACCATGGAAATTTTGTGAAAAATCGACAAAAATGGGGGGAAAAATAAGCAAAAAATCGGCAAAAATTCGTGAAAATTTGGCAAAATAATAGAGGGAAATCGCTTGAAAATCACCTATTTCTGTCAAAGAATCGGCAAAAATTACAAATTTCAGAAAAAAAATCACCTATTTCCATCAAAGAATCGGAAAAAATTCAAAAATGTGCAAAAACTCATGAAAAAAAATTGACTATAAAAGGCTAAAACATTAGTAAAAAATATGGGGGAAAATAAAAAAAATGGGAAAAATTCGTGAAAAAATCAGAAAAAATCTAAAAAATCAGGGAAAAAAATCGGCAAATAGGCAAAAAATCGAGAAAATTCATAAAAAAATCGGGATAAAACGGCTAAAAATCATGAAAAATTCTGGAAAAGATCATCAAAAAATCTCCAAAAAATCAAAAAAAAAAAATTTGTGAAAAGTTGGCAAAAAAACACGAAAAAATCATGAAAAAATTGGAAAAGATAGTGAAAAAATCGGTAAAAAATAATAAAAAATTCTGAAAAAGATTGGGAAAAATCGTAAAAAATTGTGAAAAAAATATAAAAAATTCAGAAAAATTGTGAAAAAATCAGGAAAAAATTGGGTAAATAATCAGAAAAAATATGGGCTGTTCATGAAAAAAATCGTGAATACGTGAATAATTTAGAAAAAATTCGTAAATAATCCAGGAAAAATCCGTGAATAATTCGGGATAAATTCGGCAAAAATTCGTGAATAATCCGGGAAATATTCGTGAATAATTCAGGGAAAATTCATGAATAATCCAGGAAATAAATCGAAAAAATCCAGGAAAAGTTCGTGAAATAATTCGGAATGTCCTATTTCGAATTTTCGATATAGGCCTTAGTTTGTATCGAGACGACCTGCTCTTTTCCCCACTCTCTCTCTCTCTCTCTCTCTCTCTCTCTCTCTCTCTCTCTCTCTCTCTCTCTCTCTCTCTCTCTCTCTCTCTCTCTCTCCCTCCCCCTGGGGTTAGGGGGGTTGGTTGGTTGGTCACGCCGAAGGCGCTTGATTCGTGCCAATCGGCATGAGCATGCCGAAGGAGGTCTGGTGTGTTGTCGCCGCATACGATGATGAGAGTGGGGGTGGTGATGCTCGGGGGGTTTCTTGTCGCCGAAGGCGGCCCACTGCAATGCCGATAGGCACATGCATGCATTTTAGTACATTAACAACATATATGCCACCATTATAATATAGACGAAGTGACTAGATGCTCAACCCTCATCCCAAGCTATGAAATTTGTTCGTGGGTTGAGCTGAGATTGGGTAGTGTGGGTTAAATGTTTGGTTGGGTTGAGTTGTGGGTTGAGAGTTATACCACTTGGATTGAGTATGGGACCTTTAACCCAATCGTATATGTTCGAGTTGCCGCCCTATGAGAAAGGGAAGCAGCATGAGATGACCCTATAGTAGTAGTTCCTTTTTAATTTTATTTAAATATGGAAAACTAAACTCCCAATTAGAGCAATCATGGTCTCTTCATTGGATCACCGGTTGGCAGTGCATGGAAAGTCTTCACCATCAGGTTGGTCGCCTCATCATGATAAGCTATTGGGGATGACAGTGCATGGAAAAGCCTTCACCATGGTTATTACCAGGCACAGTGTCTGTGACCGAACGGAACTAACACGGTGTACAGATCAGTGAGCAGACACTGGTACATTAAGCTGTGTTTCTGCTTAGGATAAAACGGTCCTAAACCCTGAGAAACCACGTCTAATGGACTAACCGTTGAGTGGTGCTTTGGCATACCAATGTATGAGGATCCGAATACAGTGATCCAAAACCACAGTGTACTGGGTTACCCGGCTGACGTTGCATCAGTGTGTCACTCCTGTAGGCCATCCACACCCCTGAAGGGAGGTACATTCCTTTATCTGACTTACACTGTACCAAACCCAGGCCTGGTGGTCTTTAGTTTGACTGTTGAATGTGTTCGATTACTCGATGGGGTAATCAAAGGTACGATATACAGGTCAACCTAGAAGGAAGCAAGTCATATGATCATTTGAGTCTGACGGTAGTCTCTACCACTCGAAGTACATTATGGCATCAAGTGGAGGGACACTGAGTTTACCACTACTAAGCGGAGAGCAGGGGTATGACGGAGAACATAATAAGTCCAAGTGAATTGGAGTGCAGCCTGTATCGCACTCTGGGTGGCTACGCAAGTTAACTCGAGCTCAGAGGATCGATGGTACACTCAGGTAGTGTGTCGATCGAGCTTGAATTGGAAGTCATAAACCACGATCCCTGATGGTTCCACCTTATCCACATTATGTACGGTTCTTGAACCATCTCCTCGGAACACAATAAACAGTAAGAGGAAGAAAGAAGTCTACGCTCCATGTGTGCTTGGCACTAGAGCATGGTAGATGCATAACTACATGCGAGTACTAAAGTGGAAGCCCTAGACTAATACAGAGGCGCAAGTAGTTATCCCTCGTCATAAGTAAACTTTGCTGCATAGGTGCGATGTACCGAGACATGTTACGAGTTGACTAGTTGACTTCACTAGGGGCACCCTCCGGTGACCTCGGTTAATAGTGAAGCAACTAGTAAAGATTACTTAAGGAAGAATTACTAAGTATCACACATTAGAAATAGTCAATTTGAGGTATAAGGGCATTTTGGTAAAAACGCACCTTGACAAACCTCGCTAGTGGCCAACCTTAGCTGTGGGAGACTATACAGGGCCAGCCCCTATATTCGGGGGATAAGAATCCTCAATAATAGGGCCGGCCATAGGGATAAAGAATGGGATTTGAATTGGTCAAATTCAAGTCCTACAAGTGGGAGAAATAGATAAAGAGAATGAGAGATAAAGGGAGATTTTTTAGGGTTAAACCTAACCCCTTAGAGCCTTATCTAAGGGGGTAGGCCGGCCTTATAAAAGAGGCAAGGGGGGCCGACCATAGATGCTCCAAAATCGAACCCCCCCTCCTCTCTTCTCCCTAGCTATCTCTCCCATCTCCCTTTACTTCCCCGCTTGCGACTTCGTCTTCCTCGCATGGAGTTTCGGAGAAGGAGTAAGGTTGTTCTTCGGAGGCACTCAGAGATCAGAGAGCGATGTACCATGCATCGTGCGAGATCGAGTGAATAAGAAGGCATCATCTTTCGACATATCATCGGCTTCTTCGCTGACGATCTTACGTCTCCATTAACAAAGAAGATAATTCTCCGCGGTTAAAAGATCCACACGAAGGTATGAATATTCAAACATGTAGATCTAGCAAGTTCTATTATTTTCATGCATGCTAGCTAATCATTACACTAGATTGCCGTTAGAGTGTTCGAATCACGTGCGCACATATGTATGTACATGTAGATTAGTTTCAATAAAAGTTTAAATCGTGTAACGTGTACCATGAACGATCTTTCAACCGATAAATCGCTTCTGCTGTGAGCCTCTACTATAGGATTATTTTCAACAGCGAGCTCCTGGGCGAGCTGTGGGTGTTCGCAGATATCCTTCTAAGGTTTATGTTAGCAATAAGTGATCTCTCCGTGTACGAGCTGATCGCGTGCGGTCTGGGCGATCTTGCAAGGGGCGACGTACGTCCAATATGCTGTGAGACATCTTGTAATCTGCGACTCCTATTAGCAAGAGATGATATCTCCACGTGCGAGCTGACCGCGTGCGGTTTGATTTCTATTTGAGCTGCTTGCGAGCTAACCGTGTGCGAGCTATTCCCTCATTCTAGCTGCGTACGAGCTGTTCCCTTAGGTGAGCTGCGTGCGAGTTGTTTCCCATTCTAGCTGAGTACGAGCTGACCACGTGCGAGCTATCCATGGGCGTCGAGTTCCAAGACTTTCTTTGGTCTCAAATATAGATTTCAACCCTCATAAGGTCTCAACCATCGCTGGACCTGCATAAATAATCAAAGGCTCTGGAAGAGCCCATCTGGTGTTACCTAATGGTACTTACCTATTTATTCAAAGTGCTTTGTACTCAAATAGGTTTAGAAGAAATCTACTAAGCTTCAAAGATATCCGTATGAATGGATACCATATTGAAACACAAAATAAAGATAATAAGGAATATTTATGCATCATATCTTACGTTAGAAATCTGAAGTTCACATTAGAAAAATTCTCCACCCTTTCAATAGGGATATATTATACTCGTATTGGGATAGTCGAATCTCATGCAATTAGGAGCCATAAACTCATTACCAATGAGAAATTATTAGTAAGTCAGAAGCTTAATGATCCTAAAACTTTGACCCTTTGGCGTGACCGCCTAGGTCATCCTGGATCCACTTGCTCAAAAAGATCATAAACAACTCTAATGGCCACCCTCTACGGAATCACGTAATATCCAAGGGTATACATTGTATTCATTGCTCATAAGGAAAATTGATTACTAGACCATCCCTCCTAAACATAGCTTCTAAGTCACCAACTTTTCTACAGAGAATACAAGGTGACATATATGGACCTATTCATCCTTCTAGTGGACCGTTTAGATACTATATGGTACTCTTAGATGTCTCGACCAGATGATCAAATATATATATCTTTTATCCACTAGAAACTTAGCATTTGCTAGAGTGCTTGCCCAGATTATCAAGCTTAGAGCTTACTTTCCTGACCATCCTATAAAATCTATTAGATTGGACAATGTAACTGAATTTACTTCCCAAGCCTTTGATGATTTTTGTTCATCAATAGTAATTGATATAGAACATCATATTCCATATGTTCATATCCAAAATGATTTAGCGGAATCTCTAATTAAGCGCCTTCAGCTAGTAGCTAGGTCCCTTTTGATGCAATCTAAACTTCCTGCTAGTATTTGGGGACATGCTATATTGCATGTTGTAATGCTAATTTAGCTTAGACCTACAGCCTATCATAAAATTTCTTCGTCTAAATTGGTGTCAAGAAATCAACCTAGTATCTCGCATTTACAAAAATTTGGCTGTGTAGTACAAATTTCTATCCTGCCACTAAAGAGAACCAAAATAGGTCCCTAACAAAAACTAAGTATTTATATCGGTTTTGAATCGCCGTCTATAATTAAATACCTAGAACCATTAACTAGTGATCTGTTTACCGCAAGGTTTACAGATTATCACTTCGATGGGATATAATTCCCGCCGTTAGGGGGAAATAAGAAAACTAATATTCTAGAAAAATAACGTGAATTATTGTGGAAAACTTCCACTCTGTCTTATCTAGCCCTTAGAACTTCCCAATGTGAATACAAAGTTAGAAGAATTATGCATTTACAAAAAATTACAAATTAATTATCTGATACTTTTAACGATGCAATGAAAGTGACAAAGTCACATATGCTAGCTATAAATACACCTGCTCGAATTAGTATCCCAAAAGGACAGAATTCAAACAAGACAGCAAACGACTCCACTACACGTCAAAAGCATGGCAGACCTATAGGTTCAAATGATTCAGCTCTCTAGACGAGGAAGTTGAATGATAAATCTGTTGGATATAAATTCATGGTAGTGGCGTGCAGTGAAAGCAAAGAATAGGTCCGAGGACCGTAGGCGGTGTGCGTTACATATCAAAATTTTCATCGAAACGATCTACACGTGCGTGTATGAATCTAGCATGGCAACTACACGAACCCCTAACGATGATCTAACGTGAAAGAACAATCTAGCATGTATGCATGTTCTATCTATGTTAGATCTACATGTTAGAGATCATACATGTGTGCGGATTCTTTCACCGCGACAAGTTTCTTCTTTGTCGATGGAGATGAGCTCGGATCTGCTCTATATAGTTTTGGTGTGATGGTCATAACTTTTTATTTAGAACTCCGATTGGGATGAAATTTGGACTGCAGGTAGCCAACTTCGAGATGCAACTTTTGCAACAAGTTTTACCTCGTTTGGACTTCTGTAGCTCCTATAATCGTAGATACAACGTTAATTTTCTGTGCAAATTCTGGACAGTAAAAGATTGCGGGAGATGCCTTCTAGTTCACCCGATCTCACACGATGCATGGCACCTCGTCAATGGATCTTTGAGTACCTCCATTCGATGAGCCTTCTCCTTCTACGAAACACCACACGAGGAAGATGAGTCGCCATCTAATGGCGCAAGCGAGGGAGAGAGAGATGAGAGAGGAGAAGTGAGAAGAGGAGAGGGGGCAGCTAGAGTTTTCCCATGGCTTGGCCGCCCCCCCTATAGCTTGCATGGCCGGCCCTCCCTCTCTTCTTTCCCTTATATAGGGCCGGCCTATCCATATGGATAGGGATGATACGGATAAGGTTGACTGATTCAAACCTTTTCCCTGTATATCTCTTTTTTATCTCTATCTTTTCCTTGGTTTTGAAAACAGTCAAAACTAGCCCATTTTCTATGCCTCATGACCGGCCCTTTCATCGGAGGCAACAACCTCCTGAAACCAATAGAGTAGGCCTTGACCAGTCTCTCAACACTTAGGGCCGGCCCCCTTAGTACATAGTGGCGCATGGTATGACCAAAACGCCCTTATGTCACTAGTTGGCCGTTCCTCGTGTACGAGACTTTGCAAGGCACACATAAGTGAAGTGCACCAGTGATTTCACTATTCTCTGAGGTTCCCGTAGGGTGCCCCTAGTGAAGTCAACTAGTCAACTCGCAATATATCCCGGTGTATCACACCCATGTGGCAAAGTCTACTTATGGCAAGGAATTGCTACATGCGTCTCTGCACTAACCTAGGGTTTCCCCTTAGTGCACACACGTAGCTACGCATCTACCGTACACTAGTGCAAAGCACTCACAGAGCGTATGCTTGAACTTCTTGCTTCCTCTAACTACGTTTTGTGTTTCGAGGAGATGGTATAAGAACCGTACATAATATCGATAAGGTAAAACCTTCAGGGACCAGGGTTCATGGCTTCCAACTCAGACTCGATCGACACACTACCCGAGTATACCATCGATCATTTGAGTCCGAGTTAACCTGTGTAGCCACCCAGAGTGCGATGCAGGCTGTAGTACTCCAATTCCCCCGGACTTACTATGTTCTCCCTCATACCCCTGCTCTCCGCTTAGTATGGTAAACTCGTTGTCCCTCTATCTGGTGCCATGCTGCAACTCGAGCGGTGGAGAATACCGTCAGACTCGAGTGCTCATGTGACTCGATTCCTTCCAGGTTGACCACATACATCGTACCTTCGATTACACTTCCGAGCAACCAGATCCGTCACCAGTCCAACTGATGACCATCTGGCCAGGGTTTAATACGACATAGGTCAGACTAAGGAACACACCTTCCGTTAGGGGTGTGGATAGCCTGCAGGAGTGACACGCTGATGCAACGCCAGCCGGGTAACCCAGTACACCGTGGTTTTGGATCACTGCATCCGGATCCTCACACATTGGTGCACCAAAGCACCACACAACTGGTTAGTTCACCAGACATGGTTCCTCAAGATTTAGGACCATTTTACCCTAAGTAGAAACACGGTTAAGTGCACAAGTATCTGCTCACCGATCTGTACACCGTGTTGGTTCCGTTCGGCCACAGACACTGTGCCTAGTAATGACCGTGGTGGAGACACCCACGCTCTGTCATCCCAACAGCTTATCCTGATAGGGTGATCAACCCTAATCAGAGCTGCAAACGTATTTAGGTTACATAGAACCAGTCCCTTGAGTCTCCCACTCAAGTGGATTACCATGTAGCCATGGCTCTCTGTTCTGTAATCAGAACACATACTAAGGTACGTACCAATATGCAATCCTATGCTATCAACCATACATAGCTTAACTATAGGTTTTTACGAGCTGTAGACCTCACCAATTCTAACAAAATCATGCCCACAGAAAACTCCAGAAGAAGTACCTTTAGAAGAGGCGATGCATAATGCTCTAGCTAAGTTATACCCTAGGTCCTTGAAGAGACTGGAAATCAAAGGCCCAATTTTCCTAAATCCATACATAATGCTCCGGACGAGGTTATGTCTCAGGTCCTTGAAGCGACTAGGAAAATGGTAAAAGTTCCGAACAATGATGAGATCTTAATATTCTATTCATATTCAAGAGAAATTTGGGACCGAAAGAGAGTAGTTATCAATGACGTATTTACATATACAGTAGCTACTGAAATAGTAAAGGGTAATGATATAAATAGTGATAGTGAACCAAATAGCATCCATGAATATCGACAAAGGAATAATTGGCCAAAATAGAAAGATGTTTTCAAGCGGAACTGAATTTCTGTGAGAAACATAGAGTATTTGGACCTATAGTACAAACACCATCCGGAATAAACCCAGTAGGTTTTAGATGGGTGTTTATAAGGAAAATGAATGAAAAAGATGAAATTCAAGCACGACTTGTGGCACAAGGTTTCTCGCAGAAACCTAGGATCGATTATGAGGAAACTTATTCTCCTGTAATGGATATAATAACATTTAAATATCTAATTAGCCTATCTGTATCTAAAAAACTCCATATGAGGCTAATGAACTTAATGACTGCATACCTATACGGAGAATTAGATACTGAAATTTATATGAAAGTTCCTGAAGGATTTTTTTTGCCAAAGGCAAAATCTAGGAATACATACTCAATTAGACTATGACGTGCGTTGTATAGTTTAAAGCAATCCGGAAGAATGTGGTACAACCGTCTTAGCGAGTATTTGTCTAGAGAATGATATAAAAATGATCCCATATGCCTATATGTATTTATAAAGAAATCCCTATATGGATTTACAATAGTAGCAGTATATGTTGATGACATAAACATAATTGAGACTCTAGAAGAGCTCGAGAAAGCTGCTAACTATTTGAAAATGGAATTTGAAATAAAAGACCTAGGTAAGACTAAGTTTTTTCTCGGCCTATATATTGAACATATGAATAATGGAATATTAGTCCATCAATCTAATTATACTAAGAAGCTTTTGAAGAGATTCGGTATGGATAAATATTACCCACTTAGTACACCTATGGTCATTCGGACTCTAGATGTTAAGAAAGATCCATATAGGCCTAGAGAAGAAAACGAGGATGTATTTGGTTCTAAAGTATCATATTTAAGTGTTATTGGGACATTACTATACCTAGCACATTGTACTAGACCTGACATAGTTTTTTATGTAAATATACTTGCTAGATATAGTTCTGCACCTACTCGTAGACATTGGAATGGAATTAAACATATAATGAGATATCTTTGTGGAACTATTGATATGGGATTGTTTTACTCTCGTGATCAAACTAACCTGATTAGATATGTAGATTCAGGTTATTTTTCTAACACACTTAAGGGTCGTTCACAAACTGGATATATTTTTATGAATAGTAATAGAGTTATATCTTGGCGTTCTACGAAACAAACTCTTGTAGTTACTTCCTCAAACTATTCAAAAATTCTAGCACTACATGAGGCAAGTCAAGAAAGCGTATGGCTAAGATCATTGATCAAGCACATATGAAGCAGTTGTCAGCTCCCTTCTGCTACAGATGAACTTACTATGATATACGAAGACAATACCGTATGCATCGCACAACTTCAGGTCGGATTCATCAAAGGAGATTGAACCAAACATATTTTACCGAAGTTTTTCTTCGCACATGAACTCCAAAAGAATCAAGAAATCAAAGTGGAGCAAATTCAATCCAGCGACAACCTTACAGATCTCTTCACCAAATCACTACCAAAATCAACCTTCCAGAAGCTGGTGCACGGAATTGGGCTTTGAAGACTTCATCAAGGAAATTATTAAATGATGTAATAATCAAGGGGAGTTTTTCTTTATTTTGAACAATGTAATTAGGGGGAGGGCAGTTCTATGTTAACATCCTGTAGTATGTCAAGCATCCTGAAGTATGCTAGCATTCCGAAGTATGCTAAGTGCGATGTACTCTTTTTCCTTTGGATAGGTTTTGTCCTATAGGGTTTTTCTATCGAAAGGCTTTAATGAGACAGCATGATGCGCGTTCACTATTGTTCCTGAAGGACATTAAAATTGGTGGACATCCAAGGGGAAGTGTTATGAGATCGTTCGATCGAATGACTGTCCACCGTCGGATCTCTCCAATGAATTAGGGTTTCCCATCTATTGCTTGGGCCCTAAATAAACTTACCCTATAAATAATATATGACCCCTTAGGGTGGGGCACATTTTTGGAATCTTATATCTCTTATTCCTCAACAAGATTGTTATATATATATATATATATATATATATATATATATATATATATATATATATATATATATATATATATATATATATATATATATATATATATATATATATATAAAATAAGGGAAACCGGTTATGGTGGGGACAAATGAACTGAGACAAAGGAGAGGCTCAGATTTATCTAGAGGAGGGGGATAAATAAGGAAACTCCATTACAACCGTCCGTTTCACCCATAGCTAGACCCGAACAATGAATCCCACTCAGCAGAATGCATGGCAGTCCCCTCTTTCATTCTCATTAAATGCCTAATCACAGCCATCCGTTTTACCCAATTTTGACCGGTGAATTACACTCAGTCCGGAACGACAGCGAATGATAGCTTTCTACCATCGAGCCCCGAGCCCTCAACCCTTTTCTTCTCCTCTATTCTCCCCCACTCGAGCCCCGATCCATCAGCCCTTTCTTCTCCTCTATTCTCCCCTACCCGAGCCTCTCTCTCAACCTTAATCTCCTCCACCTCTCTTTCTCTCTCTCGCAATCTCTCACTCTTTCTCTTCTCTTGACCTCTTACCCGTCCCCTTGATCCTCTGCTCCCGAAGCCGGTGGCCGTCACCCTGATGGACGCGATCGCCGCCTGCGACCGGTGATTCAGTCCGGAGTGGCAGCCATAGGGGTGCTGTGATTGGATACCCCTAAAACCTGCTCCCCTCACTCTCAGCTCTCCACCGAATTCCCTCCTCTCCCCCTCTTCGTGCGGCCATCGTCGGGACTGGCCGAGTGTGATGCAGCCGATGGGGGTTCCTGTCGCCATCGATGATGCGAGGAGGAGCTCTGCCAAGTATGGTTCGCCTCCCCTTCCTTCTTCAAACCCGATCGATCCCCGATCTCATAGCCATGAGCCATCCGATGCACAATCGTTCGATGCACACCCTAATCGTAGCCCCGTCCTCCCCATCGCCCCCTAATTCCAGCACAGCTCGATCCCATCCTCCTGAAATCCCGTCCCCATTGCCCCCTAATTCCCTCCCCATTGCCCCTTAATTCCTGCCCCCTCTCATTCCTCTCTTTCTCTCTCTCTGCGCCCAAATCTCATCCCTGATTCCGGATCCCATCCTCTCATTTGACTTCGGCAAAGAGGAACTGTATAGGATACCTGCTGCGGCACAAAGACCGAAGCTATCGGGTTGGCTGGCTAGCCGGTAGTTTCTGGACCATGGGATCTTGCCGCCGTTGCTGGCCGATGAGAGATCACATGATGCACTCGGTGACTGCGCCCCTCCGAAGTGGGCGTTGCTCATTGGGTACCTCCTCGGCCTCGACACCCGACTCTGTGTTGCGGCCTTCAATCCCAGGTTAAGAATTTATTTTTTTCGGCCTTTTACCCATTCCATTTCTTAATAATTCTAGAAAAGAAAACATACTTATTTTAATTCATCCGATATCAAAAAAAAAAAAATCTTTCAATATGGTTCTGATTTTAGATTTCTTTTATATAAGTTTTTTTTCTGTTATAACCTTTTTCATTGAGCGTGTGTATGGAATCTCTGAGCTGTGAATTGCTAAGGTTTGTCTGTATATCCATATTACACCATGATTCTTTGAATCTGTTCAAAAGGGCTGATAAGCCAAATGTCAAGTGCTCAGGGTCCATTGTATTGATTATGTATCTTAAAACTGTAAAATCTGTCTTAGTTTTTAAATTTGAAAGTTGTGAATTTTGAAGTGAATTGATGTTGCAAGGACAGCTTCTGTTCCTGATTGTATTGATCATGTCAGGTTGAAAGCCATTGTTTCTGAACATTGTTTCTCGTAATTAGATTTTGCAAATTGAAAGCCATTGTTTCTGAACATTGTTTCTCCATTTTGCAAAATGAAAGCCATTGTAAATAATCCTCATCAGTTTACAAAGAGGAAAAACTCGGCCATTGTTTCTCCATTTTGCATATCACAACTGCTTTGTTAAGGTATCTAATCTAATGTTACTTTGTAATTTTCACCTTGAATGTAAGGGGGTAAATTACACTTTGTAATTTTCATATTGCATAAGCCAAATACTTATGCAAAAGCCAGATACTTTCATTTTGTATTGCATAAGCCAAATGAAAGTCAAATGCTGAAAGACCATAGAAATGAAAGCATTTCATAATGCTGAAAGACTATAGAAAATAAAGCATTTGACTTATGCAATATGAAATGAAAGCCAAAATGAGCTTATGCAATCCTGAAAGTCAAAATGAGCTAATGCAAAATCGGATTATGCAATCCTGATTAAAAAATTAGGTATGCTTTTTTTTATGCAAAATCAGATTGCATTTCTGGCCAAATGCTTTTATTTTCAGATCGGATTTTTGGATTAAGCTCATTTTGTAATCATGTATGCTTTTATTTATACAAATTAGATTTAGCAAAATGAAATCCATTCCTGATTGCATACGCTCACTACTGAAATGAAAGCCACATCTGATTGGAAGGGTGTTGGCAGTTCTTCGGACCAAAAACCTCGACAATATTAGCACAATGTACTACACTTTGCACCCTAAAGTTTGAAATATTAGCACAATATACCCCCTTTTGTAAAGTACTTTATTTCCTCATTTGGTAATTTTTATTTGATAAAAACTGAATTGAAGGGGCAAAATGTAGTGTGGAATGTATGGTCACCCCACGTCCTCCTTGCTAATCTGTTTAAAACAAGAAGATATTCAAAGTTGCTTAATTCACCAATCCACCACCGCTTGAAATCAGAATGTCAATCTATAGAGGCGGACAGTTTTAAATCAGCATATATAGCTTGGCAAGGACAATTCTCCCTGCAACAACATGCTTTCGAGGAAAAAGCAGTAGAATCTTCCAAACTCGAGTTACCTCTTACATGGCACATATCAGGTTTTAGTAAATTTTACAAGCATTTTTATGTGAATCATAATAGAATAAGAGAGCTGAATTCTGTATTAGACTATCATTTTAATCCAAGGCAACCTTTTCCTTAAATATTTGCTAATGGATTTTTTTATCAGAAAAAATCCTAGATTCACGACATAAGTCACACTTGCTTGCCCCAGCTATTGCATTGATGTAGGGTACATGGCAAACACCTATTTATCCGTAAACAAGTGTAGCAATTGTTTTAATTGGCCTTTTATGTGTAATGAGTATTTTTTTTATTTTCCTTGCTCTATGTGTGTGTGTGTGTGTGTTCTTTTTATCATTGCCCGCACCAATATTATTCATGTTTCTTTTTTCAGCCCGCCACCGAGATTGTTGGCACCCCGACCCTTGGACATGCTATCTTAGTATCGACTGCAAGTCCGGTATGACTAATTCTTGCTTAATGGGGGGTTCAGTGTTTTTGAGCCAATCTTCAGGGGGGAAAGTATAATGTACTCTTTTTGGGCCAATCAGTTTTCCTGTCTATACAACCAGTCGGGATTTTTTTTTTAAGAGAGGTACCCACCTGTACAACAGGCGGTGTAATTTATTTATTTTTTTTAAAATAAGCTACCCGCGTAGTTTATAAACTACAAAGAGAGATTTACTGATGGGGTTCATTGATTGTAAATACATATTGTAAACAATTTTTTAAATATATCGGGAGAGAGAGAGAGGTTCATTGATTGTAAACACAGATTATAAAGATTTTTTAAAATATGCCAGTAGAGAAAGGGAGAGATTACTTCCCTCAAAATATTGTTGCCATATTTAAAATATTGTCACATTCTTCGAAATATTGTTGTTGCCTTGAAATTTTGCTTCTCTTTCACTTCTATGATTGGAGGGTTTTCCCCCTTTTTTTTCCCTCTCTCTCTCTCTCTCTCTCTCTCTCTCTCTTTGTGAACAGAATAGATCATTTTTTTTTTCTGTTTCTTCGGCTACAGGAGATCGAGGTGCCAATTCGGATGTTCGAACCAATGGTCATGGTGAGTTATTTTTCATTCACTCTAGGCTCTCTGTTCTTTCAGCAACGGACAGTTCGTATGTTCGAACCAATTATTTTTTTCTCATGCGCACGCTCTCTATTTCATAGAATCTTTAGCTCCTAAATTTCAGAAACAATATGGTTGGTAGCTGATAGGATTTGTTTAATAAAACCAGTTTTCTAATAACAAAACTCTTGATAATAAAGACACAAGTGACTGCCTAAATAAAAAAATTTAGTGGTAGCAACTTCTGAATGGATTGCAAGTTTTGATCCACCAACAAAACTCCACTGAACTACAAGGTTGCTTCCCATGTCTACAATAGTTTGGGCAAAAAACTCCGTGTTCATACATTTAAGAGCAAAGATAGGCCTCTAAATTATTAGAACATACTGCATCTCTAATACATTAATGTGGATTGGAAGTTATCAATCATAGGACAATATGATCAAAAGTGGCTCCCCACCACCAAATCTTATGGGCAAAAGAGATCCATTTAGGTATATTGAAAAATTAACATCTTTAGGGACAAAACCTTTTATCAAGGCAACTATAGAGAATTTATAAGCCTTCACAGTAAGTGGGCGCATTTAAGTAGAAAGATGAGCATAAATAAGCTAGCACATTAAGGCATTCAAGCTACATAGTTGTTAAACAAACAAAACATAAACATCCCTAGATATTGAATGAATTGCGAATCATAATACAATATTTTGGAGCATATAAGACATTGCCTTCTCCTAGATATTGTCTTTGTTAATTTGTTCTTTTGTTCGTTGTTTGCATGACAGTGTCAAGGAGAAGACGGGGTGCTGCGACTGATTTTTTGGGATTCTGTTTGCCATGGAACCTTTACCATCCATACCTAGGGAAGGTAAACCTCTTTCTCTCTCTCTCTCTCTCATATGCAGAGTATGTGGTTTGATCTCACTCATGCTGACGTTGAGCTTTGGGGGTTTTTTATCAAAATTTGTGTGCTAATTCTATAAGATTCCACCTGTATTTTCCTCCCTTATGATCACATATGTATCTTTATCTGTTTTTTTACCAAACACTTTTGCTTGCACCTTTTGCTTAATTCTATATACTTTATTTTCTCCAACAACCCGTCTTTAAAAAATCCTCAGAAAAAACAGAAGTAACGAAGAACTTTTTATTTATCTTTCTTCATCGGATCCCTCAATGTGATTTTATTTATGCAAATTAGATTTTGCAAAATGAAAGGCACTCCTGATTGCATAAGCTCACCACTGAAATGAAAGCCTTAGGATGCAATAAATAATAACATATAGGTGCCTCAAAAATACCTAAAACATGAACGATGTTAGGATGCCTCACATAACCAGGAACATTGCTCTCACCAAACGCAAGGAAACCAACTAAATTTAAAAAGATTGCACTGTGATGCCCAACCAATTTTCCTTCGGTGAAGAGATTCAACGATGACATCACGAAGTCTTCGGTTGACCCAGATAAGCATTTCCAAGTAAAATCTTTTTTGAACATGCTATTTTTCTTTCGAGTAATTCAACGTCGCCGAAACAAAAACTGATGAACCATTTAAGTATAAGCATTTACGTTTTTAACACAAGGATTAGAGCTAGCTTGGTTTGCTAATGCTACTAAAAATCTGCCAAATCTGGACAAGTATTGCTTGGAAGTTACTTATAGTGCTTGAACTACAATGTAAACATGGTGTATCTCTAATGTTGGTTGTAGTATGCAAAAAATGAAAGATGTCATTTTGTAAAATCTTTTTTGAAAATGCTATTTTTCTTTCAAGTAATTCACTATCGCCGAAACAAAAACTGGTGAACCATTTAAATATAGCCATGACCTGAAACTGACGTTAAGTTTTTTTCACAAGGTTTAGAGCTAGCTTGGTTTATAGTGCATTGCAATTAATTCTAACTGACATTATGTCTATTGTTTAACTCCAACTGCATTGCAATTAATTTTTGCCATGAAATCTTTTCAAGGGAGTCACAATGGATTATATCATAGTACCAAAACTCGGTCCGACACGACTCGGACGAAAATCGAGTTGACTCGGACCGAAACTCGAACCGGCTGTGACTCGGGCTGACTCAGTCCAAAGATGTCATTTTGTAAAGTTTTTTTTTAAAAATCAAAAATTTACTGTTATATTGTAATCTATATAGAAGAAAAATCGGGGTTTCGTTTTTTGGATCAAGTTCATGCTGTTTGCTTCCTTGGGTTATTTTTAGGTTAAAGGGAAGGAACTAAATATCGTGAAATATCACATAATCTCTTTTTGTCAGCCTACCAAAACAAAATCTGCCTGTCGAAAGTTCCAAAATTTATGGTTTTTTTGGCTCCCGTAACACATGGCCTCACGAAAAATGAAATATTTCGCAAAAAATTGTAAGTTTTTTTTTGGGGGGGATTCCGACGTGGGATTGAAATTTGAATCCTTAGTTGAAGGCTACTTTTGCTAAGTTGATGAGATTTTGTTTGCAGAGAAGGAAAACCTATGTTTGTATGGGCTTCCTAATAAGACTTGGAATGTAAACTTGCCTGCTTAGGAGGTTCCCCCTGAGCTTCCTGAACCAGCTTTAGGGATAAATTTTGCAAGGAATGTGATGGATGAGAAGGATTGGCTGACTTTTGTTGCGGTTCACAGTGATGCTTCGTTACTGGCTGTGGCATTTTATTTCGGTGCACGTTTTGGATTCAATAAAGAAGCCAGGTACACTTTGATAGGAGCAATGGCCAACTGCCTTAAGTTGATAACTGAATGCACTATTTTTCATAAGTCTCTAGAAAGCATATCTCCGGTTGTCTTTTTCTACAGTCAGTCTATTAATAGGTTAGTGAAATTTTTTTGACCGATAAGACCAAGTTGGTAGTATGTTTGTATTTTATATTTATTCAATGATAACTTTTACGTGTTAGAGGAGTGCTTAGTGTGATATCATCATTTTTATTTTATATATTAATGCATTCTGGTGTGGAATATGCAGAACTGATTCAGAGTCGAGAATTTAGAATGATAACATAAGTTAATTGTGTCCCTTTTTTTTTACTTCATCATGATTGTTGCATGGTCCCTTTGATTGCTAAGTAGTGTTTTTTTTGTGGATTAAAATATAAGCATTTGTGTTACACTTTTTTGGTGGATTATAATAATTTGAATTGTATATGGAATGGAGTATTATATTGCATGTATTGTTGTGTAAGAGTATAGTGTATCTAACTGTGCTCAATTTTTGTAGTCTTATAATTATTAGCATCTTGGAGGCTTGAAGTCGCACCTCGGCTGCGACTACACAGTGAATCGTACTACATCCGACTACATATGGTTTTGTTGCGTGTCGGGCCCACTGACCGGGGAGATTGACTGGATTATATTAAGTTGTAATCCAAGCAAACATGATCTATTGCCTAATGACAATGTTGAAGTAGTTTAGGGTAGCAAATATCCTCAAAAATACTTCTAAATATTGTCATCAGGCAATGGAGCAAAAATCAATATTCATGGCTAACATTTGTTTTTCAAAGTAGTACTATCCAATATATAATTCCAAGTAGTAATATCCATATGGGACTAATTACAATCGGTAATGTCCATCTCGAACTAATTCCAAGTAGTATCTATCGTTTGATAATTATTCTGCTTCACTTTGCATTGTCATGTTTGACGCCTTTCTTTGCAAACATGGCAAGGATGAAACCCCTCGGGTCTGTTGGTTCATGATCAAGACTGATAGGGAGTAATTGCCACAACACCGAAGTAGAAAAAGTAAAAGAAGGTGACAAATAGAGCTGGTGTGGAGCCTAATGGGAGGCTGAAGGAAATGGTAATGAGATGATGGTGTAGACCTTCTTGCATCTGAGCTGGGTGCCGATCTCGCCGAGGTCGACACAGGCGGTAGCGTTGTTGACATTGTCAGTTAGCATGGCGGGCTTTTGTTTTATTTACTTACAGTTGGAAGAAAAACATTGTCAAGACCTTTTGCGATTTGGAGTAATATATAGAAATGCATAAGTTGGCAGTTCTTGAATGAAATGCTTAAGTCTGTTTGTACAAATTGAATCCTTAGAGCTTTGACAGTGTACATTATGTGTTGGTTAGTAATTCTACAATGCATGTGTACTTTATGTGTAGGTTGGTAATACTGCAATACAATACTAGAGGAGCATATCAAGAGGATATGTTGTCCCTCCTCTAGCAAACTCCATCTTCTTTCACCCTCTAAATATTGTCACCTTCATTGAAATATTTCTATCATTCTCAAAATATTATTGTCAACCTTGAAATATCGTCACCTCCGTCGAAATATTGACGCTGCCCTCGAATTATTGTCGCTGCTTTCGAATTATTACCATCTCCCTCAAAATATTATCTACACCCTCAAAATATTTTTCATCTCCCTCTAAATATTTTTCGTGCCCTCGGGCACGGGGTTTTAACATCCATATTATTTATCCATCTTTTTTGCTCTATCTTTATATTTCTCTTTGGTAGAATTTGTGAGTTTGGCTTGATCAACTATCTTGCATAAGCTAATTTAAACTTATTTTGGAGAAAGAGAGAGAGAGAGGTACACGATCGGTAGCCCTATTCCCCTCTCCTATTCACAACAATCTCTTGGCCTATCCGGCCCCTTCTTTGCCTTTACTTCTATTAAATATTTTTTTAAAAAGCATTAAATGATAAAAGACGAGTACATTTGATATTACGACAGTGGGGGAGTGCCACCAAAGGCCGTTGTGGCTGTCGGAGGTGGTGTTATGCCGATAGGGTTGTGTCGTGCTTTAAAAGTAGCTAGATTTTGAATCAACGAGCCTTATCAACTATGAAAAGGTCGTGAGTGTTCTCACATTGCCTAACTAATTAGTTCTTGAAAGAATCATACCTGGCGGCCATGGCCGATATGTGGGCGCCACCGAACGAGTTTTGTAACCGATTCGGGTCATCTTGATTTTGTCATTTTAATATTACCTCCCACTAATTATTGTCATATCCCTCAAAATATTTTTTGCATCCCTCGAAATGCCTTTCTCCGTCCTCAAAATCTTTTCCAAACTCGACCCATATTCCAAATCTTTCATGGAGACTGGAGAAGAGACGCCCATCAATCTGAGGAATACCTCAGTGGAGCAGTCCCTCTAGAGACGCCAAGCCCACCCCCTTGGATCTCATTGTAAAATGGAGCCCAGTGCTTTCATTGGTCTGGGGACCTAACAAAAATCCCATTCATGGGCATTTCCATGAGATCTCTATTTTTTTTTTTTTGTAATTTTGACTTTCACCCCAAGTTTATCCCCATTTTTTAGTTACACCCCCTACTTGTTTAAAATTTGACTTACACCATGCATCATTCCGTATGCGGGCTCGTCCATGGACATTAGGTTGACTGAGCTGGCCTTGATGAGCTGGATGACTGTCGATATTACCCTTGCTTGGGTGTCAAATCAATGGCTGGATTACTTTCTCGAACCTTAAAAGGAGACCTCAAAATCAATGGTTGGTATTACTTTCCTCCTCCCTCCCTTATCAGAAGAAATCAAATCAAACCCTAACTATAATCTCCTTTAAGACTAGAGAAATTAATCATCGTCATTGATTCATCCAAAGGTAATATCGGCAGTCATCCAATTCATCAGTACCAGCTCAGCCCATGTAACACGTATAGAGGACTCGTAGACAGAATGGAGGTGTAAGTCAAATTTTTAAGTTAGTAAGGATGTAAGTAAAAAAAGGTGATAATCTTAGTGTCAAAGTTAAAATTATCCTTTTCCTTAGGGGGGGAGTTGGTGAGCGGTCCCAACAAGAGATCACTTAACGCACAGGACAAAATAATGTTGTGGATGAAAATGTCTTCCACAGTGTTTTAAATTCTTTTTAATGCTATCATTTTCTCTGTACATACTAAACCTAACTGAACTGAACCTAAAGGAGATGCTCGTCTCCACCGACAAACCGAACCTAAATCGAACTCTAAAAAACCAAGATCTATAGGCCATGGGATGAACCCTAAACTTAAGAATTCTAAATCTAACTGAACCCCTTCGTCCCCTGTTCCTTCTCATCTCTGTCGTGGCTGATCGGCGGTGAGCAGCCACAACTTGAGGTTGCACCTGTTGTCGCTGCTGCCACCACATCTGATGCTCGCATCCACCTAGCCTCCGTCACCGCTAGCGACACCTTCGTTGCTGTGCTTGAGAGAGATGGGAGACGAAGAGAATATTTTCGGATTTCTGAAAGAAAATTAGGGACCTCGCGTTAATAGTAATTTCTTACTATTTTGTGCGCTAGAGATTTGTTTTGTTAAGAATTAATCATCAATTAACCCATTTTCTAAAAATAAAGCATGGGGTCCCTAATAGAGCCTCCCCATTGAAGCTCTTTCCCATTATCTCCGCCATAGATGCAGCAACCCACGGTGCAGAAAATGTGCTGATCCACAACTCTGGCAATAGAGCAAAGAAAATAAAAAATAGAGTAATGCTTTGAACAAACTGACGGACGATCTAAGGTACAATCTGCCTTGATCTACAACTCCACGTGGGGAGGAGAGCTGGTATCTCCTGATGTGCAGAACTAGCATGGGCCATGTGATGAGCCATAGGAGGGATGCCACCAGTGGCCAGCTAGAAATTCACTTTGGTGAGGGCATAGATTCTAAGAGAGAGAGAGAGAGAGAGAGAGGGTTTTAGCATATACCTTGGCATTTTTTTTTTCTTTTTTTTTTTTTGGGGGGGGGGGGGGGGGGGGGGGGGGGTTGGAGCGAGGAGGGACTCGAGTCATCGTCTGGTTTGGGGTAAGGAACAGACCACCATCTCCAACTGTGAGTTTCAGACAAAAAAGACACGGACGAAGATCCGAGGATTCGAAAATGGCCGTGCGACGCAGCACGTGTGTGAGACTGCGATCTACGAGTATTGCAGGTCTGCCAGGCCTACGAGACGCAGAGGTGGGATAAACAAGATGAATTAGTTTTAATTTTTTTAATTAAATTACACTTTACCCACCTTGACGTTTAGCTCAACAATACTAAACCCCCTTGTGGTTTATTTTGTTCCAAACCGTTCCCTAAAGTTTGAAATGTTAGCACAATACACTTCAACTACTTAATTTCCTTATTTGATGATTTTTATCTATTCAAAACATAAATGAATGAAGCAAAATGTAGTTCAGGGGGCCAGTGTGATTTACCCTATTTGAGCTAAACTTCAGGGGGGGACAAGTGTGATTTACCCTGTTTGAAATCTTAGTGGGGGCACTTACCCCCATTGTGCCTTAGTTGGCTTGCGACGAGCGAGTGGTGGACGACGGAGGAGGTGATCAATGAAGATGGTGGGTGGTGGCTGGAGGTAGGGGTGCACAGAAAAACCGGTGGAACCGGTGAACCAAACCGAACCGATCCGAACTGTACGGTTCGGTTCGGTTTCTAGTAGGATCTATTCGGTTATGGTTCCCAAAGTGCAGAACCACAGCGGATCAATTTGGTTCTCGGTTCTGGGTTCTAGTTATCCGAACCGAACCGGTTCATGTACATGCATAATGCATTCATGGGTTGGGTAATATGCGTGATGCCGGTAGGGTCATTATGTAACGGGCTCTACTGATCTCCCCAACAATATCATGTATCTGGCTTTGGGATTGCTAGTTGTATCCTCGATTTTTTAATAAATTTTTTATTTCTATATGCTCCAATGATGGACCTATGTTAACTAACTTCTAGGGGTGCACAGAAAACTAGTGGAACCGGAGAATCGAATCGGTTTTATATGGTTTGGTCCGATCCAATTCAATGCTCCCTACGGTTCGGTTCTGATTCCAAATATTTGAGAACCGTTGGGATCGGTTCGGTTCCTGGTTCATCTCGGAATCAATCCAAACCGAACCATGTGCACCCCTAGCTGGAGGGTGGTGGTGGCAGGTGAGGCGACGACGGTCGTGTTAGTGCCGTCTGTGGGGGGTTCTTAGTCGAACCGGGCGGTTCGGGTGGCAAGCACAATCCAACGAGCCAAATAAAGAGAAAAGACAGCGGTTACGTGGAAAAACCCCTTCGCAACGTCGAAGGGGAAAAAACCACGGACGGGGCGAGAATGCACTAAAATTATTCTTTCGGTTACAATCTCTCACCTTAACCCCAATTACAAACTCCGAGGACCGGTCTCCCAAACTACCGACCTCTGCAATTTCACTCAGACTACCGACCGCTGCAGGCAGCGTCTGACTACCGGTTGCTGCAGACAGTCTCTGGCTACCGGTCGCTGCGGACAGTATCTGGCTACCGGTCGTTGCAGACAGTATCTGGCTACCGACCGGCCTCCGCAGACAGTCTCTGGCTACCTACCGACCGACCTCCACAGCTACACGAATTCCGGGACGAAACGGGCAGTGTTTCCTCTAGAATTCTTCCTCCTCTTGCTGAAGGGGTAGGTCCCCTTTTATAGTGGCGGGGTGACGGTTACGATGCTCCGCGAAAATCGGGTGGGTGACATGTCCCCGCAATGAGCTTAACCGCCGTGGTGACGTAGCGCGCGGTTGACACCTGGTCACTTTGGGCCGGAAATCGCGGAGCGTTGTCAGCACCGCGAGATCTCCGGGTTCGACTGCTGCTTCACATCTCGGCTCGTTGCACGTCCCATCGAGAGAGAGAGAGAGAGAGAGAGGGGTTGTTGCATGACCGACCCCCCTTGGTCTGGTGACATGCCGACCGAAGTAGAGAGGGGGGGGGTGCTCCCTCCTCCCTTGGTGACATGCCGACCGAACCAAAGAGGGGGGGGGGGGGGTGCTGCCCCCTTTTGTCTGGTGACATGCCGACCGACCCCCCCCCCCTTTGGTCTGGTGACATGCCGACCCAAGTAAAGAGAGAGAGGGGGGGGTGCCCCTTTTGTCTGGTGACATGCCGACCGATGCCCCCCCCCCCTTTCCGTCTGGTGACCGGCCGACCGAGCTAGGGGGGGTGCTGCCCCCCTTTGTCTGATGACATGCCGACCGAGCCCATGGGTGGGGGTGCTGCCCCCTCCTTTGTCTGATGACCTGCAGACCGAAGCCCATGGGGGGGGGGTGTTTGTTGCGTGGCCAACCCCGAGAGAGAAAGGTACACACAATACCCCCTCCTGACCGGGCGGTCTTCGGTCCCGTCCGGTCAGGATCACTTTGCCTCGATTTGTGTGCAGCCTCGACTTGCGCGCCCACCTCGGTTTGCATGACCGCCTTGGTTTGCACGTGCACCCCGACGTGCGTGCCTAACTCGGTTTGCATGCCCGCCTTAGTTTGCGTTGGTCGATCGGTCGTACACCCAAGGGGTCTGTCCACTGATCCTCCCAGGTGTTCACCGGCCGGTCACGCCCTTCGCAGGGACCTGTCGACCGGTCGGCCAAGTGGTAAAGCTCACTCGGAGTGTTATGTACCACTTGGTTTAGGTTGGTCGACTGGTCGTACCCCGGCGGGGTCTGTCGACCGATCTTCCAAGGTGTTCAGCGGCCGGTCTCGCCCTTCGCAAGGTCCTGTCGACCGGTCGGCCAAGTGGTAGAACTCGCTCGGAGTGTTACGTACCACTTGGTTTAGGTTGGTCAACCGATCGTACCCCGGCGAGGTCTGTCGACCGATCTTCCTAGGTGTTCACCGGCCGGTCACGCCCTTCGCAGGGACCTGTCGACCGGTCGGCCAAGTGGTAGAACTCGCTCGGAGTGTTATGTACCACTTGGTTTAGGTTGGTCAACCGGTCGTACCCCGACGGGGTCTGTCGACCGATCTTCCAAGGTGTTCACCGGCTGGTCTCGCCCTTCGCAGGGTCCTGTCGACCGGTCGGCCAAGTGGTAGAACTCGCTCGGAGTGTTATGTACCACTTGGTTTAGGTTGGTCAACCGGTCATACCCCGGCGGGGTCTGTCGATCGATCTTCCTAGGTGTTCACCGGCCGGTCTCGCCCTTCGCAGGGTCCTGTCGACCGGTCAGCCAAGTGGTAGAACTCGCTCGGAGTGTTATGTACCACTTGGTTTAGGTTGGTCGATCGGTCGTACCCCGGCGGGGTCTGTCGACCTATCTTCCAAGGTGTTCACCGACCGGTCTCGCCCTTCGCAGGGTCCTGTCAGCATCGCCTCGTACTTAGCTTCGTTGTTCATCGTCGGGAAAAGTAGCCGCACTGATTTTTCGAGCTTCGTGTGATCGGGGGTTACTAGGACTACCCCCACACCACTCCCGACTGCGCACGACGAGCCATCCACGAACAATCTCCAGCTTTTTCCTTCGTCCTCCTGTCCTGCTGCCACACCGACTGCCACGGGTTGACCGGCAGCTACCGACAGGTCTTCTAACGTCTCTGGCACCGAAGCAGTGTCTTCTGCCGGGAAATCGCTGAGGAAGTCCGCAAGTGCTTGGCCCTTGACTGCTTTTCGAGGCACATACCGAGGACCAAACTCTTGCAGCTCTGCAGCCCACTTGCTCAGCCGACCTGCCCGAGTAGAGTTATTCAGTACTTCCTTCAGGGGGTGCTCGGTGATGACCTCGATGGGGTGAGCGGTGAAGTACGGGCGAAGCCTCCTTAACACGTACACTAATGCCAGGGCTACTTGTTTGATCCACGCATACCGAGTTTCAGCTGACGTCATGATGCGGCTGACGTAGTAGACAGGCTTCTCCACTCCTTCACTCTCACATATCAGTACAGCGCTGATTGCTGCCTCCGATACGGAAAGATACACCCCCAGCGTTGCACCTGGCTGGGGGGCTGTCAAGATAGGGGGTCGGCCAAGATACGTCTTCAGCTCTTGAAATGCTTCTTCACAGCATTGGTCCCAGTTGAAAGGTGCAAGCTTACTCAGCCTCTCGAACAGGGGCCGACACCGGTCTGAGGATTTTGATATGAAGCGATTGAGGGCGTTGATCCGTCCGGTCAGCTTCTGGACTTCCTTTCATGACTTTGGCGACGGCATCTCCTCCAAAGCACGGATCTGCTCCGGGTTGGCTTCGATCCCCCGTCGGGTGACCAAGTATCCCAGGAATTTTTCCGACGTCACGCCGAAGGCGCACTTGGTCGGGTTCAACTTCATGCTGTACCTCCGCAAGGTTGCGAAGGTTTCCTCCAGGTCTTGCATATGCGTATCCTCAGCCTGACTCTTCACAAGCAAGTCGTCGACGTAGACCTCCACGTTCCTTCCGATTTGGTCGACGAACATCTTATTCACCAGCCTTTGGTACGTCGCCCCCGCGTTCTTCAATCCGAATGGCATCATCTTGTAGCAGTAGAGCCCTCGACCCGTGACAAAGGTCATGTGCTCCTGGTCCTCCGGATTCATGGGGATCTGGTGATAGCCCGAGTACCCGTCCATGAACGAGAGCCTCTCGTGTCCCGTCGTGGAATCCATCAGGGTATCGATGCGCGGTAGCGGGTAGCTATCCTTTGGGCATGCCTGGTTGAGATTTGTGAAATCGATGCAGACCCGAATGGCTCCGGACTTCTTGGGGACGGTGACCACGTTAGCGATCCACTTCGGGTACCGAGCCTCTCTGATGATGCCCGCTCGTAGCAGCTTCTCTACCTCCATGTTGACAGCTGCTGCTTTTTCCGGTGCTAGCGACCGGGGCTTCTGGCGTACAGGTGCAGCTCCTTCTCGAATGTTGAGGTGATGATAGGCTACCTCGGGGGGGATGCCTGGCATGTCTTCAACGGACCATGCGAACACATCCAGGTTTGCCTTGAGAAATGCCGTCATAGCTTCGGCATGATGCTTCGGCAGCTGCGACCCGAGAAAAGTTATCCTCGGATGACCCGCTTCTCCTAAATCAACTGGCAGAATTGGCTCGACGGCGGGTGACTCCTTCCACTCCGTGTTCGGGCTCTTCGACTCGTCCGGTTCTTTAGATTCAACCGGTCGGTCGGTCTTCTGAAGGTGCGTCATCCTGTTCAGCTCTTTACCTTCAGCTGGCAGGTCAGTCTCCATCGGGTCGCTCGGACCAGTCAGCTCTTTAAGTTCAGCTAACTGACCGGCCTTCTTCAAGCTCCTCGACGCATTCAGTTCTTTACATACAACTGAATGGTCGGTCTTCTGTAGGTCCCCCGATACTGTCAGCTCTTTACATTCAGCTGACATGTCGGTCTTCAGCAAGTCCCCCAACACTGTCAGCTCTTTACGTTCAGTTGACAGGTCGCTCTTCAGCAGGTCCCCCGATACTGTCAGCTCTTTACGTTCAGCTGACAGGTCGGTATTCAGCAGGTCCCTCGACACTGTCAGCTCTTTAAGTTCAACTGACAGGTCAGTCTTCACAAGGGGTTGGCCCCCTCGCGCTCCTACGCTTGATCGGGCGCAAAACTGGAACGTTGGAGCTTCTTGACTCTGCTTCACAGTCCAGATGTTGAGGATGCCCAACTCAGCGCCGCCTCCACCTGGTTCTCCTCCCTCAATTTGGTATGTCGTCTTTAGATGGATGGCACTGAGCTCGCACTTGGCTGCCGAGGACTGGTCACCTCGAATGCTCATCACGCCCTTGTCGGTCCAAAACTTCACTACCTGGTGGGCCGACGAGGGGACCGCATCCAAGTGGTGGAGCCATGGCCTTCCGAGAATGATGTTGTACGCCGAGTGAGCTTCGATCACAATAAACCGGGTAAGATTAGTGAGATGCCCTGTTGTGATCGGGAGGGTGATCTCACCAACCACCCTTGTAGCCTCCCCCGTGAAGCCCGTTATCGTCGACGACGACTCGGTCATCTGTCCGCGATCTAGCTGCATGGCGTCGAAGGCGCTGAGGAAGAGCACATCTACCGAACTCCCGGCATCGACCAGAATTCTCTTCACTAGGCAATTGGCTATCTGGAGCCGTATGACCAGGGGATGGTTGTGAGGCTTCTCTATTCCGACCAGATCAGTCGCCGAAAACTGTACTGCAGCTTCCACTCTTGGCTCGGGACGGATGATAAGGTCGAGTACCACATAGTGGACTTGCCTTGCTTGTTCAATACGTCGCACCTGTCGGTCGACGACATTTGAAGATGGTACCGGGCCATGGTACCCGTAGACTGCATCTACCTCTCGGAGCTGACGCCTTTCTGGCGGAGGACCCGGTAAGCGTTATACCGTCACTCCTCGCTGGATTTCCCCTACAGCCTTAGTCTCCTTACGTTGAGGGAGGTCAATGAAGCAGCCAATATAGCCGGCCTCAATGAGATCCTCGATATGATGTTTGAGCGCCCGACACTACAGGGTAGTGTGGCCTTGGCTCTGGTGGTACTCGCAGTACCTTGAGGCATCTCTGGCTCCCCTCTCTCCGGGTTCAAGCGATTGCGCCCACTTGAAGTATGGTTCGCCCTTGATAGCTTCCAGGATCTGGTCTATGGGGGCGTTCAGTACTGTGAACTCTCTGTTCCACTGCGGCCTCGCTGGCCTGTCTTGCTTTTGCCGCTTCGCCTCGTGCCGTGTCGCATCCCCCTGCTGTTTGTTGACGTTCTTCACGGTAGCTAGCTTGGCGTAGCCCTGGTGCGGGGCCCTGGTTTCCACCGCCTTCCTCTTGCGGTCCGCGTCTTCGATCTTGATGTACTTCTCAACGCGTCTTGACAGCTCGTCAATCGTCTCCGGGGTTCGCTTGATGAGCGACGCATTGACAAGCTGGGTAGGCTGAATGGCGTTCTTGAAGGCCGCGATCACCATGCGATCCTGCCCGTCTGCGTTCGCCAAGCTCAGGTACTCGGACCTGAACCTATGGTAGAATTATCGGAGCGTCTCCTTCTGGGTCATATCATCCCGAAGAGTGACTCCAGAGTCTTCAGCTCCCGGCGATTGCATCGGTACTGGTCGATGAACCGCGTGCTCAGCTCTGAGAACGAGGAGATGGACGAGGGCCTGAGCTTGTGAAACCATTCGAGGGGCGTTCCCGACAAGCTGTTGGCGAAGGTCCGGCAGAGGATATGATCATCCTCGTGCGGGACCAGAGCATCCCGAAAAGCCAGTACATGCTCCACCGGGTCTTTCGATCCGTCAAACTTGGGAAGGCGTGGAGGATTCCATCCTCGAGGGAATGGCTCCCGGAGTAGCTTCTCGACAAGCGGCGACCGTGCGGCTCCTTGGATAGCGACTTCCTCCAACCGGTCGGGAGCTCGGACCCCCGGTCGGTCTCGCTGGATCTCCTCTCGATCCCCGAGTCGCTCCGACGCATGTACCCGAATGCGTTCGTGTACGCTCCTCCGATCAGTAGTACGAGCCGGCTGCCGACTGGCTGGCGTCATCCGAGTGTGATGACTATCACTCGGTTGACGATGATGTTCTCCATCTCGCTTTGGGCGATGCACTTGTGCTGAGTCCGTCTTCGAGTGATGCTTGGAGGCAGGCGGCTGTCGGGGGTGTGCCCCGAGCCGGGACCAGACATCCGAGCGTGCTGACGCAGCTCGGGCGTGTTTGTTTCTTTCCGCAGGCTCCGGGCTACTCGAGTCTAACCCGTCGGGATTCACACTTTGGACCTCCACCGAGCGATTAACCCTGACCTCCACCTGAGGCACTGGTTGCGGCTGCATTTGCACTGGTGGGGCAGCTTGAGTGGGGAGGCTCTGTCCCGCTTGGGCCAACATGCCCTGATTGAGTAGACCACCTGTCGGTGCGGCCCGCACGAAGTCACGCAACTCCTCGTAGTTGCGCTGCATCGTTTGGAGCTGGGTGGTGAGAGCTTGCTGGGTCATCATCATTGTGGCCAGAAAAGCTTCCGACAGACCCCCGGTTAGTGGAGCCAGGGTTGCTACCGGAGCTTGATTGGAGTCCCCGACCCCCAGTATGGGATTCACCAGCGGGACTGCGCGCTCCGTGTCCGCTGATGGTTGAACAAGACGCCCGACGTCATTAGCATCTCCGAGTGGTGCGGCTTCGGACGGGAGCTGCGACATCGAGCGGATACGATACGGTCCACCGGCCATCGTTCTTCAACCGTGTGGTCGTGGACTGCTGGTTGCAGGTAGTCTCAGACTGGTCGATACCCACGGGTCAACAGTCGAAAGCTCTAGTAGTAAGTCTTGAAGACTATCCCACAGACGGCGCCAAGATTGGCGAGGGGTTCTTAGTCGAACCGGGCGGTTCGGGTGGCAAGCACAATCCAACGAGCCAAATAAAGAGAAAAGACAGCGGTTACGTGGAAAAACTCCTTCGCAACGTCGAAGGGAAAAAAACCACGGGCGGGGCGAGAATGCACTAAAATTATTCTTTCGGTTACAATCTCTCACCTTAACTCCAATTACAAACCCCGAGAACCGGTCTCCTAAACTACCGACCTCTGCAATTTCACTTAGAATACCGACCGCTGCAGGCAGCGTCTGACTACCGGTTGCTGCAGACAGTCTCTGGCTACCGGTCGCTGCGGACAGTATCTGGCTACCGGTAGCTGCAGACAGTATCTGGCTACCGACCGGCCTCCGCAGACGGTCTCTGGCTACCTACCGACCGACCTCCGCAGCTCCACGAATTCCAGGACGAAACGGGCAGCGTTTCCTCTAGAATTCTTCCTCCTCTTGCTGAAGGGGTAGGTCCCCTTTTATAGTGGCGGGGTGACGGTTACGATGCTTCGCAAAAATCGGGTGGGTGACATGTCCCCGCAATGAGCTTAACCGCCGCGGTGACGTGGCGCGCGGTTGACACCTGGTCACTTTGGGCCGGAAATCGCGGAGCGTTGTCAGCACCGCGAGATCTCCGGGTTCGACTGCTGCTTCACACCTCGGCTCGTTGCACGTCCCATCGAGAGAGAGAGAGAGGGGTTGTTGCATGGCCGACCCCCCCTTGGCCTGGTGACATGCCGACCGAAGTAGAGAGGGGGGGGGGGTGCTCCCTCCTCCCTTGGTGACATGCCGACCGAACCAAAGAGGGGGGGGGGGTGCTGCCCCCTTTTGTCTGGTGACATGCCGACCGACCCCCCCCCCCCCCCCTTTTGGTCTGGTGACATGCCGACCCAAGTAGAGAGAGAGGGGGGGGGGGGGGGGTGCTGCCCCTTTTGTCTGGTGACATGCCGACCGACCCCCCTCCCCTTTCCGTCTGGTGACCGGCCGACCGAGCTAGGGGGGGGTGCTACCCCCCTTTGTCTGATGACATGCCGACTGAGCCCATGGGTGGGGGTGCTGCCCCCTCCTTTGTCTGATGACCTGCCGACCGAAGCCCATGGGGGGGGGTGTTTGTTGCGTGGCCAACCCCGAGAGAGAAAGGTACACACACCGTCCTCCTAGGATTCATCCCATTGCCCATTATCCCACCAATCAGTGACATTGCTAGTGCTCCTAGTCATGGTGTCATAAATGGTGTCGCGGGAGCTCAGAAATAGTGGCACGTGTTTGACGCAGGCAGAGCAGATGGGGGTGGTTCGGATCAGCAGAAACGCGACTGGTGAAACATATGACTCGGGATTCGCACAAATCGAACAGATGGCTCGGGACTAGTGCAGCAGCAGGAGATTAGAACTCAGAAGACGGCATGGGCTTCGACCTACTACCCTGACTTGGCCCATTAGGAGTTGGGTAGCGAAGGGGCCTGCAGGGCTGCATCCCATTGGAATTTGGAAGCTAGATGCCGGGCCAATAGTCCTAGTAGTGGCCCACCAGACAGCCCATTTTAAGACTAAGCGCAACCCCAACAACCGTGAAGTAGGTTGATAACCCAATGGGGATGACACTCACCCTATTTATTTACTAGTAAATGCTCGTGTCTGTCGGCACTCAAACCGTCACCTTCGGCAGTGACGTGCCTATCGCCACTCGGGCGGATGGCCGCCTGCCTTTAGGGTGTGATTCACTTGTGTGTGTGTGTGTGAGAAAGAAAAAGTACTAATTAAATTTTTTTTTAAAAGTACTAATTAACATCAAATGGGTGTGATTCAGTTGTTAGAGAGAGAGAGAGAGTACTAATTAACCTTAAAAAAATACTAATTAATATCAAATGGCCATTAAATGTCATTGAATAGATACTTATCTTTATAGTATGCTTTTAATATCTTTATAGAAGGTTTTTAATAGGATTTATGGAAGATCCATATTCACACACGGTAGTGAGGGCTCTGTTTGAATTCTATCTTTCTTTATATTTTGATCGACGGCTAGATCTATCCCGTGCCCTTTTGTCCTAGTCAGCTTGTGAACATCCTTAGCATGTTATATAGATATATTATTTTGTTGGATTGGTAAGGCGATCAGAGAACATGACGTAAGAGCAAAAGCTCAAAGAAGTCTGGAGATCAAAACAGGGGGAAGACAACATAGTTGTTTTTTTATTAAATTCCATAATCATGTGTAAATGACATAAACAGTCAGGATGTTGGAATTAAATCTTATTATCAGAGTCGCAGCGAAAGCAAAAGATAGATCGGAGGATCTCATAGGGCATGTTTTATTACAATTAATTCTATCAAACAATCTACATGCGAATATATGATCTTAACATATGTGTGGAAACCCTAGAGGCATACTACGATCTACAAAAGAAATGTACATGCATGCATCTGGTTAAGTGTTTAGAATCATCATATCTTATGGATCTTTGATCCGAAGAAAACAGAACGATGATGAACTACACGAGAATCGAGAGGAAAGCTGTCGGATACAATTTTGTCCTTTGCGAAATGAGGAATTCTCGAAGTTCTATCTCTGAGTGCAAGGACTACAAGCCGACGGATGATCACATTGCGAAGACGATGACGCTCCAAAGTCTTCTCTTCTCTTTCTCTCTTCTTTTTCATTCTCCTTTCCTTCCTCATTTCTTCCTCTTTCTTCTTCTTTCTTTTTCTTGGCCGAAACCACAGAGGAGAGAGGGGGGGGGGTCAGATTTCTTAAGGGGAGGGATAAAATTAGGGTTTTTCCAAGAGATAGAAGAGGGGAACTTGCACACACCTTGGGTCGACCCCTTCTCCCCTATTTCCTCTTATAGAGCCGGCCCCCTACTTGCTTATGCAAAAGCTAGGGTCGGCTCATTAGAGATAGGGATGAGGGGGGGTCAGATTTCCCATGGTATGGGCTTCCCTTTATCTCCTAGACACTTTGGACGAAAACGCCTTTATGTCGAAAAACCGTAGATAGAGAGAGATAGATTGAAGTACGCTAGTCGAAATCGAGTTTCGTTAGTGCCTATGAGCTTTTGGAATTATTCCGCTCATTTTAAGATCAATATTCAATATGTTCTGAGCCATATTACAGTATTTACCAAAATACCCCTATGGCCCCTTAGATGTGAATTAGGTTATTAGGTTTCGGGTTTGCACTCTATCGTGCTACTTCGCATCCAAAGTGTCCAACTAGGTCGAGGAATAATTTCTATACGTAACGATAAGGTGGAACCTTCATGGTTCAGGATCTCTAGTTCCAACCGGATCCCTGATTAACTGTTCTGATGACACACCGAAAGTTTTGATAATCAGCCCTAATCCGATTAACTCGCGTAGCTACCCATAATGTGACACGAGTTGAACTCTAGTGATCCTAAACTTATGTTACTCCCTCGTAACCCTGTTCTTTACTATACTCTGATAATCTTTAGTCCCTTATATTACTGGTGCCATGATTCGACTCTGGCGGTGGGGAGCACCATCAGATCCCGATCGATTATCTGACTAGGATTTGATGACTTATCATATATAACACCACACACCTTCCAGTACTATGTCTAGTATCTGGAACGTCATAAGTCATACTGATAACCACCAGGCATGGATTAATTGTATGGATAAATTGACTCATCAAAACGCACCCATCCAATACTGAACGTCGGATAACCTGTAGCACGCCACTCTAGCACCAGTCGGGTAACCCAACATGCCGTGGTATTGGACTATGAAGGGTCCGTATACGTTGGTACATCAAAGCACTACTCAACTAGTTGGCTCAGTATACATGGTCCCTCATGGTTAAGGATAGATTATCTATAATAGTAAGATGATTCATGCAACAGTGTCTGAATCACTGATCTGTGCACCATCTTGGTTCATGTTCAACATAATCATCGTGCTTAGTCAGGTGAATGGGAATCCCACGTTTTCATGATGGAAACTTCACCACATCCTCTATCTGCCAACAACTTATTCTTAGTGAAGCGACCGGTATCACCAAAGCTGTGAACTAGTTCAAGGTCTACGTAGAACCGACCCACTAGGTCTCTCAAGCATGGATCCACCATGTGCCTCAATTGCCTACTGTGTTTTCTAGGGTCCTTTATTATATATGAATTAACATACACCAAAATAATATTCTAAGTAAAGCAATAACCAAATTAATGTTAATATAGAAAATCCATGCTCAGGACACACGCGCTACAACAATCTCCTACTTGGCCTAGCGGGGAATAACAGTCTTAACTCCCATGGCATCCACGTGCTTTCTCAAAAGGCTTGGTCGATAATGCTTTTGTGAAAGAGTTTGCCATGTTATCTACAGATGCCACCTAAGTCACTGCAACCTCCCCTCGCTTCTGCAAGTCCCGGATAATATATAGTATTACATTATATTTGGGGATATAATGGCTATGAATTAATTATCTACTCATACAAAAAAATTCTCATCAAAGTCATTTCAAGATCATATTCGTCCGTTTTCATGGCTAGAGAGTGCAAAATGGGTCGTAAAGGAAAATTTTGAAATTCTGGCGCTTGCCGTAACTTCATCTTTGCATCATATAGCCTAGAGTGTGATTTTGGGTCGTAGCCATTGTGTGGCTATGATGAGCGCCAACCATATCGATGGTAGGAAATCTGAATTCCCCCATACCGATCAAGGATATCTCGTCAATCAATGCCAAAATTAAAGCGCCCTGTCGTTCTATCTTCCCCAATCTACAAAACCCAATTGCAAAAGAAAAACCCACAAAACCCTAGACCCAAACAAAAAAGAGAGGGACGGAGGGAGAGAAATAGAGAGACTGTGAGAGAGGTGCGGTGACCCACGCATTCTTACGTAGAAGAGCAGCGACCCACGTAGTCACCAACTCTCCACGGTTACCGACGACCACCTCTATTTTGCTATATTTTTTTCTTTACAATTTATTCTGTTTGTAGGGATGGCGAGATTAGGACTGAGCGGGGAAGAGGGTGCCATAGGAGATCAGGGGGAGGGGGAGCTTGCAGCCCCCTTCCCGTGCTACTGCTCTTAGCCGTCGGAGGTGAAGGGGAGGGGGGTTTGGCCGGTGGCTCCTGCCGTCGAAGGTGAAGCGGAGGGTTGGTGGCTCCTCTCTCTCTCTCTCTCTCTCTCTCTCTCTCTTTCTCTCTCTTTTCAGTTCTTATATTCTTTTCTCTATTTTGCTCTCTTTTTTTTTATAGTTTTTTTAGTTCTTTTTTTCTTTCTCTCTATGACTCCATGTAAACTGTAGGACATTGTTTTAAAGAACCAATCAAGTTATATTGGGGTTTTATTAATTTGTAAGAGCTATATACTGAAAGTGTGATGATGAAATAGTTGAAAGGTTATGCATCGAGGTTGTGGGCTACAAACTCAGTACTCAACCCAGCAGGAGCTTGATTGCTCCGAAACATCCTAATTATTTGAGCAGTGTTGCATCACATCAAGTTCTTTGAATAGTGAATTGGGAATTATCCGTCTCTTGAAATAATTGCCCGCTGGTGAATGAGCTAAGACCTGGATAAACTTTATTGCATGATACCTATTTGAACCAACATTGGGCCATGCTTATGAATTTCCACCTTAGATCTTGCATTTTTTCTCAGGCAATCATCGATATCATCGCTGCCCCCGCCCACTGGGTATGCAAGCCCGACAAGTCATATCTCTGAATTCATGCAAGCAATGTTCAATGCACAATCAACCTATTTAATTATAGTGTACTCCAAGCCAGTTCACATTGTTGGAATTGAGTTCTTAAATAGACAACCAAGCACAATCGTAGTTTTTCTTTTAATCAATAGAAATGCTAGAAAAAAAAGAACAAAATAAAAGAAACACTACATAACAGAGATGGAAAACAAAGAGAAGGAAAAAGAAAGGGAAAAAAACAAAGAATAAAAAGCGAGAATGAAAAAAGAACTATATTTGTGAAACGATTGTGTGCATCTCTTTTTTTTTTGAATTGACAAAAGAGTTGTGAAATCCTTTAGACTTATTGTTTCGAGTCTCAATGTTACATAGATGATATGCAAATGAGCCTCGAAACAATAATGTTATAAAGATAAAATCCTTTATCTATATAACAAAACACTCAAAAGTGTTTTGTTACTAAAGGCAGCCAAGTATGTTGCCGCCAAAGATGATGGTGGGGGTGGGGATGGGGTGGTAATGTTCGGGGGTGCGTTGCCACCGAAGGCGGTTTGACAGTGTTTTGCCATCAAAGATGGCCCGTTGCAGTATTGACAGGTGTGTTGCCGCCGAAGGCGACCTACTATAGTGACGTCAAGCATGGGCATTCACTAGTCTATATAATATGCTACGATTGTTTACAAACTGATTAGGACAAAAAGGCAAGGGATAGATCTAACTATCGATCAAAATATGAAGATCTCTCTCGCTCTCTCTCTCTCTCTCTAACAAGTGAATCAAATCATGAAGGTAGTCGCGGTCTTCAAAGGCGACCATCTGAATATCGATAGACACGTCGCCACCGAAGACAGTCGTCCGAGTCTAAACGGACACATGCATTTACTAGTATGTAGTAGGGGTGGGACTTGGGCGGGTTGAATGGTCTGCCCATGTCCAACCCGACTTGCACAAGCCTTAACCCGTTTTGCCCGTGGAAGTCCAACCCGTGCTTGCCCATTCTTGTTACTCGGGTTGCCCAATTTACAAAATAATGAGTGGGTTGGGCAGGTTGCTCAATTGAAAATGCTTGTGCACATAAATAGATGAAAAAAACATCCAACATATTTTTGAATTGGATAAAAAAAAATCTTTAAATTGCATAACGAAAACATAAAGTCCAATCCATATCCTCACATATTTCAAACGAATGCTTACCATTCAACATCAAACAAACAGTCTTTGATTTTCATAAAAAAAAAATTACCAAAGCATTCAATCTTAGTGTCACTTTCTCGGGTTGGAAAGATCGGTACTCAAACCCGTCCAAATTAAATCGGATTGATCTTTTTTTATCCAAATCATTCCAAGTTTTTAACTAGCTTTGTCCATACTTATCCATTGTTCAGATTGCGCGGGTCGGGTTCGGGTCAGACCTGCCCAAGTCCCACCCCTAGTACGTAGCACGTGGTGGGCAACAATGCCCGACCAAATAGAACCCCGTGACCCGTTAGTTCCTACCAAAAAAGAGCGGGCTGCACAGCAGAGAAACAGAGTCCCTGCCAAAATCGGGGAAAACCCTACCCGAGGGAAGCCGATCTGTCCACGAGCGCAGCCCAGCCTCCGATCCCTCCAACGGCCTCTCCTTAGCGATCTCTGGTTGCTGCGCCCTTCGATCTCCAGCGAGATCCCGGCCGACTGGTTCAAAGAAGAAAGAGGGGAGAAGCAGCAGAGGCTTCGATCTCTCTTCCCATCATCTCCTAAGCCATCGCCGGAGGTGAACGGCGAGCTCCTGGACCCATCTATGAATCTGTTGCCGGAGATGAATGGTGAATCTCTCAAAGATCCGATCTTTTTGATATGACGTAGGATCTTTTCGATTTGCTGTTGATCTGGGTCATTCGTGTGAGATGGGTCTTGAAACCAAGTTTTTATTTTTTGATGCATGGGATTTGGGTTTGTTGATTTTGACAATGTTTTTGAAGATTTCAGCAAAGGTTATTGTTGGAGTTTAGTCCCACATCGGCTAGCGGGCTGGGCAGTATCCTCTGTAGACCTCCCCTTCCGACCCGGGTTTTGGGGTGTGAGGGTATCTAACATGGTATCAGAGTAGGTTTGACCTATGGCCGTTAAGCTGATTGGAAGCCTACCACGTGACAAGGATCGGACAAAACCGGCCTGCACGTGTTGGAGTTTAGTCCCACATTGGCTAGCGGGCTGGTCAGTGTTGTCTTCATATACCCTCTGTAGACCTCCCCATACGACCCGGGTTTTAGGGGGTGAGGGTATCTAACAGTTCTGAAGATTTCAGCAAATTAGATTTTGGGCATGGGATAGGATCTTCAGGTTCTTCTAACACTTAACTAGTTAGATACTATGTGCTTAGTGCTTTGATGCATCTTCCTGATTGATGCAAGTGCTTATACAAAAGGGTAATCAGCTTTTTGACTACAACCATGTGATAAGACTGATGGGTTTTTAGTTTGCATCTCCCAGTTTGCATTTCTTTTCATTTCCCTGTTCGAAAGAACGGTGGAAATCCATTAGATTTCCTCTCTGTTTGTGATGCAAAACAATACAGGTGATGGTAATGTCAATTATTGATTGAGAAAGCAGGGCTTCACTATTAATTTTGATACCCAAGCAGGAAAAGTAATTCAAACAGATAACATGGGGTATTTGCTTTGGGAACTACTAGCACGATGCCGATTGCTTTCGATTCCAGGCGATAAAGAAACAATACTTAAATTATCGGCTAATGGTCCTACTTTCAATATTTAGATTGGCAACTTTGCGGGGCAGGTGGAGCACTCAATCTCACGAAAGTGGATAGCAGTCGGCAATAATAAAAGACTAGAGACTCAATTTATTGGCGTCTACCGGAAGCACCTCATCGGGAGGAAAACATATCTACTAAGGGTCGTGGGAAGCCTCAGGGATCTCAGCTGGTGGCGGGGTCGATGTCGATGCGAGATCCTCGGTTTGGGGCAGGGCTTGAGCGAGGGTCCGTAGCGCCAACACGTTGGGGTGCACGGGTGCGCCGGGGTGCCACCGTTGATGGTTCTCCGAGATTCCCAGTCGAGCTTCTGTGTCCTTGGCGACGAGGTAGGTGATGTGCTCCACGTACTCCTTCACGTTCTCGCCGGTGCTGAACTGGAAGTCGAGGAATGGGGAACAGATGTCGAGAAACCCATCTTCGTCGTCTATCAGCCCGTGGTTGACGTCTGGGTCGGTCATGCCGATATGCCGAGCAAGGAGGGGAGGGTAGGGTTGGGTCGGGGTGGTAGCACCGGGAGGAGGGGCGGGATCGGGTCGGGTGGCAGCACAAGGAGGAGGAGGAGGAGGCGGGGCCGGGTCGGAACGGCAGCCCGAGAGGAGGGGGGGATCGGGTTGGGGTGGCGGCACCGGAAGAAGGGGGGGCCGGGTCGGGCGGCAGCACAGGGAGAAAGGGAGGGGGGTCGGGGTCGGGGTCGGGTTGGGCCGGCAGCACCGGGAGAAGGGGTGGGGCCGGGGTCTGGTCGGGCCGGCAGCACCGGGAGAAGGGGTGGGGCCGGATCAGGGCAGCAGCACAGGGGGAGGGGGCGCGGGGCCGGATCGGGGCGGCAGCACAAGGAGGAGGGCCGGGCAGGGTCGGGGCAACGACACAGGGGAGAGGGGTGGGGCTCGGGGTAGGGAAGGGGGGGGGGGGGGAAATCGGCAGAGGGAATGAGGGGGGTCGCGGGAATAGAGAGGGGGAGGATGGGGGCGGCGGTGTGGGCTGGGGAAAAAGAGAAAAGAAAAAAAAAAGATGACTAGGGTTTCACACAGTAGTCTGAACCTAGGGTTTTACACGCCTAGGGTTTGGGCTTGGGTTTCACACGCCTCACCCTGGTTTCTCTCAACACACATGTAGAGAAAATAAAAAATTTATTATTCATAGCATGCCCTTACATGACAAATGGGCAGGCCTATATAAAGGCCTGCAACATCAAACAAAAGTCTCCGAAAATCGAGGTGGGACTAAATAACACAATGCAACAAAGAAAACAACCATGACGGTTCTGAATGCTTGATCAGAGTCATAAGCTTAGGTGGCACCTCCTGTGCTGGTACACGCGCCATGGGCGCTGCTCGATGTTCCCATCATTCTTCCGGGGTGGGAGAGAACTCGACTCCGTCGAGTAAGGCTCGGTGCGCCTCTCGTACAGCTCCAGCAGGTCCGGGTCAAGCCGTTGCAGTTCCTCTCGCTCCACCCATGTATCCTCAGAAGGGGGTCTCCCTTTCCAGCGAATCAAGTACCTACGGGTTCCACCGTCTCTATTAGAGACGATTTCGTCATCCAGAATTTATCAATGTCTTCTGCTGTATGATTTGGGTGATTTTGGGGAAGTGGAGGTAGGGAGGGGCTCTCAAAGGCAAGGTCCAAGGTAGGCTCGTCTATCAAGGAATTACTAGGGTTGAAATTTGGGCCCTTGTAGGCTACTAGATCTTCAATATTGAAAGTCGGACTAATGATAAAACCCTCAGGTAATTCATTTATCTTCCTTAGGATCCGAAAGGGGCCGAAAAAGGCCGGCACTGCGTGCATGTAGTTTCTTAACAGTTCCCGGGGGAAACCGTTCCGGGCGGATCCGGACCATCACATTATCTCCGACGTTAAAAGTTTGAATTCGTTTTCGGGCATCGGCTCGTAATTTATAGTCAGTGTTGCTTTGCTCAATCTTGTTACTCATTTCTTTTTGTAATTCATGCATGTGTGATGCAATGCAGATGCAGACTCGGAGACTCTATGGTAATCAACCATGGGAATGAGATCTATTGGTTGCCTAGGCGTAAAACCATGGATAATTTTATGTAGACTCATGCCAGTAGTTCTATTAACAGATGAATTATATGCAAACTCGGTAATGGACAGTTTGAGATCCCAACTCCCGACATGTTCGTCTACCAAGGTTCGCAGGAGATTTCCCAGACTCCAATTGACAACTTCCGTTTGACCATCAGTCTGTGAGTGGAATGCGGTTGAGAATTGAAGCTTGGTGCCCAATTTGTGCCAAAGGGTCTTCCAGAAGAAACTAGTGAACTTGACATCCCTATCGGACACAATAGTCTTTAGTAACCCATGTAGCCTTACAATGTTATCAAAGAATATTTTGGCAACTCGAGACGCATCAGAGGTTTTGGAACATGGTAGAAAATGGGTCATCTTGGAGAAACTGTCTACCACCACTAGAACTGAATCGTGCTTTTTGAGGGTTTTTGGGAGACCAAGCACGAAATCTATACTGATGTCTTGCCAGGGCAATTTGGAACCGGCAGTGGGGTATACATGCCGGTATTTTACTTTTGTTGCTTGGCCAACTGGCAGGTATGACACCGACTCACATGTTTAGCGACATCTCGCTTCAGACTCGGCCAGAAAAATCGATATTCAACAGCCTCAATGGTCTTTTTGCTGCCGAAGTGACCGGCAAGGCCACCAACATGTAGTTCCCAAACAAGAAATTCACGGAGGAAAGTTCGGGGAATACACAGCCGACGACTGAAAAAAAGGTAGCCATCTTGCATGAGGTACCCATTAACTTCTCGAACGGACCCATTGGTTAACAAGGAATGTATCTTTCCAAAGTCGGGGCAGGACCCGTATTCATCCTTCAGTTTTTCAAAACCTTCAACCACCGTGGTTAATTTGAACAAGACAAACACACGACGACTGAGAGCGTCAGCGGCCTTATTTTCGACTCCCGCCTTATGGCGCAGGGTGAAAGTATAATCTTGAAGGAACTCAACCCAACGACCGTGCCGCGCATTTAATTTCTTTTGATAGTAAATGTACCGTAAGGCCTCATGATCAGAGTAAATGACAAATTCCTGAGGGAGAAGGTAATACCGCCAGTGACGAAGAGATTGGATTACAGCATAGAATTCTTTGTCGTATGTAGAGTATTGTTAGCGAATATCGTTCAGCTTCTCGCTGAAGTAAGCGACGGGATGTCCTTCTTGGGAGATGACGCCACCTATGCCAAGCCTGGATGCATCACAGGCTATTTCAAAAACTTTAGAGAAATCGGAGAGGTGACAGGGGCCTCGACCATTCTCCTCTTAATCTCCTCAAAGGCCTTGGAGGCGGCAATCGTCCATTCGAACTCGCCCTTCTTAAGGCAGTTTGTGATTGGGGCTATAATGGTGTTGAACCCCTTGATAAATCTTCTGTAAAAGGTGGCCAGGCCATGGAAACTCCTGACATCACGGATGTTCTTCGGTTCAGGCCATTCCTCGATAGCGCGGACCTTCTTAGGATCCGTAGAGACCCCATGGACAGAGACGACAAACCCTAAGAAGTGGACCTCGGTAGCAAGGAAAGTACACTTCTTTGGATTGGCATACAGTTCTTCTTTCCTCAGTACGGCGTAGACTTGCCGAAGATGGTCTAGGTGCTGTGCCCGAGACTGACTATAGATGAGTATGTCATCAAAGTACACCACGAGAAATTTTTCCATAAAAGGGCGGAGTGCTTGTGTCATAACTCTCATGAAAGTGCTTGGCGCATTGGTCAGTCCAAACGGCATGACCATCCACTCATACAATCCATCCTTGGTTTTAAACGCAGTCTTCCACTCATCTCCAGGGCGGATGCGAATTTGATGGTAGCCACTCTTTAGGTCGATCTTGGAAAAGACGGTGGCTCCAGACATCATGTCCAACAGGTCATCCAAACGAGAAATGGGGAAACGGTATTTGACCGTTATCTTGTTGATGGCGCGGCTATCCACGCACATACGCCAGGTTTCATCCTTCTTGGGCGTAAGCAATACGGGGACCGCACAAGGGCTCATGCTCTCTTTAATAAACCCTTTCTCAGCAGTTCATTAACCTGCCGCTTCAGCTCGGCATGTTTCGTAGGGTTCATCCTATAGTGGGGCAGGTTGGGGAGGCTTGCCCCTGGGACCAAATCGATTGCGTGTTGTATGTCACGCATTGGAGGCAATTGGTCGGGGAGGTCCTCGGGGAAGACATCAGGAAATTCTTTTAGCACAGGAGCAATCTCAGGAGGAATTGCTGATGTGGACTCTTTAGGAGTTTCCCGGGCCGTAAGAATCATAATTGGAGCTCTTTTTTCCATCTCTAGGCTCAACTCCTTGGCAGTTGGCACTGATATAACTGACGCTGCTAGTCTTCTTGGCGGAGGGGGTGGACTTTTGTGCGGGCGGACCACTCTTGGGCTGAGAGGGAATCAATTTGATTTTCTTACCCTCATGCTCAAACAAACACATGTTAGATCGTCCATAGATGAGGACGTCATTATCAAACAGCCAAGGTCGCCCCAGTATGACTTGACCCACATCCATAGTTAAGACATCACACCAGATTTTCTTTTGGTAGGCATTGAAGTTTATGGGGACCAAATATCTTTGCTTGACCTCCATTGCCGTAGAGTTGATCCAAGAGACTTGGTATAGTCGAGGATGGGGAACTGCCTTCAACCCAGTCTTGGAGATCACGGCAGAAGATACTGCGTTGATGTAACTTCCACTGTCAATGATCACTTTACAGTTCTTATCTCTGATTCTGGTGAAGGAATGAAAAATATTGGTACGCCTCAAGTCATCTTGTTCTTTGGGCTGGGACAGCGCGCACCTCACAACGGCCAACTCGGTGGGTGTTGTGTACCTAAGGCAACCTAGAGTCATAGTTACCAAATCGGGTGTTTTTTCGAAAAAAACGTATATAGAACACGTATCGACCCGAAGACGTAGTAAACAGGAAAAAAACTCGTTTTTTTGAAAAAAAACTTCCGTACGCGTTTTATACGTGTTTAAAACGAAAAAAACGCGTATAAAACACGTATAAAACACATCGGGTTTGGTCCAGGTTTAAATTGGGTTCGGGTTTTATTTTATTCGTGCTTAATAAACGCATATGCTATATGTTTTGAACTTTTGATTACTTAATGTTGGAAAATGACATATATACATACTTGGTATAATTTTTAAGATTTTTTTTGTTTTTTTCGATGTTTTCACGTTTTTTTCCCGTTTTTCCCGTTTTCATCGTATCTTTCCGATTTTTTCCTTTGCCTTTTTTTTTCCGTTTTCCGACTTGGTAACTATGCCTAGAGTGAGGTCACCTCCCTCGTCATCGAAGTCTCCTTCATCATCATCAGCTTGGTACACAAAACTATCCATGTCTGCCTCCAGGACTTCAACAGGTGTGCCATCAATGATGTTGATCTTGACGGGGCTAGGGCAGTTTGCAGCCACATGTCCATAGCCCTGGCACTTGTAGCATTTGATGAGGGGACTAACTTTGGAGAAGTCTCTTTCAGGGCCCTTGCCACGAGTGTCCTTTTCATTGCTCCGACTCATGGCGGCATCTGTCCTTGGTTGGGATTGGGTGGGATAAGACCGACTTGGGTAATTGCTCGAGGAGGGACGAGGAGCATGACTCCGGGAATCACCCCTGTGAGGGTGGCTAGATCGGAGGCTATCAAGGTCTTGGACTAGGGCGTAAGCTCTTTCTAGCTCGGTGACATCACGGGCAAGGAGTTCATTCCTCAGGTCTTCTCTCAGACCTGATCGAAAACGGGACAGGACCTGGACATGGGTTTCAGTTCCGAGGACATTGCAGCGAGTCAAGAACTCATCGAATTTGGCGACATAGTCCTTGGCTGATTTATTGCCCTGGGTGAATTGGTGCCACTGATCCAGAAGGCGGGCTTGATACGACGGAGGCACATATTTGCCCTTTAGTTCGTTCTTCATCGCGACCCAGTTATCGATGGGGTCTTGGGTTCGGGCAACTCTCAATGCCTCGACGTTGGTCCAGTATTGACTGGCAGGTCCACTCAGTTTCATCGCGGCGAATCAGACTTTCCTTGGTTCCGTTAAGGGATACTAGGCAAAATATCGGTCCATGGATTGGAGCCAGTCCAAGAAAAACTAGGGATCATGCCTGCCATAGAAGGAGGGCACTTCTAGCCTGATGCTCCGGAGATATTGTTTATCCGGATCTTGATGATTTTGTCAAGATGGCCGAAAGTCTTGAGGGTCCAGGGGTGGTGTAGTCCGTGGTGGAGCTTGGTCCAGACGGTCAAAACAGGCGTCAGTGTCACGCTGGTAAGCAGTAAAATTCTGGTTCATGGAGGCTATCCCTTGAGCTAACTCGGTAAGTGTCCTAGCCAAGGTGTCGGGATCCATGTTGCAACTGTCCGACTCGCTAGACTCTTCTAACAAGTATGGCCTACCTCTACAGGTTGGCGTACACAATTAAAATGATGCTTAATGAATGCTAATTTCGAATGCAAACGTTGCACGTACCATGCCTACCTACAACCATGCTCTGATACCAAAAATGATGCAAAACAATACAGATGATGGTAATGTCAATAATTGATTGAGCAAGCAAGGCTTCACTATTAATTTTGATACCCAAGCAGGAAAAGTAATTCAAACAGATAACATGGGGTATTTGCTTTGGGAACTACTAGCACGATGCCAATCGTTCTCGATTCCAGGCGATAAAGAAACAATACTTAAATTACTGGCTAATGGTCCTACTCGCAATATTTATATTAGCAACTCTGCGGGGCAGGTGGAGCACTCAATCTCACGAAAGTGGACAGCAGTCGGCAATAATAAAAGACTAGAAACTCAATTTATTGGCGTCTACCAGAAGTACCTCATCGGGAGGAAAACATACCTACTGAGGGTCGTGAGAAACCTCAGGGATCTCAGCTGATGGCGGGGTCGATGTCGATGCGGGATCCTCGGTTTGGGACGGGGCTTGAGCGAGGGCCCGTAGCGCCAACACGTTGGGGTGCACGGGTGCGCCGGGGTGCGACCGTTGATGGTTCTCCGAGATTCCCAGCCGAGCTTTTGCGTCCTTGGCGACGAGGTAGGTGATGCGCTCCACGTACTTCTTCACGTTCTCGCCGGCGCTGAACTGGAAGTCGAGGAATGGGGAACGGATGTCGAGAAACCCGTCTTCGTCGTCTATCAGCTCGTGGTCGACGCCTGGGTCGGCCATGCCGACATGCCGAGCAAGGAGGGGAGGGTAGGGTTGGGTCGGGGTGGTAGCACCGGGGGGAGGGGCGGGATCGGGTCGGGTAGCAGCATAAGGAGGAGTAGGCGGGGACGGGTCGGAACGGCAGCCTGGGAGGAGGGGGGATCGGGTCGGGGTGGTGGCACCGGGAGAAGGGGGGCCGGGGCCGGGTCGAGTGGCAGCACAGGGAGAAAGGGAGGGGGGCCGGGGTCGGGTCGGGCCAGCAACACAGGGAGAAAGGGAGGGGGGCCGGGGTCGGGTCGGGTCGGCAGCACCGGGAGAAGGGGTGGGGCCGAATCGGGGCAGCAGCACAGGGGGAGGGGGCGTGGGGCCGGATCGAGGCGGTAGCACAAAGAGGAGGGCCGGGCAGGGTCGGGGCAGCGGCACAGGGGAGAGGGGTGGGGCTCGGGGTAGGGAAAGGGGGGGGGGGACCGGGAGAGGGAAGGAGGGGGGGTCGCGGGAATAGAGAGGGGGAGGATGGGGGCGGCGGTGTGGGCTGGGGAAAAAGAGAAAAGATAAAAAAAAGGTGACTAGGGTTTCACACACTAGTCTGAACCTAGGGTTTCACACGTCTAGGGTTTGGGCTTGGGTTTCACACGCCTCACCCTGGTTTATCTCAACACACATGTAGAGAAAATCAAAAATTTATTATTCATATCATGCCCTTACATGACAAATGGGCAGGCCTATATAAAGGCCTGCAACAGCAAACAAAAGTCTCCGAAAATCGAGGTGGGACTAAATAACACAATGCAACAAAGAAAACAACCATGACGGTTCTGAATGCCTGATCAGAGCCATAGGCTCAGGTGGCGCCTCCTGCGCTGGTACACGCGCCATGGGCGCTGCTCGATGCCCCCATCAGTTTGGTTTCTGCCTTTCATTTTTCTTCTCAAAAGAACAGTGTAGATTATGTGGAGAGGAAATCGTTTATGTAGAAACTAGAAACGAGCTTCTGCAGAAATTGTTTCCTAACTTATATTTCCCAGGAAACGAAAAGAACCGACCTGTTGTTCGTGGATGTCTCTGATTCTTACGAGCAATTGGTTGTTCTTCGTTCTTGTTTCCTTTCTCATTGATTTATTTCTTTTCTACTTTTAGCTTTCCTGGTTTTTCTCTCACCGCACATTTAGTCGCAATCTCAATTATGACTGTTTATTTGTAAACAATTGAGACGCCTTATAACTGTTTCATTAAAAAGCGATCAAACATTGTTTTATGATGAATTGATGATATTGTCATCCAGATCTGGATGTTTGAGAAACATTCTAGCTTTACTTTATCGTTTGAAGTGCTGCAATTTTTAGTATCGCCATTGCATGTGGATTGTGGACAGTAAATCAGTTATTTTGCCACAGGGATGGAGCAATGGATGCACAAAGCTGAACATTGGGTTCATCAACAACCAGTGGAGCAGCTCTATGTTGCTGTTGCTGTCGTCATCGTGACATTTGTTTTCTTTGTTCTCCGTAAGTCGATCGCTCCTTTGCTACTCATGTTCTTGGTTCTGTCAGCTTTGAGCTGATGATTGTCCTGACAGAATGGACAAGTCAGCAGTTCCATAAAGAACTTTTTTTTCACCCTTCAATCCTAATGTAAACAACGTAGTAGTATATATATTAAAGTTTTTGATGCCCTATTCTTTAGCAATGCATATGTGAATTTTTTTAGTTGGCATAAAATTCACTTTGCATAACATCGATGGTGATCTTAGTTTTCTAGATTATCCGCTACGTTTTAAGATGTGGAATCACTTTGAAACATTCTCACTGATATTGAATGCCATAGTACCAAAATTCGGTCCGACTCTACTCAACTCGGCTGAAAATCGAGCCGACTCGGCTGGAAACATGGACCGGCCACTACTCGGGCTGTGACTTGGGTCGACTCGGCCCGACTCGGGAACTACTCGGGATATTTACTATTTTGAGTTTTGAACACACACACACACACACACACACACACACACACACATATATATATATATATATATATATATATATATATATATATATATATATATATATATATATATATATATATACTGAGTCGTGTCTTCGAGTTACTCGACTCGGTGGACTTTCGAGTCGAGTCTGAGTTTCGGGTTCGAGTCGAGTCTGAGTTTCGGGTTTTTGAAAACTGTTGAATACAGTATATATAAATAAATATATTACTTTTGCTATTTCCAAGGAAGGAAAACTGAGATTTTCATTGCTAATATGGTTGTTGTAATTTCATTAAGTATATGATATAAAAGTTTAAGTAATTAAATAAAACAATACCATAACCATCAAGCCATGTTCATCTATTTGGGGTCAGATAAATTGATAAAACAGTAACAGAGACAAAATCCAATAGATTTTTGTGAAATATGGTTGTAACGCAATATGCTTAATTCAAGCGGTGTTGAAGTGAGTGTTGGAATAGGAACAGGTTTCTGAAGGGGGGCACGCTAGGAAGCATGGACACTTCCCCAGGCCTCCCGTACCGTGTCGGACACGTGTCGGACACCGACACTTGTCGGACACTCGCCGGACACGCATGTGCCGTGTCCTACGTGCTTCCGGGAGCCGGACACTGTTGGACACTCCTCGAACACTCGGAACACTGCGGGTTGACGGACTGTTCGATATAGGGTCGGGTTATAAGCTGTGGTGATTCAGTTTTGGCTTCAACCTATCTGATCCTCTGAGATTATAACCTCAAAAAATCAGATAAGTTGAAGCCAAAACTGAATCGTAGCCGTTCTTTTGCATGCCATTTGGGCCTGAGTGTGATTCACTTGTCAGGATAGTTATGATGGACGGTTACGATTCAGGTTTGGTTTTAACTTATCTTATCCTCTGAGGTTTCAGATAGGTTGAAATCAAAACTGAAACACAACCATTATTTTCCATACCATTTAGAGTTGTCTACGATTCACCGATCGGGCTGGATGTAACTAACGATAGCGATTCAGTATGCATTAAATTTTATTTTAGTTGTTTTCTATAAGGTTTTTTCGGTTATTGAAATATATATGAATTGCATAGATAAAATATAAATTTAAAAATATAAATTTATTTTACCGTGTCCCCGTCGTACCCGTGTCCTCCTTATTTAGGATTTGCCATGTCGGCGAACCCGTGTCGTGTCGTACCCGTGTCCCTGTACCAGTGTCAGTGCTTCTAAGGGGGCACGACACCTGAGATAAAGATTATAGCTACTACGATTGTGATATACTTAGCATACACTTCAATGAGTTGGTCTTACCGAATGGTGATGAGTCTCATATAGTAATAGAGTTATTATATGATATACCAAAAGTGATGGATCAAAACCTCCTTATGATACCTCTCAAATTGATTATGGATATTAGGAATAGTTGGAGATCCTAGAACAATCGGATGCATCCAATTTTAGGCTATGCTATATGAAGCTATTATTATTTAGTTCGTGGCTGGAAAGGAAAACGTATTAGTTTAGGTAATTAGATGTAGATGTGATATTTCTTCAACCTTGCCTACACAAATGTAGGGCTGCAACTCGGGCTGGTTGGATCTGGTTGGGGGTCAACCCAAGCCCAACCCAAGTACTAGAACGCTAAACCCTAACCCAACCCAACCCCCAATCCAAGATGCCCAATCCAAGCAAAAATTTTCACGCTCGGGTTGGGCTCGAGTTAGCCCAAGTTTGTAGGATGGGCCAGGTTGTGCCGGTTCGGGTATACTTATTTCCAATCAGTGTTTAGAATTTTGACATTTAAATATCAAAAACTAAAAAGAACTTATACTTGCTAACACTACTATACAACTTATGTTGGATTTCTATCCATGAAATTTAATATATCATCAAATAATGTCTTTATTTGATAAGCAAAAAGTAAAAAGCAAAAAAATAGTAATATGGGACTAGGTGGAAAAGATTGTTGTGATTGCGACCCCTCAACATATGAGTACTCGGGATGACTGTGATTATTACCTATGTATCATAGACTAACAGATATACATAAGTACTCGGGTTCGGGTTGGGTCGGGCAACCTCAATGCAAGACCGATCCAAATTCAACTCGGGTTGTATTTTTTCAACCCTAACCCAACCCAATTTTCAAATACATCAATCCAAACCCGCCCAAAACTCGGGTTGGGTCGGGTCCAACCTGCCTAAATTGTAGCCCTACACAAATGTCATGTTTATAGAGGATGAAATAATCAATCATTATGGAAAATCAGTTCCACATGAAACTGTTGATGGCAAGGATGCTCAAACTCTATTGCACAAACGTGGATCTAAAAATACCCAAATGAATACATTATCTTGTTTGAACCTTGGTAAATTTTCAATCAGATACTAGAATAGGGTGCGAGAGATCATGTTTTTAAACTTTGGGTTTCTCAAGGGTATATCGTGATGCGATGAAAATGGCCCGTGGGTAACATAACTCATAGGGCTTTGTAATAGAGAACGAGAATCTGCAACTCATACTAATGTGAAGAAGATTCCGGGTGATGTTGTAATTCCGGCAAATATAGATATATTGCAGCAACAAATAAATACTTGGGAATTATTTTGTTAAGGCCACAAAAGCCATAAAACAAGTGGAAAAAATATGAAATTCCGGTATAATTGATTGTAGTAAATAAAGGAGCTAATTATAACATTAATGAGCTATTTTAAGATATTTATTTATTAAGATTTGGTGCAGACATTAATTTAGATGATGGGACATTGGGCAAACAAAGTAGAACAGAAGAAGAGATTCAATTTGAGAGTTGGTTGATTTGTTGGAGAAGGAAGAAGATAGAAACGAGAACAACCTTTTAGTTCGAATGATCTTTTAGAGGGGATCGAGGGGTGATTACTAGTTATTATAGAATTTGATGATCAAATCATGATAGTTTATCTGAGGCTCCAAATATCAAAACAAGGGTGAATTGAATACATTTACAATAGAGGGGACTCAGAAGAATGCCATGTAGCGAAGGAGTTGCAATTGTGGGTGGGTGGGTGAATGGGTGCTGGGGAAAGGAGATGGGTAATAGGTAATAATAGAATTGGAGAGAGAGAGAGAGAGAGAGAGAGAGAGAGAGAGAGAGAGAGAGGAATGGGTATGACTTTTTGGAGTTGTCGTCATCAAGTCTCTGTGTGGTCTTGATGAAAATTTTATCTCTTAAATAGCCTTCAAATCAGTCTCTTTTAAGTGTTACTCTTAGACCTTTGCTAAATATATCCTAGCTAGCATTTATTTTAAAGGCTCGACTCATCCTGTGACCGACACATGACATGATACCTTAGGAGGGGATGTGAATCATGTGATGACTCTCCGACATAATATGTGAAGTTACACATAATATTTAGTCCGAAGAACTATGGAGGAGGTGGTAAAAATTAAAATAAGATGATCCAATCAAACCACAATCTTACGACTAAAATTAATGTAGATAAGAAAAGGAAATCTGATCCTACAGTCTATGACTAGAAACGAATGTACTGCTAATTTTTTATGTACGATTACATCAATTAAGGCTAAACAACCCAAAATAACGGACAAAATGGACATGCTATGTTATTTAACAACACAACATTTAGGGGCTATATGGTTTACTAGAACAATATGTGAGGAAGTTTGGCTTTATAAACCATCCGACCTGTGGATCCTTATTGTTATTTGTTAGTTTACAGCAAGTTTTGATCCAGATTTGGTGTCACTATTTCGACTTTCTTTGCTTTTAGAAGTTCTAATTAAACTCAAATCCTAAACCTAAGGAGAAAGTGAACTATCCCCTTGGAAGCGGTTGAATTGGCTGTACAGGGGTGCTTTTTTACTTTTCCCTTCCTTTATCCTCCTTTTCTTTCTACCTAATTGTTATATCTAGATCTGATTTTAGATATGTTGAAAACCACCAGCAGCCAATAAATTATTATCAAAACTATCCCCATTCATCCACAAAAAGTCTTTGCTAACCACTGAAACCCTTAAAAAACCTGAAACCACACACAAGATAATTTTCTTACTCTATGTACCAAATTTGTAGAACATGCAGAAACAACCCTTTGAGAGCCAACACATCCCCAATAAACGTCTCTTTATTAATTCCTAATGCCAGCTAAACTTTAATTGGAATCATAGATCATCCCATTGAACATCCTTTATATGTATTCCACCAATTATCGTCTTATAAAGTATCAACACATTTATAACAACATGTGTTTAATATAAAGAAATTCAGATGAGAGAGAGAAGTACATGAGCTCGTCATCTCAATGTACCAAACCTGCATAACTAATTTACCATAGCACTAGACTATAAAGTATATACTTGGGATAAATAACAAAACTGCTGATACATCAATTTGTTAATGTTGTTCAGTTTTTCAAGTCTTAAAGAACAACTGCTCTGGCCCAAAACATAAGAAACATATGCTTTAACAATGGTGAAAAGTGAAGTTTATTGGAGTATCCATGCTAGGTGAATGTCATTTTACTCTTAATGCTGGATGTGTATATTTAAAAATGATGAATCATGTTTCATTTGTTTCTTTACTATTGCAGTTCGTTTCCTTAGCCGCTCCAAGTCTAATACTATTGTTCTTGTTGGGTTAAGCGGGAGCGGAAAAACAGTTCTTTTTTACCAGGTACTACTGCTCCTATATAATTTTCTAGTCTTTTAAAATTTGTCTTTTGCTTGTGGTTTATATCTCCGATATTGCATGGAGCCGCAAATAATAATTATGAGAAGTGCTACAGTTGCCTCTGACAGTATGTTCGCCTGTATCTCCAGCTGTATCCGGCCGCCCAAGCACAAATTTCGAGATTAGTGTAATTTAGGCAGCCGGTAAGCTTCAGTGTATTTGGGGGAGGTACTGGTGGAGGTATAAATAGTTGATACATCTTAAATTTTCGTGTAATGATGCCATCTCTTATGTTTTCGACCATAAAAATAGTGAACAAATGGGTATGTATATCAAACATTTGAGTGTGGACATTTCCTCTTCAATTGGAGACAGTTCATATAATGAGAATAGAAATTTTATATTCTCTTCTCTACCATGATCCGTTCTACACATTGTAAATATTATCATAGAGAAGGTTGTGTACACATGGGTGAAAGAATGAATATTGCTGAAGTATAAAGCAAGAACAACAGAGTTTGGAATCGACTAAGATGGCCAATTCCTAAAATTTGCCACTTGGGCTCCAGTTTTGTTGGCCTAACTTGGCTTTCCTCGACTTATGGATCACCATAGAACTACTTATTCATTCACCAAAATAAAAATAATGGGGCAGGTTGTGGTAGTAGAGCAAGTTACCACGTGTGAAGGTGCTAGGCATTGCCTGACCCTTTTAGTTTAGGTCTTGGAAATTATGGAGGAAGATAGATTTTTTGGTTCCATATTTCATAAAGTCAGAGAACAAAAATAAAAAGATGATTAGAGAAGAAGTGTATAAATCATAAGTTTTCTTGTTCACTTATTACTAGGAAACAAAGTATTCTTATAAGCTCCCTCGCACTTACCAATCAGCTGGAGTCTTGAGGAGAGGAGTGATTTACCACTTATAGTAGAAACTACTTCTTAATAACAAAATGCTAGAATAAGAAAGAAATGACATGAGATTGGAGATGTAGTGGAATCAAATTTTTAGACTTTAAGCCATTTTCGCCTTATCCACTAGGGTTAGATTCCTACATGATTTGTGATTTTGATTTCGTGACTACTTTCGGTTGTGATCGAAAATTTGAATTTTGATCAAAATTTTGAAATTCGATCAAAATCTTGGAAACAATTCGAAATGGTCAAAAAAATAAAAAATTATATATAAGTACGAGAAAAACCTACCTCTAGAGTCTAGGCTCAATCTGAACAAGACTGATAGTCTCAACCATGTACCATCTCGTTAGACACCAGGCTTCTCCCAAAACACACTACTCCTCAACCACTAGCTGAAACTAACTAAGAAAAAGAGAGTATTACAGGTGCGACAAGTTGATAACTTGCCGCACTTTTAATACTTCCATTTGGCTGGTTGCATCAAACAATGACAGCCATTGTTGCTTACATTTTTGGTCAAAACCTGATGGCTTTCTGAGAAAAGGTCAAAATATGTGAATTCGGTCAAAACCAATGACTTCCATTTATAGCCTCGGTCTCATCGAAACCAGCCCACATATTACATGAAATCTATGGGTTGTTTTCAACCGAAATAACCTCGGAATGATGAAAATTTGTTTGATTTCGCTGACAGCCCACCTAAAGAACAGACATATTTGACTGCTATCATTTTTGCTGCGTCTCACATGCTTTTGGTCGAAATTTGTCTGAAATGTATTGAAAGTCACGAAATCCAATGATTTCGTCGACAACCCACCGAAATAGCAGACATATTTTGATCGATGTCATTTTTGCGGGCCCCCTGCTTTTGATCTAATTTTGTCGAAATGCACACTAAATTTCGTCAAAGTTCACACGAAATTTTGCAGAAATGCACCGAAACGCTCCGAAATGCACCAAAATTGATCGAAATATATAATTTCGGGGTTTTTGCACCTGCTTTTCGTTTCGGCATCTCCTTCATGGAAGATATGAGTCCCCCTTAAGCTTGAGGTCGTGAGTAGAGCCGACTACCTTGTGAAATGCTTCTCTTTTCGAAGTAAGGATGGCAACTGATCGGTCCTATTCCGAACCTGCCCTATTATATTTTATCCCGCCTCATACCCGTTCCAAACCCGCATCGGATTTTGGGGGCAATTTCCAAAACCGTCCCTATTAGCACTGGGAAGACCCATGCTCGCCTCGGCCTGCCCCCTTTATGCTTTGTGGGTCAGGTCCGATTGACATCACAAAACAACCTATATGAATTCATTAATAATTGAAAAATGATTTAGAACTCGATAACTAATGTTTTTTTTTTTTGACAAAGCCCTCTCAGTGGATGAGGGGGGTTCGGCCTAGACCCCTAACTGTTTATTAAAAGAGAGAATTAGTACAAGGATTGCTCTACCGGCTTAGTTAACAGAGATCAAGGAGGAAAACACGGGGCCCGTCGCCGTATAACACGCGCGGAGATGGATCAGTGATTTGATGTGCAAGATAACGTTTTCCGCTGGGCCGCTCCTCTCCTGAAAGGTCCGACGATTGTGCTCCAGCCAAATCGCATAGGAGATCCCAATAGCTAGCAATGTCCCACCCCTGCCTATTAGGGCTTCGGAACTTTCTACGCCGCCAGGTCCCCCACAGGTGCTCAACGGTGGCTGGCGGTGAGCACATATCCGATTTCAATAGGAAGTGGGTTCACATCTGCCTGAAGAAGTCGCATCCTAAAAGAAGGTGATTGGTAGTCTCATCGGTCAGCCCGGACAGATTACAGGTCAACACGGACACCCCCGGGTGATTCCGTCTCATCAGGTTCACCTTGGTTAAAATCCGGTTCCTGAATGCGAGTATCATGAAATCTGTCTTGAGAGGGCATCTGGCGCGCCTCGCTCTGGCCTACGAGCAGGACACCCCACAAAGTTCAGAAACGCGTAAAAGCTACGAACTGAGAAGACGCACGAGGCGGTCCATCGCTATCCCGACTTCGGCTAAGAAGTTAGGCTAACTTCGCCCAGATGTCCAGAAGTTAGCCCAACCCATAGAGGTGTTCCGTCGGGAACGGACCTGCGAATTTCGGTCGTCAAATCGTCAGTCCGCCCTAAACAGACTCCTGCGACTGGACCATCGCCGTTTTGATCTAGGCCAGCTCGTACAGGTTGTAGAACAGCGTTCACAGGGGGAGGTCCTTGATCCAAATGTTCTCTCAAAAACGCACAATTGAGCTGTTACCCATGATGAGTCTGCTACCGTAGCGGAATATCGAGGATACTCTGATGACTCCCCATCGGAAGGGAGAGATGGAGCTAGAAGTGCGCGATCAGTGGGGAATACCATCTGAAGTATCTGGATGTTATCACCCCGCGCCAGATATCCCCTACCCCATTCTGCAGTCTCCACCATCACTTCCCCAGCATTGCATGGTGGAAGTCCCGAAGATTAATGATCCTCAGGCTCTCCTGCTCTTTGGATTTGCAGGCACTACCCCAAGCGAGAAGAGGGTAGGAGCCTGAGGTACCCAAAGGCTCCCGCCAGAGGAAGTTCCTGCGTAGTCTATCAATCCGCTTGATGACCCATTTTGGGAGATGGTAGAAGGAGAGGAAGTAAGTGGGGATGGAGGACAAGACCTAGTTGATTAGAGTGAGCCTACCACCAGTGGAAAGCTAATTCCCCTTTCAACCTGAGAGGTGCCTCTCTAGTTTCTGAATAAGCTCCATCCAGTGCTCTCTTGAGAGCTTAGTCCCATGCACTTACCAATCAGGTGGAGTCTTGAGGAGAGGAGTGATTTACCTCTTATAGTAGAAACTAAATAATAAAATTCTAGAATAAGAAAGAAATGATATGAGATGGGAGATGTAGTGGAATCAAGGTTTTAGTCTTTAAGCCATTTTCGCCTTATCCACTAGGGTTAGATTCCTACATGGTTTGTGATTTCGATTTCGTGACTAGCTTTGGTTGTGACCGAAACCAAAATTTCGATTGAAATTTTGAAATTTCGATCGAAATCTTGGAAACAATTTGAAATGGTCAAAAAATAAATAAATAATACACTATATATAAGTATGAGAAAAGCTTACCTCTAGAGTCTAGGCTCCAGCTCAATCTGAACAAGACCGATAGTCTCAACCATGTACCTTCATCGTTAGATACCAAGCTTCTCCCAAAACACACTACTCCTCAACCAAGAGCCAAAACTAACTAAGAAAAAGAAAAAGTATTACAGGTGCGACAAGTCGATAACTCGCCGCACTTGTAATACTTTAATTTGGCTGGTTGCATCGAACAATGACAGCCCTTGTTATATTTTCTATCAAAATCCGATGGCTTTCTGGGGAAAGGTCAAAATATGTGAATTTGGTCATAACCAATGACTTCCATTTATAGCCTCGGCCTCATCGAAACCATCCCACATATTACACAATCTATGGGTTGTTTTCAATCGAAATAACCTCGAAATGACAAAAATTTGTTTGATTTTGCCGACAGCCCACCTAAAGAACATACATATTTGACCGCTATCATTTTCATTGTGTCTCACATGCTTTCGGTTGAAATTTGTCTGAAATGTATCGAAAGTCACGAAATCCAATGATTTCGCCGACAACTCACCAAATAGCAGAAATATTTTGACCGATGTCATTTTCGCGGGCCCCCCTGCTTTTGATATAATTTCGTCGAAATGCACACTAAATTTCATCAAAGTTCACACACAATTTTGTAGAAATGCACCAAAATTGATCGAAATACATAATTTCGGGATTTTGCGTCTGCTTTTTGTTTCGATATCGGTCGGAACCAAAATTTTGTACCGTAATTTCGTAATTTTGGTCGAAATTTCAATCCATGAATTCCAAGCAAGGTTTGAAATTTCAGTCGATACCGGTTTTGCCCGGTCCGAGACTGATACTGCCCCCGATTCCAATATCTGGCCTATACTAGTTGGTACTTATACGTATCGGTCCATATCAGCCGGTACCGACTGGTACGAAACGGTACCCAACGGTATGGGTTTGTTTTTTTTGGGGGAAGGGGGTTTGCCTCAACCAGTACTGATCCGTATCGGCCGGTACCGACACGTACCTGTTCAGGGCCAATAGATACCATGACCAGTACCCATGGTTTTGAATCTTGATTCCAAGTTGATGAGAACTTGTAAGGTTGTTACTAACCTAATTTGTTTAGGGTATTTTCTAATAAATTTTCTAGGATACTTTGCTTAATTATTTGGAAACGTGTTTGCAATTGATTTACTAGGGAAATATACGTGAGTTGTAACCTATGCAGTTAAAGTTGGTAGTCGGCTCCTAGTCGGGTTTAGTCAAGGATTAGTCGGGATTCTGCTCAATTATGAAAGAATCGAAATTAGTCGGTCGATAAAATGCCACCTGGGTCTAGTTGCCGACTAGTTCCGATTTTGATATCATAGGTTGTAAGCCTTGGGAATTGTGCCCTAAAGCCAATGCAATTTTTGACTTTAATGAATAATTTTTTTTAGAGGATCATGCGTTTCTATATGAATAATTTAGTCTTTAGTGGTTAAGGGTGACAATGGGTCGGGTTTGGGTTGGACCCTACCCCTACCCATACCCATTCGAGTGTGGCAGGGTCCATACCCATTTGGGTTTCGGATTTTGGTTCAGGTTTCTGGTCTGAATTGGATATGATTTTGTCTCTTTTTCTCTATCATACATGCAATTGCTTGAGAAAAAAAAATCAATGTATCACAATGCAATGTTAAGAAGCTCTTTTGATTTCTATTACATTGGTTTTAGTAGAGTATAAGTTTGGGTAGGGATATGAGTTCATTTAGAATTTGGGTATATGACAATGAGTTTGGAGTCAAACTGTATTATCTAGTATACACGTGTGAGAGGGGCAATCGGGTTTTGGATTTCGAGTATGGGTATTCAGGTACCCATACGCATACCCGAAAGTTAATCGGGTAGAGTTTCTATAACCTTACCCTACCCAAACCTTGTTTTGGGTACAAAATCTGTACCCATAACCGATGTTTTGGGTCGGGTTCCCAGGTTTTCAGATTTTCAAAATCCATTGCCACCCCTAATAGAGGTGAATCGGTATTATGCACCACTCTCACTGGACATACTTAGGTGGGTGTGGGTCCACAACATACACTCTAGACAATCTAGTATATGAAAAGAGCGTCATTCATGCACATGGGATGTCCATCGCCAGTATCCTATATCTGGCATTGGTTCTAGTCAGTGATAAGATTGGACACTTTATCTGCAAGACTGTAACACACCATATGATGGGGTGATCTATTCGTTCATCAGAGTGACTCGGGACTCCATTGTATTGTGTTGAGTGTATTAAAAATACCCTGAACATGATTACCAATGAAGGCAAAATTGATAAATACTATCAGTAAATGATTTATTTCTCATCAGTGCTAAAGGCAAAGGCTCATAATCCCGAGGGAATTTTGAAGTTTTAGCGCTGGTTTCTTTACGTACCAATGATCGAGATCTATGCTAAGTTGCTAATGTCAATACCTCAGAATTTTTGTAGTCAGCATTGGTGCTGTGGGAGTACAAATTCCCTAGAAATGGAATCCACATTCTTCTAGAGAAGAGGTATCCACTTGAGCACCTCGTATCTTGTTGTAAAAGCTAGCTGAATATCCACTTGTCATTTATTAGGAAAGAGAAATACGGGACCCCTTTCAATATGCAGATTTGGTCGTAAAAAATAATGTCTTAATCCACGAGGACAGGTGGGCTTGAGATGTCTCTAATGGTTTGTAGACTAGAAAGTGGTCCAAGATGGCCTGAAGGAAATGTCTGAAACAATTTTAGACAATGGGAGGGCGTGTTTTTCGTCATGTCAACGAGGTGGAAAAAAGTTGTCCATCATATGATGTAGTACTATGCAGAGAACAATACAAACAAAAACTTATATATCAATCTGTATCTTGATGGGATAAGGTTAGATGCTTTCTGTTGTGGTTATATCAATCTGTACCATTTGAAGAAAAAAGATCTCATGTAGGTCACCATGGATGCCAATTCTTATATTATAATGTTTTTGTTTTCCTCTCCACCTGAGCTGATCATCTAGTGGCCAAATGATATTTATTGTGTTCAATTTTATGTTGTCACACCAATAATTTAAAGTTTACCCATGAATCTTCTATCTGATTGCTGTGTTTTTTTGTTTCCTTTCCTATGGCAGCTTCGTGATGGTTCCTCTCATCAAGGTACTGTCACATCAATGGAACCAAATGAAGGTAGTTTTGTGTTGCATTCTGAATCCGAGAAGGTAAAGAAGTATATCTTATATTATTAGTTTAGCTGCATGTGTACTGAGATAAAGATTGCTGCTATACTCGACAATGTAGTAAAAGAAATTGCCGAACTTCCTTTACAACAGAGAAGAGAATGATCTATAGGTTTTCGTATAATGCTGAATTAAGTATTATATCCTTTTTACAGCAGGGCAAAGTAAAGCCTGTCCATGTGGTCGATGTTCCTGGGCATTCCCGGCTTAGACCCAAACTTGATGAATTTTTGCCACAAGCAGCTGGCCTTGTTTTCATGATCGATGCTTTGGATTTCTTACAGAACTGCCGAGCAGCTGCTGAGTAATTCTCTAACGCATTTTCCCACCTTTCTTTTGATGTGAACTGGTGGCTTGCAGTTCTCATTTTTAAGAAAATTCCTTGAAATTTATATGCATGATGACCAAATTTAAAATAAAGAATATTTTCAAATGTGCGTGCTAGTTGCAAAAATTAGCACTGCACTTCTAGCAGGTGACTGCAGGCTTCATACTTGGTCAGATTTTCATCTTGTTATATTAGTGACTGTTGGGCTTGAATGAGAGCTCTACGTCATCAGTACCTTCTGATCTGCCTATAACTATTATACCTACTTTCTAATATTTATGTTGTTTCTGGTGTGGAAGGTATCTCTATGATATTCTGACCAAGGCAAATGTTGTGAAGAGGAAAATACCCATTCTCATAGTGTGTAACAAGACTGATAAAGTGACGGCACACTCAAAAGATTTCATCCGGAAACAACTGGAGAAGGAAATGTAAGTCCTTAACTTGTGATTAGTATGTCAAGTATCATCACACTTTCTCCACTGAAAGGCATAGGCTTGGTTACTCTACATTATCTACTTTTCAATGTGAAATGACACTTCTATGATGCATCGAAATGGGTTAATACAATCTGTTATTTTAATTTTTAAGTTTTCTTGGTAACATGGTGTTTTTGTTTTTGGTGGTGGTTTTTCTTTAATCTTACATTTTATGCATGGGAAGCAATCATGTGGTTGTGAAACACGAGAGGGTGAAGGGTACTTTCTACAATACTAGATCACTTAGTATTAGAGATGTGTAAATTTTGGATTGAGCTATCAACATTTGACAATGTAGTAACGTGTATGTGTGCTTTTCTATCTGCCTTAGATGCTTTCAAGATATAACAGTACCTATTAGATTAACCTATGGACCTTTCTTTATTCTTTGGTAACTAAATTTCTAGTTTTTAATAACAGTTTGTTATAGTAATGACTGCTACCACAATGTCTTTAAGCAAAAAGGGAATTTCTTATATATGAAGATGTTTACTACTATTCCCATGGTGGGGGTTGTGGAGGATAACTAAGTTGAAACTTGAGAATCCAGTATTGATGTGTTGCAAATTTTGCAATATAGTGGTGGTTGCCCAATTGCCTATGGCCCTCCATGGGTGAACGAATAAGGACATATGAATATATTATAAATCACTACACTCTAGTATTTCTAACTCAGGGGTTCAAACATTTAGAGTTCACCCAGAAAAGAGTGAGCATGCCATAGTATCTTTGCAAAGAAGTTTGCAAGTTGCAAGTCAGGCATAGCGTGATAGCATGATTAAAAAAATTTCAAAATTTCTCGAAATATTTTCATTTTTGGACCTCAAAACGAAATGAGGGGGTCAAAAATATAAATTTCCCAAATTGTTTTCAGATACCTGTTCAGATATGCCATCTAATCAATTTTGATCTGCACAATTGGTTGTGCAGAATCAACGTAAAGAGCAAAAGACCAGACTCAACCATCTCCATAGGTATATAGTGTCCCTGGTACAGTGAGATGGGTAGGATGTAGAAAAGAGGGTGTTTCAAATCCGTTATGGAATTACGTGTAATTTATCGTTTTCTATTGTTTCTCTTTTTCCTGAATTCATTTTGATTTAAAAATTGATTTTATATCGAAAACTCTTTATTTCATTTTATTTGACTTTTTCAGTTTTTTCGATTTTTATCAGGCTTGAACTGTTTTTTCAGTGTAGTGCCTTAAGGCATTAAAATTAAGAGTTCTCTGAGTGTTGAAAGTTCCTCAGGGTGGTCCGGACAACTGTCTAGACCAAGCCCCATAAGCTGTCCGGAACGCTTGCATGCAGTCTGGAAGATATGCTCTAATTATCCGGATAGGTTTCACACGTGGTCCTATATAGTTTGGCCCTCAGACCAGTGCAGTCCAGACGAACATCTGGACCACTTTGATCAAACTGTCCGGGGTGCAACTGTGAGGGTTAATCTAGGCCATTGATGGCCAGATCCACTGGCTATATGTGGTAGATATGTTACCCTATAAATAGAGGGTTGTTAGTCCACTAGGGCAATGTTTTTGAGAGCTTCTTTGTAGCCAGAGCTATTGGAGAGATCACCCAAATTGGGAAAAAAAAAAGTTCCACTAGGCTCGGATTCAGCCATTTCGGCAAAAAATAATGAAAATTAGCAAAATATAATTTCACGAAAGAAAAAGAAAAAAAAAGGGCAGAAATTTAGGTTCAATTCATGTCTGATTTGGTCGTTCGTGTCCACTTTAGCCATGTTTTGGATATGAATCAACTGGTTCAGCCAGAATCAAAATCGAGAATGGCGAATAAGCCTCAGTTGTGGGTTCAAGCCTTCAAGGCATATTTTGGTTTGGATTGGCTTGAACCTGAGTCGGTTCAGGTTCTTGATGAAATCCTCAAGTCATGCTCAAAAGAGAGATTGTAGTGAATCCACTTTTCACGTAATAAACATATACGACATCAAGTCCAAAGATGAATCATAGAGATTGGCCTAGACTTGGATGCTACTAGCCTACAACTTAGAACACCATGGCACAAGAAGTAATAAGTTACAAGTGTAAACTACATGCAATGTAGGGGCATTCAAATATTATAATTGAGCAAACTCTATACCCTCTCATGATCCTTTGACCTTAGATACGGACCTTGCACATCACCTTGCCCTCCCGCTCCTTCAACTCAACTTCACTCCTATATAGAAATCTTCAGGGAGCCCACTTCTGTTAAGATGAGAATACACTCCAAATCACATGGGGACATTTTCTAGTCTTTCACGATTTCCAGTATTTGGTAATGGGAATCAATATACAAACCCTTAATCCTGCACTGTGTCATCAGGGCAGTATAAAAGAATGCAACGCTTGAGAAGACAAATAACTTATTATTGCCTTGAGCTCATAAGAAAACTTTCTTGTTATACACTTCATTTTGTATCTTACTGTAGCACTTTATGTATGTCTGTCAGCCACAAGCATCAATCCGCACCCTCTCTCCTGACTCGCATACCTAAGATTTCGGAGGTGATGCTTCGTCATTCATCTTTTTGAACATCAATGGCAATTCTTTGAACTGAACATCAATGGCAACTGTTAAGATGTTTTCATATAATCAAAGATGGGCTTCTTATAGTTGCTATGACTATTTTGGTTGCCTTTCTATGTCATCAATACATGATTGTGTTACTTCTATGCCTCATCATCAGTGTATTTGGCTTTGACCAAGGATTTTTTGGATTCACCAACTTGCAGCGACAAGCTCCGGTCGTCAAGAATCGCCGTTTCGAGTGCTGACATCAGCGATGAGTATACACTCGGGGTGCCCGGAGAGCCGTTCGGTTTCTCCCAGTGCCACAACAAGGTGGCTGTAGCTGAGGCATCTGGTTTAACAGGCGAGGTGTCTCAGGTGGAGCAGTTCATCAGAGAGCACGTGAAGCCGTGAAAAGGCCCTTGGATCCTGTGATTATTATTTCTGTCCCCAAGTGCGAGAGCTGACCTTTGGTTTTTTTTTTTTTTTGAGGATTGATTGAAGATATAGTAGCATAGATTTTCACTTGGTTGCATCAAGCACCTTCTACTGACTGCATGAAAGGAAAGTGTGATGATTCCCACTTACTTGTATGTCCATTGGTTTCATTTCCTTTCCCTTCTTCTTTTGAGAAGAAATCAAGTGAGGAAAGTTGTTTCATCTGTTCATTTCCGCCTCCCGTTATTTTGATAGGAAGGAAATTAAGTGGGCAATAAAGAGGAAGGAAATTTATTTTATCAGTTCATTTCCACCCGACTTAAGGAAACACGGTTTTCGTTCAAATTAGAGGACATGAAGTTAGCCTGTTGAGAGGAAATGAAGGCTGCAGGTAGATTTATTTCCCGACTTTATTTGAAAAGAATAATGAAAACAAAAATGAAGTCTACATTTCCGACCTCCTTTCTGCCCAAAAGAACACACCCTAAGAGAAAAAGATTTGACTGATTAACAAAGAGAGAAAATGCAACGGCGGTTTGCATCCCAACGGTGAACACACTGAGGTCGTAGGATCGAATCATGAGTTTTGCTATGGTGTATGATAATGTGCCGCCGCTGTGAGCGAATTCAAGACTGGCCGGTCTTGGGCAAAAAAATATCGCTCCTGTGGCTGTTGCAGGCTTCGAACCATTGTTTCTTTTGTGCTTGGACACTAACAGGTACCGCTCTAACCAGAAAGAAATATCCCGGTAAAAAAAAGGGGTAAATTGCACCTAGACCACATGTAGTTTGACCGATTATCACTTACACCCCCTCTTGTTTAAACCCTACAAATGCCCCCATCGTTTATTTTTTTGCAAATGCCCCCCCTATAGTTAGAAAAACCGTATCCATAGACCCTGTCTGGAGGCCCTCAGGAGGGGGTGCAAGTGACATATTTTTTAAAGTATAAGGGGCATTTGTAGGGTTTTAATCATAAGGGGTGTAAGTGATAATCGGTCAAACTATAGGGGATCTATGTGTAATTTACCCAAAACAAAGGAAAATTTTATTCATACCCCAAAAATCTGTAATTAGCCCTCCGTCTCCCCATCGTTTCTCAATAACTTACTCAACAAAGTTTTAATACCAACTATACCCATTTCTTTTGTACCCCAAATCCCAACTAAACCTAAACCTTTGGCTGAGCCTGTGGCATCATCAGCAACAGTAACGACAGCAGTAGCGGGGGTCATCGGCAACCAACTGTATGGGGTTTATTTAAGAGGGGTGTGTTCAAGAGTGCATATAATTGGGGTATATTCCATTTAACTGTGGTGTATTGAAGGTGGGGTGTAAGGGGGAAGGGTATTTTTGGGATAGGAACGGTGTATGAAAAAAAAAAAAAAAAACCGTGTGTTCAAGTTTGTAGGAAATGGGGGCTAATTACATATTTTTGGAGTATGAATAAAAATTCCCAAAAAAAAAACAGTGAATCAGTAGGCTGCCAGATGGTTTTTCTTATGGAATTGTATTTTTCCCAGCTCGTGCCAAAATTGGTGGTCCAGCGACTCCAGCCACCTATGGACCGCTCGACCACTACCCAAATGTGCTCGTTGTGTCATAGTTCACCTCCTCTAACCAATGTTCAGACCTGGACCAGAATTTTACTTGGAAAGATTTACGATGTGGTCGAAACCGGTTCGTTTGAACTGATTGAACTAGATCGTAATAATAAATTTAAGGGCAAATTGGTTTACAGTCCTTCAAACGGATCGTACTTAGATCCTGCTTTAGCATTAGATCCTGCTGTTTTGAAAATATTCATTTTACCCCAACATGCAACTGTACATGGAAATCACATGCAGAGTAACATTTTAGTAATGAAGGGTAGCATTTCTTTGAAATCACATTTCACTATAGCAAAAAGTAACATTTGTATATTGCAAATGTTATTTTTGCTACAATACTTACTGATTATTACTCTTTGCTATAATGAAATCACTGTAGTAGTCACTGTATGCTACAGTGAAATCATTGTAGCAAAGATTAACTTAATGCAAAGCATTGTAGTAAATAAAAATTGTCTGCAAAATACTGTAGCTAAAGAGTAACATTTGCAAATTGTTACTCTTTGTTACAGTGAAATCACTGTAGCAATCAATGTATATGCTACAGTGAAATCACTGTAGCAAAGAGTAACTTTCTGCAAAGTACAATAGCTACAGAGTAACGTTTGGAGAAAGTTACTCTTTGCTACAGTGCACTGCAAAAAGTTACTTTTTGCTATAGTGAAATCACTATAGCAGTCACTATAAATGCCACAATGAAATTACTGTAGCAAAGAGCAACTTTCTGCATAGTACTATAGTTAAAGCATCACATTTGCATATTGTTACCCTTTGCTACATTTTTTACAGATTGTTATTCTTTGCTAGAGTGAAATCATTGTATATGCTACATCAAAATCACTATAGCAAAGAGTAACAATCTGCACAACATTTTAGCTAAATAGTAACATTTGTAGATTGTTACATTTCGCTACAGTGAAGAATAACATTTGTGATTTTAGTATTGAGAAATGCTACTCAGCCCGAAGGTTTTCTCGATTTTGGTGGCTCGATTGACATGGCAGCGTGCAACTGGTGGCTGAAACGTTGCACGCTGTCACATCAATCGGGTTGAGCGAAATCGGAGAAACCTTCAGGTTGAATAGCATTGCTCTTCAGTATTATGGCACTTTTGTCATTTAACGGGGAGAAAAAGTCAATGGAGGGACTTGCTGTAAATACGTCATTTCAGAAGAGACCTGATGCAAAACCATCTTGTTGTTTGTCATTTTCACCAAACCAATTTCTTGCTAGAGACCTAACACTAAGTCCCCGTAAATTTAATGTTGAATACTTGTAGTACATCTAATATCTACCTACCTATCTATCTATCTATAAAATAAAGCTCTATCATGTTGTGTGCCACGTGTCACTCTAATAGAATAACAAGATGGCCAAGGGGAGTGGTAAGCAACTAATGCTTTGGTGAGGCGGTTGTGGGTTCAATTCCTCCCCCCTCAATTTATCAGGAGTGTGTAAGGAGACTTTTGAGTAGGTCGATGTGTATTCTCAGAGGGATTAGCTCGAGCCTGAAATGGGTTCATTGCCCAAAAGGTTTCAGGACACCCACCGATGTCGAAAAAATATCCTCAATATTGCGCCATAATTACCGACTGTACCCGGTTATCTAAAACGAATGCTCACACTGTGGTGTACCACGTGGATCATCTTAAGAAGCCGTTTTGAAATGGAGATCGACCCAAGTTCACTATCGTGTCGTACAAAGCCGACGATTTTCGATAGAGAAAATTTTCTAAATGACCACTAAGTATAACCTATTTCTAGGAATGACCACCAGTTTTCAATATTTATTTATATGACCACCACAAGTTCTTAATGACCTTAATACCCCTACGTATTTAAAACAGAGGGTTTCTTCTTCCTTTTGTTTTGTTTGAGGGTTTTCCTCAAATCTTTTCCCGTCAAAGGCTATCTTCACCATTCCAGCCCTTCTCCTCCCTCTCATCAGACATTGGAACTCTCGTCGGCGAATAGATCCTCGTTGGAGCTTGCTTTCTCATTGGCCGAACATCACCAAGCTCATCAAGGATCTCCTTTATCCCACCGGACATCGCAATACCTCGCCAAAGCGTCCTCGTCGGAGGTTGGCATCCTTACCTGTTAATGTATATATAGATGGGTCGGGTTTACTGTACAGTCGGGTCGGATCGTATAGTGATACATGTACATATATTGGGCTTGAGTCCCTCAGTGGAATGCATTCTATTCCTCTCCAACCCTAGCCGTCATCTCCTAACATTGTATCAGAGCTCTAGGGTTTCTCGCGCGACGGAAGCACCTCCGGCAGCACCTCCTGCCTCTCCTCCACCCCGGCAGCCCCCTCCGCCCCCCCTCCGGCCTCTTGCTCTGCTCCGGCACCCCACCCGACACCACCCGCAGCCCCCTCCGCCCCCTCCGCACCACCCGGCAGCCCCCTCCGCACCAACCGGCAGCCCCCTCCGCCCCCTCCGCAACACCCGACACCACCCGCAGCCCCCTCCGCCCCCTCCGCACCACCCGACAGCCCCCTCCGCCCCCTCCGCACCACCCGGCAGCCCCCTCTGCCCCGACAGCCCAACGGCACCCTCTACAGCACACCCCGCCCCCTTCCTCTGTCCCGACAGCCCCCTCCGCCCCCCCTCCGGCCTCTCCCTCTGCTCCGGCACCCCACTCGACACCTCCCAGCCCCTCCCTCAGCACCCCCGGCCCTCTGTTGAGCCTTCTCCATGGCTTCTCCTGCCGTACCGTCCGTCGTTGCGATCTCTCCATCGCTAAAGGCGGTCGCCTTTCAGTTGTCATCGGCCAACGACTGGCCTGATTGGTCCCTCACCGTCGAGGCCGCGCTCTCCAGTCGTGATCTGTGGGGTCACATCACCGGCGAGGATCCTCCTCCCACTGACTACTGCGGTTCCTCCTCTGTCACCAGCAGTGCAGCGTCTTCTGCTGCGACTGCTACCACGGCCACCACCGTTGCTGCTCTTACGTGGCGCCGCCACGATCAGGCCATCCGGGCGTACCTTCTGGACTCTGTTGCTCGTCCGCTCCTTGCTCCCATCGGCCGCCTTCCGACAGCGCGCGCGATGCGGGAGTATCTCCGGTACCGTTTTCTCCCGCGAGGAGGCGCACGCCGGCATCAGCTCATCTGTGACTCGCAGTCTGCCCGTCAGGGAGAGTGTACTATTCAGGACTTCTTCAGTCAGATGAGTGCCTACTGGCATAAGCTGGACTCACTGATCCCGGAGTGGTGTGCCTGCCCCCGCTCCTGGGATTTCCAGCGCTACATCGATGAGGGCCACCTGTACCAGTTCCTGGCAGCGCTTCGGCCGGACTTTGCTCTTATAGCTACCCAGCTCCTGCACCGTGAGCCACTCCCTCGGCTAGAGGATGCTCTACTCGCCTTGGTCGACAAGGAGACCCGCCTTCAGACTCAGGGAGCTCGTCCTCCTCCACTTGCTCCTAGCTCCGACACTGTCCTGGCAGCCGAGTTCTCCGATGAGGTTGTCTTCTGTCACTACTGCAAGGAGCCCGGCCACATGAAGCGCGACTGCCCTACACGTCCTCCACGCAACCCCCGCTGGGGTCCGGATGAGAGAGCTCCATGCTGGGCTTCGACTTCCCGCGACGATCGACGCGGCGGTCGAGGTGGACGGAGCCGTGGACGTGGTTCGTCTTTTGTCCGCCACTTTGGTGGTACAACGGCTACTGTAGAGACCTCGACGCTCCCCACTGCTACTACAGCACCTTCTCAGCCTGAGCCGAACCGTCTTCAGCGCCTCGAGGAGCTCCTTCTTCGCCACCTAGCCTCCACCGGCTCCGCGACTGCGCACGGCTTGTCTGCCACCTCTGGTACTACTGCTCCATGGATCTTTGATTCGGGTGCCTCCTGTCACCTTACCTTTGACTCCACTGTCCTCACGGATTGTTCTCCTACTACCACCCACCAGGAGGTTCGCACTGCGGATGAGACTCTCGTCCCTATTCCGCAATATGGCTCCATCACTACCACCTCTGACCCTTCTGGTCGCCTGACCCTACCCCATGCCCATCATGCCCCCCGTCTTAATATTAATCTGATCTCTATCAGTTCTCTTTGTGACTCTGGCCTGACTGTCACCTTCACCCCTTCTGTTTGTGTTGTGCAGGATTCGCGGACGGGTCAGAGGATTGGGCTGGGCTGTAGGGCAGGAGGACTTTACCAGTTGGACCATCTCCATGTGTCTTCCGTTGCGTCTGTCATGTCTGTCACCTCTGATGCCGACCTGTGGCATAGAAGGTTAGGTCATATATTGAGTGATCGACTCAAAAGCGTATTCCGTTCGGGCGCTTTGGGTCGAGCGTCTTACTCCCCCCTCTCTGTTTGTACGGGTTGTAGACTGGCAAAGCATCTAGCTCTTCCTTTTTCTGCTAGTGCTTCCCAGTCTGATGCTTTATTTGATTTAGTCCATTCGGACATTTGGGGTCCTGCTCCTGTTGCATCTCTATCGGGTTACATGTATTATGTGTGCTTTATCGATGACTATTCTAGGTGCACCTGGGTTTATCTTATGCGTCATCGATCTGAAGTACCTCACATCTTTAGGAGATTCACTACTATGATACACACTCAGTTTGGTCGGCACATCAAGACCTTTCGGTCTGATTGTGCCAAGGAGTATCTCTCCTCTGAGATGCTTGAGATTCTTCAGTCTCACGGCACTCTTCACCAGCAGTCCTGTCCCCACACCCATGAGCAGAACGACATTGTCGAACGCAAGCATCGTCATGTCCTTGAGACTGCACGAGCCTTGCTTCTCTCTACGTCTGTTCCTCACTCCTACTGGGCTGAAGCTGTCATGACGGCTGTCCACCTCATCAATATCACTCCGTCGTCTGCTCTGTCCGGTGCCACCCCATACGAGCGCCTTCACTCCAGCCCATCTAACTACTCTCTTCTTCGCACGTTTGGCTGCACGTGCTTCGTTCTTCTTCCTCCCCATGAGCGCACCAAACTCTCTGCGAGGTCTATTAGGTTTGTTCACTTGGGGCTCAGTCGGGAGCACAAATGTTATCGGTGCTACGATCCCTTGGCTCGTCGGATCCGTGTCTCCCGTCACGTCTCTTTTGTTGAGGATGTCCCGTACTTTTCACCTGAGTCTCGGGATCTTTCCTTGCCTCCTGCGTCATCCTCTTTGCCTTCCTCATATCTTCACATCCCTGTTCTACCCCCGCTTTCTGTTGTCCCATCCATGCCTACTCCTTCTCCATCTTTCCTGCCACCTCCACCGCCACCATCACCACCCCCTCTGTCTTCCTCGACACCTCCACCACCACCTGTTACTCGTGTTTATGTTCGTCGGTCTACAGCTCCTCCTCCAGAGTCGGCTCACACTGGTACTCCCTCGCCTGATGCTGCTGCCCCCTCCTCCCTGGTCGTGGATCCTGCTCTTGTTCGGCGCTACCCAGCGCACGAACATCACCCTCCTGACAGATATGACTACTCTCCTGACAGGTTTGGCTACTCTTATTGTCCCTCTGACTCTTCTGGCTACTCTGCCAGTGTCTCCTATTCACCCTCCTTTCAGGCTTTTCTTACTGCTATCCACACCCATCGGGAGCCCCAATCGTACCGTGAGACAGCGTTACATCCAGAGTGGCGGCAGGTCATGTCAGTTGAGCTTGAGGCTTTTCAGCGGACCCAGACCTGGGAGTTGGTACCTTGTCCCTCCGGGGTGGTGCCTGTTAGCTGCAAGTGGATATTCAAGGTCAAGACTCGACCTGACGGATCCATTGAGCGGCACAAGGCTCGCCTCGTTGCTCGTGGCTTCTCCCAGGAGTATGGGATTGACTACGAGGAGACGTTTGCTCCAGTTGCTCGGATGACTACTGTGCGCACCCTCTTAGCTATGGCAGCTGCTCGAGGGTGGCCTCTCCATCAGATGGATGTCACCAATGCGTTTCTCCACGGTGATCTCTCCGAGGAAGTCTACATGGCTCCTCCTCCGGGCATTTCAGTTCCTCCAGGGCACGTGTGTCGTTTGCGCCGAGCCATCTATGGGCTCAAGCAGGCCCCTCGTGCCTGGTTTGAACGATTTCGCAGTGCCGTTCTGGCTGCCGGATTTGTTGAGCGTCACTCCGACTATGCCTTGTTCACTCGCTCCTCCAGTCAGGGCATTGCAGTTCTTCTCCTCTATGTGGATGATATGATCATCACTGGGGATGACAGTGCCACCATCGCCTCTCTCCAGCGGCACCTCCAGAGTCAGTTTGAGATGAAAGATCTGGGCTCTCTTCGCTACTTTTTGGGCCTTGAGATTGCCCGGTCAGCTCGTGGTCTGTTGGTCTCCCAGCAGAAGTACATCTCCGACATCCTTGCTGATGCTGCTCTTACTGACACACGCACTGCTGATATACCCATGGAGCTCAATTTGAAGCTTCTCGCTACAGATGGTGAGCCGCTCCAGGATATCTCCCGCTACCAGAGGCTGGTTGGGATGCTCGTCTATCTCACCATGACCCGGCCAGACATTGTCCATGCTGTTGGCATTGTCAGTCAGTTTGTTCAGGCTCCACGGTCAGTATACTATGCAGCTGTTCTTTGGATTATCCGCTACCTCCGGGGCACCATCACCCGTTCACTACTGTTTCCCTCCACCTCTCCGTTGGTGCTGCGTGCCTACTCCGATGCAGATTGGGCAGGAGATGCATCCACTCGTCGATCTACTACAGGACACTGTGTGTTTCTGGGTGATTCACTGATTTCGTGGCGCAGCAAGAAGCAGGAGTCTGTTGCTCGCTCCAGCACCGAAGCCGAATACAGGGCTATGGCTTCCACCACCGCTGAGATTGTCTGGCTTCGCCGCCTTCTGCTCGACTTGGGAGTGGTGATATCCGGGCCCACCCCTCTCTTCTGTGACAACCGGAGTGCTATTCAGATTGCTAGCAACCCGGTCTTCCATGAGCGAACAAAACATATTGAAGTTGATTGTCATTATGTTCGCCAGGCGTTTCTCGACCACACCATCTTCCTGCCTTTCATTTCCTCATCGGAGCAGACTGCTGATTTTCTAACGAAGCCCCTAACGATTGCTCGCTTCCGGCATTTTCTAGGCAAACTCTCGGTTCATGATCCACCGTGAGTTTGAGGAGGAGTGTTAATGTATATATAGATGGGTCGGGTTTACTGTACAGTCGGGTCGGATCGTATAGTGATACATGTACATATATTGGGCTTGAGTCCCTCAATGGAATGCATTCTATTCCTCTCCAACCCTAGCCGTCATCTCCTAACATTACCAAAGCTTGCTCGGGAAGAGACCGGACATTACCAAGCTCTTGAATGTTATTCCTCCTCGTCGGACGTTGCCATAGCTCGTCAAAGTTTCTTTGGTCGTCCTAAATCTTTCCAAAATCATCATCGGATCTCACAAGTAAGTACACGCATTGTTAACGCAAAGAAAATGCAAACCTGCGTTTACAATATTCTTCACAGCTGAAGAAGCAATAGAAGTCTCTATACGCAAAATAGACACAGGTACATGCAAAGGAAACACAGACTCGTGTTTACAACATTCTGCACAATAGAAAAAGAACAGAAGCTCTATGCGCAAAATAAATGCAGGTACATACAGAGTTAACGCAAAGAAAATGCCTGTGTTTATCATATTATGCACAGTAGTAGAAGCAACACAAGTGTATATGCACAGAATAGAGACATATATAGGCATAGTTATTGATAGAGAATGGGTATTTTAGGGAGAAAAAGAATGGATACACGTGTGTGAAGGGGTTTCACATGTGTAAGTGGTCATAAGAATGGATACCGTATATTTTTGGATATACGGTATACATGGTGGTCATTTAGGAAAATTTATCTTTTCAAATATCCTTCTCGACCCCTACCCATCCGCCGAGAAGAAATTGAGGTACTTCCAATTTGGGAAATATTGGAAATCTAACCCGGAATTTACTGTGATTGTCAACAGGGCTTGGAAACGGGACCCTACCAACCCTACTATCACTGATTTTTGGAAGAAGTGCGGGGTGGTGAAAAACAACTCAGTGGCGAGTAGCAAGACCTTTTTGGGACTATCAAGGCTAAGTTGGATACTATCAAGTCCTCCGTTGAATGAATCCAACTAGGGGTGGCAATCCTTGACCCGACCCGCCAACCCGACCCGAAGTTAGCGGGTTTGGGTTTGGTCTAAACGGGTTCGGGTTATAAACGGGTCGACCCGATTAACCCGTTTATTTAATGGGTCGGGTTCGGGTTTGTACTTATAACCCGATTGACACAACTTGACCCGTTAACCAAATGGGTCGTGTCAACCAGGCCCGACCCGACCCAACCTGAACCAACCCGGCCCAATCCGACCCGTCTTGACCCAACCCGACAGGTTTACATGGGTTCTGTTGAGCCAACCCGACCCGACACGATCCGACTTGTTTAGTAAACGGGTTAAACGGGTCGGGTCGGGTCAACCCGTTTATTAGGCGGGTCGGGTTTGGGTTTAAGTTTTTGACGCATTTATTAAACGGGTCAGATTCGGATTGGGTGTTTGCCCTTATACCTATGTCTCAACCCGACCCGACCCATTGCCACCCCTAAATCCAACTCTTCCCACCGATAAAGGAAAACTTAGCCACATAAGCCCGACTCGAGACCAAATATCATACTCTTTTCGGGTTAGAGGCTACTTATTGGAGGCAACGATCCAAGTCCTTTTTTTCGACATTGCTACTTGTTTGGCCCTCATTCCTTAGAAGAAGGTGACGGAATCCCCTAATGACTTTCAACCTATTAGCATGTGTAATGTGGTTTACAAGATTTGTTTCAAGATCATTGCAAACCATCTCAAAGCTCTGCTCCCTAAATGCATTTCCTAATCTCATAATGCTTTGTTGAAGGTCGCTACATTGAGGACAACATCATTATCGCTCAAAAAGTTGTAGCCACCATCACGCGCACTTCTGGTCGGCATGGCTATTACGCTCTCAAAGTGGACATGGCGAAAGCATATGATCGAGTTGAATGGTCCTTCATTGTCCAAGAGTCCGTAGCTCCAGGCTTCACTAATAACTTTATCTCTCCAATTTACACCTGCATCTCTAGTGTCTCTTTTGCCGTGTTGATCAACAGGGCACCGGAGGGTGGTATTCAAGCACAACAGAGACTCAAACAGATCCCCAAGCAAGCCCCATGACGTGGCAGTCCAAATCGGTTAATTTGATAACCGTCCTACCCTTTGTTTGTCTTACATTTATTTTTTAAATGGATTAAAAAATGAGTTGATTGTTCTTTTTAGGAGTTGTGTTTTTCATTTTAAAAGATTTATAACTTTTTGTATTTTCATCAAAATTATGAAAAACTTATATTTTGGGAATCTACTAATCGAGATCTTAGACCCATTGTGACTATGAAATTCCGAAGAAAAAAAACTAGATACAAATGACCTATAATTAAGTGATATTTCACCGAATTAAATGACATTTACTGAGAGTTACAAATAAATGAAAAATGTCACATTCAAAACCAAATTAGCACCTAAACTGACTAAATATCACTTTTCAAAATCAAATATCACGTAAATTGACAGTTGCAAAATTAAGAGACACTTTTATCGACAATTTTTGTCCGATAAAGTGTTTCTTGATTTTTCAACTGTCAATTTTACGTGACATTTGCTTTTTGTAAGTGACATTTAGTTAGTTTATGTAAAACCAAGATTTCAAACGTGATATTTTTTTAGTTAGATATATATTTTTTTGAGAAATCCCTCTTAGAGAATGAGGGGGGGGGGTTGGCCTAGACCTGTGCCAGTTTATTAATAGAAAAAAAAGGGGGGGAGTGGAAGTACAGAATTACTCGCTAACTGGGTTACAAAGATTAATAAGTAAAGCCCGAGGGCCCGGTGTGGTAAATGACACCCAGAGGTGGATCAAGGTCTTGATCCGGGTTATGACAATATCCGTCGATGAGCTCTTCCCTTAGAAGCTCCTCCGGTTACGCTCAAGCTAGATCTCCCAGGAAATCCCGATGGCTAGCACGTCACACCCCCGCCGATCGAGGCCCCGGAACCGCTTACGCCTCCATATCCCCCACAGATGGGTGACGGAGGTTGGAAGCGATCGCCTATGCAGCCGGAGTAGGAAGTGCGCCCACACCTCCCCGGAAAAGTCATACCCGAGAATCAGGTGATCTGTAGTCTCGTCCATCAGCCCGCAGAGACTATAGGTAGGGGCAGTAATGCCTGGGTGATTTTGACGCAACAGATTCACCTTGGTAAGAATCATATCCCTGAAAGTGAGAAGCATGAAGATCCTTGTTTTATATAACAATCAACAAATATCACTTAATTCGATAAATATTGTTTAATTATAGGGTAGTCTTATATTCAACCTTTTTCTTAGAATTTCATAGGCAACATGGGTCTATCTTTGTAGAGCTTCATGAGTAGATTCCAAAAATACAAATTTTACAAAGTTTTGATATATATACAAAAGGTTATGGATTTTTTAAAGTGAAAAATCCAACTCCTAAAAATTATAATTTAAAAAATCTAATAGATATGTGATCTGATGCTTGCCGCATATAAAGCCTGTTGTTGAGGACAATTAAGATATTTGAACTTTACTATCTTTTTCACATATGATAGTTAATATGTTGGATGGTTACCACATCATGAAGGCTTGCTGATGGGGGGACCTATATAATGGGGCTCCCCTATCACTACTCTTTGTTAACTCCTCCCCAAATAATAAGCCAAAAACCGCCCACGTTTTAATATTTACAGAAACATCCCTTATGTAAATAAATTCAAAATACATGTAACAAGGGTTTCTCGAAAAAGAATTTATATCTATGTTGAACGCCAACATTAGAATAATTGATGTGTTGCATATTTTAAAAGAAGAGGTTTTTGCTAATCTCCCCCCCCCCCCCAAATGATAGGCCAAAAACCTCCCACATTTCAATAATTGTAGAAACGTCCCTTATGTAAACAATTTCAATAATACATTTAAGAAAGATTTCTCAAAAAATAATTTCAGTGATATATGTAAACAATGTACTACACGCAATACACTAGTAAATGCATGCACCCATCGGCACTTGGATGGTTGCCTTCGGCAGTGACAGTCTTATCGGCACTCGAACGGTCGCCTTCGACGATCATGGCTGCCTTCAGGGTGTGATTCACTTGTTAGAGAAAAAGAAAAAGAGAGTACTAATTAACCTTCCAAAAAAAAGTACTAATTAATATCAAATGGCTATTAAATGCCATTGAATAGGTATTTATCATCTTTTTAGTAGGTTTTTAATATTTTTATAGTAGGTTTTTACTAGGATTTATGAGAAAGCTGTATTCACACATGGGAGAGAGGGGCTCGTTTGAATTCTCTCTCTCTCTCTCTCTGTCTCTCTCTCTCCAAATCTTGATCGATGGTTAGATCTATCCCATGCCTTTTTGTCCTAACTTGTGAACCGTCATAGCATGTTATATAGATTAATAATGTCCATGCCTGCTGGCACTCAGACGGCTGCCTTCGGTGGCAACACACCCTCTGGGATAAGATTTCGAGGGAACACAAAAGATTTCAAGGTGGTGATAATATTTTGATGGTGGTAACAATATTTTGTTAGTGGTCGCCTTCGACGACACTCCTTCGCCACCTTCGTCATCACGGTATTCAGAGGCCACGACCTTGCCTCAGGTGTACTGCACATGTGAGAGAGAGAGAGAGAGATGCATCGAACACACTACTCCGCCGTCTCCGGCTCATTGCAAAGGCCGACTTTGGCAAACTACCCCCCCTCCCTCCCCTTTGCGCTTACGTGCTTACACGAGAGAGAGAGAGAGAGAGAGAGAGAGAGAGAGAGAGAGAGAGAGAGAGAGAGAGAGAGAGAGAGAGAGAGAGAGAGAGAGAGAGAGAGTGGAAGAGAGATAGAATAAATGAGAGAGAGAGAGAGAGAGGGAGAGAGGCATTCGGATGGCTAACTTCGACGACAACACACTCCGATCGATGTCCGAACCTTTCACTACCTCAGACGATGCCCACCACCGTCGTCGAAAAACACACCCCCCAGGCGATGCCCACATATGGTGTTGGCACCCACAATCGGTAGGTCTCACACATTTGGCAATGGTGGCCTAATTCGATTGTAGCGACGATTTTGAAGGGGGTGCCATAGGCCAATAATTAAAAACAGTCGAGGGTCTCTCTCTCTCTCTCTCTCTCCCTCCCTCTCTCTCTCTCTCTCTCTCTCTCTCTCCTCTCTCTCTCTCAGGGCTGCTTTGGAAAAACCTAAGCATGTGATGAAACTCGTGTGATGCCGCGAAAAAGAAGTCACGCATCCCCATGCATATCCATCCCTCTATCAATATTTTCTGGAAAAAAAAATAGATAATTATCAGAAAAAGAAGGAAAATTGAGATTCTGAAACCTCATGGCCAAGATCGTGATGGTTGTGATCCAACTATCATCCTGATTCAAGGGATTTTTTGGAAGGGATTTTATAGGGATGAATGAGGATTCGAGGATTCCTTGCATTGCCATGAAAAAGATTTGAGGATTTCAATGGGGGGGGGGGGGGGGGGGAGTGGGATTTTGGAAGAGAAACGAGATTTGGGGCTCGGTGATCTGCTCGATTTCGAATGGGATTTTTTGGAAGGGATTTTCCTTCCCAAGAGGATTTGGAAGGGAAGCAGGATTTGGGGCTCGGTGGAGGAGGAGACATGGGGGAGAGAGAGAGAGAGAGAGAGAGAGAGAGAGAGAGAGAGAGAGATATGCAAGGGGTGCGAGATTTGGGGTCATTGATGAAGAGAGTGATTTTTTTGGGGTCAATTAAATGGGCTATTCAGCAATCATGTGGTTTGAAGAGAGTGATTTTTTTTTTAGGGTTCATACACAAAAAACCCCCCTATTATATAGATGCACACAGATTTCACTAATTTGTGTACACAAATTGTTCTAGTACTATTGAAACTATGCACACAAGGAATGTTTTTGCAAATGCGGAAATGTGAGAAGGTTTCGATAATCTGCCTATTAGTCGAGGAGGAATTACCAAAAACCCTAAAAAGAAATGGATTCTCACTATATTGTTTAAAACTAGTGCATGCCCGTGCCTATCGGCACTGCAGCAGCTAGCCTTCGACGGCAACATACCTACCGAGAATCACCACACCCACCCCCATTGTATTCATTCGGCGGCTGAGGGTCGCCGGTTTAACCGTAGTTTTGATCGATTTCTTTTTATCTTTGTTCCTTTTTGTGGGAAAAATATAATTAACGCAAAGTTTCTTTTTGTGCTAAAGTGGTAAATAACGCAAATGGCACTGGGCATCACCACCCCACCCCCATCGTATTCATTTGGCGGCTAAGGGTCGCCGGTTTAACCGTAATTTTGGTCATTTTTTTTTCTTTGTTTTTTTTATGATAAAAAATATAATTAACACAAAGTTTGTTTTTGTGGTGAAGTTGTAAATAACACAAACGGCCTTAGCATGTTATATATATAAGTAGTGAGCAATTGTTTTTTTTTGTTGGTTCTGTGGGGGGAAATTTCCAAGCCGCCTTGATCGAGAATCCCACCCCACAGCCTTGATTGAATTGGATTGCTTGTAGAGTTAGAGAGATGGGAGAATAGATAGAGAGAGTAAAGAGTGATGACACAAGGATTGGTGACGGAGTTCGGTCTTACGACCTACGTCTCCGGGCGAGAGGTGCCACCTGATCTTCACTATAATTTGCGTATAAAGGGTTGAGCGCTCTCTCGACAGGCCGAGAGAGGCTTCTTACAATGTGTTTGCACGGGGCAATTAGAAGAGAAACGAGAAGGGGAGAATTGAGCTCTAGCACTTGCTCTGGGATCCTCTCCTTCTTTGATTGAATGACCAACCCCCTTCCTGGATGCCTTGGGGGTCCTTTTATAGCGTAGGCGCGTGCCCGATATGGCAGTGATGATGTGGCGCTGATGACGTGGCACTGGTTCTGGGCCTCCTTGCTGGGCCCTTATTGGGCCGTTGTTCGGGCCCAATAAGGGGTAGGGCTTGATCTGTGAGCCTCGTAGAGTGGGCCCATGTGGGCCCAGGCGGGCTTACCCATTTGGGCCGTTGCGCGGGCCCATGCTGCTCTGATCTGGTCCGGTATAATTTTTGCACCCACAGTTACCCCCTCCCAGTCGGGTCAGGACCCCCTGGGTCGGCTGGGATTCCAAGGTGCAAACGCTTTAGGATCCTGGCACGGTTGGCGAGGGTTGTCGGTGCCGCGGTTCGTATTAGCAAAGCCTTCTTCCGCCGAAGCCGAGACCCTTTTTGGCACGAGCCAAAAAGTCTCGGTTTTGCGAGGGGGTGTTTCCGAAAAAACAGTGCGTTTTCCGACCGAGTGGATACCGAGAGGGTACCGAGTGCATACCGAGTGGGTACCGAGAGCATACCGAGTGGTTACCGAGACCCTTTTGGTGCAAGCCAAAAAGTCTCGGTTTTGCAAGGGGGTGTTTCCGAAAAAACAGTGCGTTTTCCAACCGAGTGGATACCGAGAGGGTACCGAGTGCATACCGAGTGGGTACCGAGAGCATACCGAGTGGGTACCGAGAGCATACCGAGTGGTTACCGAGACCCTTTTGGCAAGAGAACAGCTTTTCTCTTTTTCCTTTCTTTCTTTCTCTCTTTCCTTTCTTTGCTTCTCTCTTTCCTTTCTTTGCTTTTGTTTGTGATGTACGCCAAAGAAGGAGGCACAGCACCGAGGGGCACAATCCATGCATGAGTTTCGTTCCCCTCTTTCTTTCTTTGGCTTTTCCTTTCTTTGCTCCAAGTCGCCGTCGGTTGAAGGAAATCTCGCGCGAGGGGAATGCATCGGGTTGCATCAAACCGCTGCTAGGTCACACCCAGCCGGGTATCAGTTCGTCCAACCTCCCTCGCACCATCTCAGTCGGCAGCAAAGGGAGGCACGCACGACGGGCGGCTCACGAGGAGGTCGCGTAGAGATGGGGGGGAGCGTTTGGTTCATCCGACCCCCCCCCCCCCCGTTACCAATGGCTGCCACCACATGGAGAGAGCACAGGTGGGGGGGGGAGGGCTCGGCCCGTCCGACCCCCCCTCCGTCGTCCTGGGTCGGTGCCGGGTGGAAGATCATCCGGGGGGGAGTCGGATCCCTCCGGTTCATCGTCGTCGCCGCGTGACAGAATACGCTCCAATGCACCACTCCGTGTCGGCCTCCCGTCCGATCGGTTTTGAGGGGAGCGACGCTGCCGGACCCGATCGAAGATGGGGAACAAATGGGAGCCGTGAGCCTTCAGAGATCAAGAGATCGACGCCGACTTGTGGTCTCGGTCAACCGGAGTGGAGGACGATGCCGATCGGGGGTCACGAGCACCTGTTCGGAGTGTTTGTTCTGAGTGTTGGTCCCAATTGATGTGGTGTCCGATCACATAGAGAATGCTATTCGAACATACCAAGGGACATACCCTTCGACCCACTGCGATGGTGGCTGTTTGAAGTGTTTTCTTTTCTTTCTTTTTTTTTTTTTTTTTTTTGGGTGGATGAAAAGAGGACAATGCAAGGTGAACGCCAAGATCAGTTCATCCAATCCGGGTTGCTACTGAGTGACGAATCTCGCATGGGGGGGGCTGAGCCGTTGAAGGAGGATACGTCGGCTCGTAGGCTCTTGCAACACCACTTGCAACGACAAAGCCCGTGCTACTCTCTGACCTACTCATAATAGGAATCCGTGCGACCCACTGCTCGCCGTGTATCCCGTATCCTGTTTGTGTGACTCACAGATTGTATGGTTTCGACGATATCATAGAAGACGAGGACCATGGTGCAGCCGGTGTAATCCATGCGACTATCGAGTCTGCACGATCAATGATGCAGTACCACAATTTTTGTCCTTCTCACGTGTCCATGCGATTCACGGGCTCTATGTTCACGTTCTTTCCAAACCTCTTCACAATAATTGCGACGATCTCTTCAACTGAACTTGAGACATTGAGATCGACACATCTGTTCACAGCAGTTGAGGTATTGAAACAACTCATCAATTTCTGCGATTTCATCATTGTTTATGAGGGTAGGGCTTGTAGATCTCCTATGGTATGATATTGGCAGTCTTTGCATCGAACTCGCCACTCATTACCCGTGAAACCTCCTCTCCCGTAGTCGGTTGTTGAATGTCATCGCGAGGAGGATGCGTTGGGGGATGATGCCGCCGAACACCCCCCCCCCCTCTCGGTTTTCTGACAAAACCGAGGGGTAGGTTGCTGTTGATGCCGAACACCTCCCCTCTCGGTTTTCTGTCGAAATCGAGGGATGGAGTGTAGCTAATGCCAACACCCCCTCTCGGTTTTCTGATGAAACCGAGGGGTGTGCTGCTGACGGTGTGCCGTCACCCCCTCCCCACTCGGTTTTTATGCGAAACCGAGGGGGGGTTGCTTGTTGATGTCGACACACACCCCCTCTCGGTTTTCTGACAAAACCGAGGGGTGTGCTGATGGTGTGTCGTCACCCCCTCCCCACTCGGTTGTTGTGCGAAACCGAGGGGGGGCTACTTGCTGATGCCGACACACACCCCCTCTCGGTTTTCTGACGAAACCGAGAGGTGTGCTGCTGATGTGCCGTCACCCCCTCCCCACTCGGTTTTTGTGCGAAATCGAGGGGGGGCTACTTGATGATGCCGACACACTCCCCCTCTCGGTTTTCTGACGAAACCGAGGGGTGTACTGCTGATGTGCCGTCACCCCCTCCCCACTCGGTTTTTATGCGAAACCGAGGGGGGGCTACTTGTTGATGCCGACACACACCCCCTCTTGGTTTTCTGACTAAATCGAGGGGTGTGCTGATGGTGTGCCGTCACCCCCTCCCCACTTGGTTTTTGTGCGAAACCGAGGGGGGGCTGCTTGTTGATGCCGACACCCCATTATTGGGGCTGCTAGAAGAGGCCAAAAAGTGTCGGTATTGAAAATAGTGTGTTTTTCGAATTTCAGCCCCATTTGAAACCGACACTTTTTCGGTAAAACGCTGGTGCACGGGGATGTCGGTGAGGGACAATGCTATATTCGAGGGGGTTTCTTAGAGATAATCTAGGATGACGCCGCATGATGACCAGCCGATCTTTACCCAATGTATTACCGCACCTGGTTACTGTATTCGCCAGGTACTACGGTCACGTGAGGGTGTTGACTTGGTCAGGATCAAGGAAGCACCATTTTGTCCCGTGTTACCCACCGTCGACTGCACCAGAGTGGAGACACGCACTGACAGAGTTAGACCTACCACCCCCTGACCGGTTTGGAACCGTTAGTCGTTGAGAAAAGGTGATGGCCATTGACAATCTAATGCTTGGACCTGAGTGACAAGACTAAGCTTGGACTTTTGATCGAATGCCAATATGTCGGCGACGACGTCTCGGACTTTATCTTCGAATGCCAAGGGCTGGGCCTTGGGCTTGTAGAGTGCCGAGGCGTTGGTCGCCTCGAACTTTGTCTTCAAGTGCCAAGGACTGGGCCTTGGGCTCGTAGAGTGCCGAGGCATTGGTCGCCTCGGACTTTGTCTTCAAGTGCCAAGGACTGGGCCTTGGGCTTGTAGAGTGCCGTGGCATTGGTCGCCTCGGACTTTTATCTTCGAGTGCCAAGGGCTAGGCCTTGGGCTTGTAGAGTGCCGAGGCATTGGTCGCCTCGGACTTTATCTTCGAGTGCCAAGGGCTACGCCTTGGGCTTGTAGAGTGCCGAGGCATTGGTCACCTCGGACTTTATCTTCGAGTGCCAAGGGCTAGGCCTTGGGTTTTTAGAGTGCCGAGGCATTGGTTACCTCGGACTTTATCATCGAATACCAAGGGCTGGGCCTTGGGCTTGTAGAGTGCCGAGGCATTGGTCGCCTCAAGCTTTGTCTTCAAGTGCCAAGGGCTGGGCCTTGGGCTTGTAGAGTGCCGAGGCGTTGGTCGCCTCGAACTTTGTCTTCAAGTGCCAAGGACTGGGCCTTGGGCTCGTAGAGTGCCGAGGCATTGGTCGCCTCGGATTTTGTCTTCAAGTGCCAAGGACTGGGCCTTGGGCTTGTAGAGTGCCGAGGCATTGGTCGCCTCGGACTTTTATCTTCGAGTGCCAAGGGCTAGGCCTTGGGCTTGTAGAGTGCCGAGGCATTGGTCGCCTCGGACTTTATCTTCGAGTGCCAAGTGCTACGCCTTGGGCTTGTAGAGTGCCGAGGCATTGGTCATCTCGGACTTTATCTTCGAGTGCCAAGGGCTAGGCCTTGGGCTTGTAGAGTGCCGAGGCATTGGTTACCTCGGACTTTATCTTCGAATGCCAAGGGCTAGGCCTTGGGCTTGTAGAGTGCCGAGGCATTGGTCGCCTCGGACTTTATCTTCGAGTGCCAAGGGCTACGCCTTGGGCTTGTAGAGTGCCGAGGCATTGGTCGCCTCAAACTTTGTCTTCGAGTGCCAAGGACGTCTCCTTGAACTTGGTGCATGTCAAAGCGGCGACGTCTGCCTTGGACTTATTCTCATCGCCTCGGATAAGTATAGTTGATAGTTTAGCTTGACCTGGATTGTCAGGAGCATTTTTATCTGACTTTCGCCTTGAAAGGGCGTAGCCGAATTGCCTTCGAGCTTTCGACTTGAATGGGCGGAATCGAAGGTCTTTGGTTGACCTGGGTTACCAGGAGCCTTTTTATCGGACTTTAGCCTTGAGAGGGCGTAGCCGACTTACCTTCGAGCTTCCGACTTGAATGGGCGGAATCGAAGGTTTTTGGTTGACCTGGGTTACCAGGAGCCTTTTTATCGGACTTTAGCCTCGAGAGGGCGTAGCCGAATTGCCTTCGAGCTTCCGACTTGAATGGGCGAAATCGAAGGTCTTTGGTTGACCTGGGTTGCCAGGAGCCTTTTTATCGGACTTTTGCCTTGAAAGGGCGTAGCCGAATTGCCTTCGAGCTTCCGACTTGAACGGGCAGAATCGAAGGTCTTTGGTTGACCTGGGTTGCCAGGAGCCTTTTTATCGGACTTTAGCCTCGAGAGGGCGTAGCCGAATTGCCTTCGAGCTTCCGACTTGAACGGGCGGAATCGAAGGTCTTTGGTTGACCTAGGTTGCCAGGAGCCTTTTTATCGAACTTTAGCCTCGAGAGGGCATAGCCGAATTGCTTTCGAGCTTCCGACTTGAACGGGCGGAATCGAAGGTCTTTGGTTGACCTGGGTTGCTAGGAGCCTTTTTATCGGACTTTAGCCTCGAGAGGGCGTAGCCGAATTGCCTTCGAGCTTCCGACTTGAATGGGCGGAATCGAACTTCGAGAGATTTGATTTTGAGAAAAAAAGACACTTTATTGATATAACAAAGTTGCAGTTACACTTTTTCAGAGGTTGTCCCACGGACGTTACGATTATGCATCCACGTATTACATTGACTTTCGTTTCTCCACTGCTGCAGCCTCTCCTACTCTCGACCTGGTTCCTTATTAGCGAGGTAGCCATCGAGCCGCCCTTCTTGGATCAGGTCTTCGATGTGATGCTTTAACTTTCGACATGTAGAGGTTAGGTGGCCATGGCTGCGATGAAATTCACAGTAGACTGTCGTATCTCCCGCCTGGTTAGAATTTGGAGGGAGAGGCTGTGGCCACTTGCAAAAGGGCTCGTTCTGCAAGTAGGCGAAGATGTCTTCAATGGAGGTATTCAGCTCAGTGAATACCCTTTGCTCCCTTGGAGTTCGCCTCTTTTCTGTTGGAGGGGCTTTCGGATCTTCATTGTACCTTTTGGCCTGGGCCTTTTGGTCGGACGCAGCATGGGCAGACTTCTTGTAGTGTGCTTCATTCGGGGCATCATCATCCTTCTTATGTCGGGAGTAGTGAGACTCGCGGGGCTCGCGTAATCTTCTGGCCCGCTGATTGTCTTCCACCTCTATCTCCCGCTGTACGCGCTTGAACATCGCTTCCAGGTTACTAGGAGGATGCCGGATGAAGTCGGTGTAGACGTGGAGCTCTGGCCGGATAGCATTCTGGAATGCCAGCATGATGGCCTCCTCATTGTGGGACCGACTGGTGAGCTCAGAGTGCTCATTATGAAACCTCATCGTGAAGCTCCTTAGAGACTCATCGGAGCCCATCTTCAGCCGGTAGAGTGTATCCAGCTTCTTTTCCGGCTTTAAGTTTAGCCGATAATGGTCCATGAAGAGTTCAGCCAATTCTTTGAATGTGGTCACCGTACCAGTAGGCAATGTGTAGTACCAGTCGAGGGCAGGTCCCTCGAGGCTTCCCGCAAACATACGGCAAAGAACATGGTTCTCATACTCGTAGGGCGTTAGGGCCTGCTTGTAGGCTAGGATATGGAGAGCAGGGTCTCCCTGGATGCAGTTGAACTTTGGCAGGCTCGGTGTTCGCCAACCCATAGGAAATGGTGTTGCGAGCACCTCGGGATGAAGAGGCCCCGCTGAGGTGATTAGAAGCCTGCGATCTTGATGGCGGCGTCCCACATCGGTGGTTTGCCTTCGTCGGTTGAGTAGCTCACGTGCATCTGATATTCTTGCATGCGAGTGAACGGGGCGTCCAGTGGACCCCGTTGATTCAGGCGACTTCTCTCGACGGTGGCTTGGAGCGCCATCGATGTTGAGACGATCCCACACCGTTTGTTTAGGTGCTTGCGTGGATGCCTGCCGCTTTTCGGCATGAGCCCTCCTTGGTTCTTCGAGGTGATGACTCGCAGCTGGGTGAGTCTTCGGTGGGCCTTCAGTCGCAGCAGGAGAGTTGAGAATCATAACCCCCGCCCTCTCAGCTGCCTTCTTCAAAGAGTCTCTCTCTTGTTCGAGGGCCACATTCTTCTTGAGGAGATTTAGCAGCTGGAAGTCAGCAGCCGAGATCTCGTATGTAGCCTGAGGCTCGCTCCCTTGAATAGCATGTTCTTTGCCAAACCGACGCCTCGGGGATGGCGGGTCTCGCCGATTACTGTGCCCTTCTGGATGGCTGCCTTGCGGCCCCAGCCGCTCTCGAACATTTCTTCGGTTGGTTGCAACCGAGACTTCTTGTTCCTCTTCGATCAGCATATTGTTAGTTCGTTCAGCACCCGCCTTTGGTGAGTTGGTGCTGGCCTTCACCATCGAGTGTGTTGATGTCGGCGTGATGAAGGCGTTGAGGTTGATTTGGAGAAGGACTTGTGGCTCGTCACCACAAGTTGAATAGGAGTCGGTAGAGGTGTGGGTAAGACCTCTAACGATATCCCACAGACGGCGCCAAAGATTGTGGGGGGAAATTTCCAAGCCGCCTTGATCGAGAATCCCACCCCACAGCCTTGATTGAATTGGATTGCTTGTAGAGTTAGAGAGATGGGAGAATAGATAGAGAGAGTAAAGAGTGATGACACAAGGATTGGTGACGGAGTTCGGTCTTACGACCTACGTCTCCGGGCGAGAGGTGCCACCTGATCTTCACTATAATTTGCGTATAAAGGGTTGAGCGCTCTCTCGACAGGCCGAGAGAGGCTTCTTACAATGTGTTTGCACGGGGCAATTAGAAGAGAAACGAGAAGGGGAGAATTGAGCTCTAGCACTTGCTCTGGGATCCTCTCCTTCTTTGATTGAATGACCAACCCCCTTCCTGGATGCCTTGGGGGTCCTTTTATAGCGTAGGCGCGTGCCCGATATGGCAGTGATGATGTGGCGCTGATGACGTGGCACTGGTTCTGGGCCTCCTTACTGGGCCCTTATTGGGCCGTTGTTCGGGCCCAATAAGGGGTAGGGCTTGATCTGTGAGCCTCGTAGAGTGGGCCCATGTGGGCCCAGGCGGGCTTACCCATTTGGGCCGTTGCGCGGGCCCATGCTGCTCTGATCTGGTCCGGTATAATTTTTGCACCCACAGGTTCAACCATGCGATCAGAGGGCAGGGCACTAGTGCAATGGCTTAAAGAAGTCTGAAGATCAAAGCGAGGGAAAGCAACATAATTCCACAATCCCGTGGACATGACATCGACGACTAGGTTTCGCATGCGCAAATCAGGCACAACGGCCTTGAGGGAAAGTAAATTCACTCCATAGTGTCCATACTGCGAGTCGTACATGGGACCTCTCTAACATGGCTGAGAGGAAGAACCATGAGGCCAAGAGACCGTTGGCGAAACTGGTATTTCCAACAAGATACAAAACATTTTACATCTATATAATATGGCACAACGGTTTCGTGCTGACTAGGACAAAAAGGAACCAAAAGCTGACTAGACAAAAAAAGATGGATAGATCTTATTGTCATTTCTTAATCTAATGGTAGATAGAGATTCAATGAGAGTAAAGTTCGGCTCATCCCGTGCATAAAAAAAAGCAAAAAAAATTATCATGCGAAGAGAGAGAGAGAGAGAGAGAGAGAGAGAGAGAGAGAGAGAGAGAGAGAGAGAGAGATCCATTCAAACACCCGGGATTGAATTAAATTTCTTACTACAAATGGTTGGTATGGGATGGTGGAATCCTTCATTAAATTATAATTTTAAATCTCAACGCACCAAGGATTTTATCACCTATAATTTTGAATCGTTCTAGGTGTATCTCAGGCCCACATGTCCCTTATTGGGTTAATACGATGGGTGTATTATACTTACTTTACTAAGTTACTAACCATCTTCCTTTTTTTTAAAGAAAACTTTACTAACCATCATTATAACCTAATTGGGAAATTCTATGGTATACCTTACTGAAATTCATAGGGGCCATCTGATAGCCCTATGGTGGCTCTCAGGCATCCACCTAGGGTTCATCCCACCACTATGATGCATTGAATCTAATTATGTACAAATCATGCATCATAGGGTTCTCCCACCACTATGATGCATTGAAAATGAGATGGACGGTGGAGATGCATCGGTTCGTATGGTGCCGAATTGAAGCTAATTTTGTACAAATCATGCATCATTAATTCCGAATAAATAATTAGCCATTATGCCTCTATTTATGAGGTAGCAGAAGAAATGGGTTGCCTTCCATTCAGCAACCAAGAGTTGAAATTTCTTGCTATATAGAAAGATGAAGAGTACTTACCATAAATGGCATGAGGTGGAATTCTTTATTAAATTATAATGTTTAAGGCATTGCTATAAATGACTCTATTCCTTTATTTTTTTGGTTAATTGGAGATTAATCCAAACATAATAAATCTCTAAGGCGCAGGGCAGGACAGGGAGACATTTATGTTAACATTAGGTCCCTGATTTTCTACAGGAACCCGAAAATGCCCACAACTCTCACCTCCTTCGAGCACAAGCAACCATGGTCGTCTCCGATGCGAGCAACAGAGGTGGCGACGTGCATAATCTTGAGTTGTAGCTGCTCGCCGCTGCTGAGCAGTAAAGACAAGAAGGAACAGGGGACCTAACGTTAACATAAATGTCTCCCTGTCCTGCCCTGCGCCTTAGAGATTTATTCTGTTAGAGATTAATATCCAGTTAACCAAAAAAAAAGGAATAGTCATTTATAGCAATGCCTTAAAAATTATAATTTAATAAGGATTCCACCTCATGCCATTTATGGTAAGTACTCTTCTTCTTTCTATATAGCAAGAAATTTCAACTCTGGGTTGCTGAATGGAAGGCAACCCATTTCTTCTGCTACCTCATAAATAGAGGCATACTGGCTAATTATTTATTCGGAATTAATAATGCATGATTTGTACAAACTACCGAAAACCGCCGAAACTATCCAAACTGCCGAAACCGTCGAAACTATTGAAATCGCCGAAACCGCCTAAATCGCTGAAACCGTCAAAATCACCGAAACCGTCGAAATCACCGAAACCGCCGAAATCATCGAAACCGTCGAAATCGCCGAAACTGCCAAAACAACCGAAACTGTCAAAATCGTCGAAACTATCAAAACCGCAAAAACCGCCGAAACTATCGAAATCATCAAAATCGCCGAAACTGTCGAAATCGTCAAAATTGCCGAAACCGCCGAAACTGTCGAAACCACTGTAACTGCCAAAACAACCAAAATCGCGGAAACTATCGAAACCGCCGAAACTGTCAAAATCGCTGAAACTACCGAAACCATCGAAACCGCAGAAACTGTCGAAACTGCTGAAACCGCCGAAACCACCGAAACTGTCGAAACCGCCGAAACTGCCAAAATCGCCGAAACCGTCGAAACTGCCAAAACAGTCAAAATTACTGAAATAACCGAAAATCATTGAAACTTCGGCCGAAACCTGTCGAAACAGCCAAAACTCTAGCCGAACCAACCGAAACTGCCAATATTGTCGAAACTTCCGAAACCGCCAAAACTACCGAAACCTTCGAAACTGCTGAAACTGTCAAAATCGCCAAAACTACCGATCCTTTCGGAACCACTGAAACTGCCGAAACAGTCGAAACTCCGACCAAAATCGGCCAAAACCGACCGAAACTCTGGTTGAAACCGTCAAAACTCCGACCGAAACCGTCAAAACTCCGATCGAAACTTCCGAAACTACCGAAACCGCCGAAACTCCAACCAAAACCGTCAAAACTACCAAAACCGCTGAAACTCCGGTCGAAACTGTCAAAACCGCCGGCAGTTTTCGGACGAGTACAGTGCATCGGACGGCTGTGACTTGGGGGGTAGATAAATGGGACAGAGGATTTGGGTTTGAGGGTTGGGGGTGGGGGGGCGGGGGGTGGCAATGCCCAAGAGCTGTGTTGCAGTCGAAGGCGGCCCGCTGCAGTGCCGACAGGCACGGGCATTCACTAGTTATTAACATGATACCATATTAAATGATACCCTACAAAATTGCTGCAAGCTATAAAATCACCCTATATTTTTTTAAGCCATGGAAGGCTAATAATTTTCTTCCATTGGTAACTTTGAAAACTTACAAGACAGAAGAACACACAAGATTTAAATGGTTCGGTTCATAAGCCTACTCCATTAGACAAAGTGGAGTAGAAAATGCTTTACAACCATCCTATTGTCCATCCAGATCGGACCATCCTCATATAGCACGTGATCACAACCGTCCCTTACACCTAGTTCCGAAATGTGATTCGCACTTAGCTTGATGGGCAAGCAAGAAGACACGACTATGATTAGGTGCCACATCGGTATGGCCCGATCCCGACGGAAAACTGAATGGTTGATTAGCATTGCTTAGTCGTGGGTCCTAAGGTCTTTAAGTCGGCCATCGAATAGCATTGCTGCTCATGGATGTGGAATACCTTGGAGGGTCCGTCTGTTCGCACCCATGGAATTGGTGATTGCATCCAAATCTAGTTTGGCCCCCAACTCATTTTGATCTACTAGTCCTTACACCTATAGAAATCCCAAAATACACCCCTCCCCCCCCCCCCTCAGCCCTACGCCACCATCATCCATGTCTGACCACCCATTCCTCCACCTCCGCTACCATCCCCCTCATTGCCCAATCGCCCTTGTTCTTCTTCCTGCTTTCCGCTTCCTTCCTCCTCCTCCTCCTCCTTCCTTTGTTTTTGTCGTGTCGAAACCCTAGGCCAGTGGCCTTTCTCCCCCTTCCTCCTCCTTCTTTCTACAACTCCTGGCCTCATCCTATTCTTCCTCCATCTTTCCCGCACATGAATCCTAAGCCGTTATCCCTCCTTCCTCTTCCTCCTCCCTCCTCCTCTTCCATCTTCCTCCATCTTTCATGTGCTTGAACCAAGGCACAAGGAAGATGGAGAAAAGAGGAGGAGCATGAAGGAAAGAAAGAGGAGGGACAGTGACTAATGGTTCTGACATAAGCAAGATGGAGGAAGGAGGAAGAAAGGAGCAGACAGGAGGAGGGAAGATGAGGATGACAAGTTTGTCGTCAGAAAAGAAGACATCAGATGAGGTTGGGGCAATGACCGAGGCAGTGGGCGGCAGCAATGACAACCGTCTGTTGATTATGGATAATGATAATCAAGAAATAAAAATAATTAATTAATTTTTTTTTGGTGCTTCTATAAAAAATAATTTTTTTTTTTTTGGGGTGCCATCACTAACTCCATTTGTGCAAGCAGACACAACGAACTGCATTGGAGGCGCCATCCTTATTTCCTGCCCACGCTGTAGTCGTGGGTGGGCCTTGGTGATCTGTCAACCATCCAGTTTCCATCCAGATAAGGCCATCCTGACGGTGATCACAGCCGTTCCTTTTCTTGACCGCTGGATGAGTGAGATTCTCCTGTCTGGACTCAGTGCAACGAACGGCTGTGATCTGATGCACGTCAGGGCAGAAAGGAAAATGCCTCTCAGCCATCCTGTTGTCCAACCAGATCGGATCATCCGTGACGAGTCAACTGATCGCAGCCGTACGTTACACCCACTACTGACAGGAGAAACCCTGTCAAAAGAGTGGTGTTCCCATTTCCCCATTCTTTCATCTCCTGCTGCTTCCTCCCCTCCCCTCCACTCCCCTCACCAATGGATCCGGACACCGAGATTGAACTCGACGCCGCCCCTATGTTCCGCGTCTACAAGAGCGGCCGCGTTGAGCGCTTACTCGGCACCACCGTCGTCCCCGCCTCCGTCGACCCCGCCACCGGCGTCTCGTCCAAAGACGTCTCCATCCATCCCGCCACCGGCGTCTCCGCCCGTCTCTACCTCCCGAGCCTCACCGCCGGCTCTCCGCCCAAGAAGCTCCCGATCCTCGTCTACTACCACGGCGGCGGCTTTTGCATCGAGTCCGCCTCATCCCCCACCTACCACTGCTACCTCAACTCCCTCGTCGCCCAAGCCCACATCCTCGCTGTCTCGGTGGAGTACCGTCGGGCCCCCGAGCACCAGCTCCCGGCCGCGTACGACGACTCGTGGGTCGCGCTCCAATGGGTGGCCTCGCACGCAGCCGGCGGGCCCGAGCCGTGGCTGGCCGAGCACGGGGACTTCGGGCGCATCTTCCTGGCCGGCGACAGCGCCGGGGCCAACATCGCCCACCATGTGGCGCTGCGCGCCGCCGGAGACGGCGGCGTGGGGATCGAGGGGATGGTTCTGGTCCACCCCTTCTTCTGGGGCACGGAGCCGGTGGGGACGGAGACGAGGGACGAGGGCACGAGGGCGTTTGTCAGTCGGATTTGGAGAGCGGTGATCCCGCTGGAGATGGGCGGCGGCGACGTCGACCACCCGCTGATGAACCCGCTGGCGCCGGCGGCGCCGACGCTCGCGGGGCTTGGGTGCCGGCGCTTGCTGGTGTGCGTGGCGGGGAGGGATCTGCTGAGGGAGCGGGGGCGGGCGTACTACGAGCGGCTGGTGGGGAGCGGGTGGGGAGGGGAGGCGGAGGTGGTGGAGTCGGAGGGGGAGGAGCACGTGTTCCACCTCCTCACCCCTGATCGTGAGAAGGCTGGGGCTTTGATGGAGAAGTTAGTGGCGTTCTTCAGCTGCCACTAAAGATTCTTCCGATCAATCATTATTGGAATTGGTACTGTAATGCATCTGATCAATCAACAATAACTGTATCCATTTAGCAGAGAATAATGGAAATAAATGGTCAGACTATTTTCGTAATTTTCTTTTTATTTTTTAACCTCCTGAAATGAAACTTTTTTTAAAAAATGGAAAAATAAAACAATCAAGAATTTCATCATAAGACAAGGATATACAATTGTGGAGGTTGAAATTGGCTATGGTGTGAGCACAATAATATTGTGGATACACCTCGGAGGGGTTGAGATCCTCGTCCAGCAGGAGCGAAATGGTGACAAGTTTGTCACCATCAATAATCATCTTCTTTGAGTCTGATTTCGAAAAGTGTGTGATAAAGTCCTTGAGGACCAACGTCTCAGCAACTAGAGGGCGGTTCCGAATTAACTCGAAGGTGATGACCCGAAGCTCCGATAACCCATGGCTCTCGAGCTGCATTGATAGATCTTCCACTGTCAATGATCCAGCAAATCGTAGGTTTCATTAGTTCTCTAGCTACATGCAAACTCTTCCATATTGGTTTGTCCCGAAGCATCGATCCCTAATCGTCAATGAGAATGACGTGTCCGGATCATAACCGTAGCACCCAGCCTCGATCGGTAAATAGCACTTAACCCGACCGACAGGCAAAGGGACCCTGTGATTGGATGCCACATCATTCAGGCTGAGCATCATGGGCAAACGATTCGGGTTGAATAAGATTGCTCTTTTTTCAGTACTACTGTTAGAGCAACTTGTTGCAGATTCTACTAGATAATGTCGGATGACCAATTCGATACCGAATCGCTTCGACCACGTGGGTCAACCTAGATCAATTGCACAAAATGATTCTCCGACGAATTGATGCGGAACAAGCAATCCAACACAAATAGAGAAATAGCAAAGTAAGAGAGAACCAATCACAAAACAATCACACACAGAGAGAGTCGAGAGATTTACGTGGAAACCCTTGCGAAAAAAACCACGGGCGAAAATGATTGGACGATCCACTATCACGAAGAACGAAACGAAGGTACAAGCAACGCCCAACTCCAACGAGATGAACTCCCTTTGCCGATAGTACCTCATTCTTCTCCAAACCCTCTCCAAGCCTCCCTCAAAATTTTCTCTTCAATGCAATACGTTTCCTCTTCAATGCAATACAATCCCAAAAACCCTAGACCCCTTTATATACCAGGGGAATACGTTACATAAGCATAATCCCAAGCCCCTCAAAATAATCCAATCTGGAAAGTCAAATCGTGTTCAACTTGGGCTGATCCGTGCTGTCAGGCACAGTCATGCGCACGACCTAGGAATATCATGCACACGACCGCCTATAGGCGGGTCCCATCTTTCTGCTGAAGTACGGATCGATAATCTCGGGCTCCAGGTTGTGCGCACGACTGTAGGGTCATGCGCACGATCACCTGGGGATAGATATGTCATTTTCCAAGGATGCATCGATTTTATCAGAGGGCCGGGTCATGTGCATGACCTATCCAGGTCATGCACATGACTACTGCAGTCGAGCCATATCTCAACAATCTTCACCTTAACAAGAATTCCAAATCCAAAACTGATCGTTATCTCCACCTGCACCCTGACGGTGCACAAAGGTGCCTCCTCGACATCCCAAAACACACCCCGAAGATATGCCAAAGCACCCTGAAGATGCTAGCACCCCGGAGGTGCAAAAAACTCCTCAAATTATCTTGACCAAGCTCAGACAATGCCTGAACTTAGTCAATGGAATCGGCTTCATCAACATGTTGGCATGATTATTATGCGTGGAAATCTTCTTCAAAGAAACCACCTTCTTCTTGATATGCTGTCGAACAAAGTGATAACATATATCAATATACTTTATCTGTGAGTGATGGACCTAATTGTCATTTGCCAAGTAGATAGCGCTCTAGCTATCGAAAAATATTTTTATGCTAAGTTGCGAAAGGCCAAACTCGCCCACAATACCTTGGAGCCAAATCACCTCCTTGGTGCCTTTCGTAATGGCAATGTATTCAGCCTCTATCGTCGACAGTGCACAGTGTCCTGTAGGAAGGCCTTCCAACTCATTGGACTATCTGCCAGTGTGAACAAATAATCTGTCATAGACCGACATCCATCCAGGTCACCAGCATAATCTGCATCAACATATCCCATTGTATCACTGACTGACTCGCCATCCCACTGAAAGAGAAATCTTAAGTCTAGTGTACCCTGAAGGTACCGTAATATCCACTTCATGGCTTGCTAATGCTCTTTACTCGGATCGGTCATGTAAAGACTGACCACCTATGCAATATCTGGACGAGTACACACTATGGCATACATCAAACTGCTGACTGCGCTCACATATGGCATACGAGCTATATAAACATACTCATCATCGGTGCTCAAAGACTGTCTCGCCGATAGTCGAAAGTTGGCAACAAGGGGGATGCTAACTGGCTTAGCACCACCCATCCCATAACAAGAAATCACCTTCTAAAAATAACTTCTCTACGTCAAACGAAATGTACCACGCTTCCGATCCCTGTGAATCTCCATCCTAAGAAATTTCTTCGTACTGCCCAAGTCCTTCATCTCAAATTCATTGCTCAACTGAGATTTCAGGATGTCGATATCTGACATACTCTTTGCAGTAATAACCATATCATCCACATATAAAAGAAGAAATATCAAAGAATCATCACGAAGCTTCCTAAAGTAGACGCAGTGATCATACTCGCTTCTAACGTACCAATGATCCTCCATGAATGTGTTGAATCTCTTATACCACTATCTCGGCGACTGCTTGAGGCCGTATAATTAAGGACTTTCTCAATAGGCATATATGATCTTTCTTACCTTCCATCACGAACCCCTCGAGCTGCTGCATATAGATAAGCTTCTCCAACTAGTCATATAAGAATGCTATCTTCATATTTAGTTGCTCGAGCTCGAGATCAAACAACACCACCATAGCCAATAAAAAACGAATAAAGGTATGCTTCACCACAGGTGAAAACACCTCGTTGTAGTCGATGTCTTCCTTCTGTAAGTAGCCTTTAGCTACCAATCGCGTCTTGTACCGAATGCTGCTTGGAGCCTCATCTTTTTTCTTGTAATCGATTACTTTCTGCCCTCTGGGTCTCGTAACAAGGTCCCAAGTCTAATTCTTATAAAGAGACTCAATTTCTTCACCCATGGTCGCACCTCACTCAATACAATCCATGTCCTAGACTACCTCTTGAAAAGTGGTCAGCTCGTCACCATCAACAAAGGTTAGTGCATAAGCAACTAACTCCTCGTAGCCATATCTGACTGGAGCTCTGATAGTCTGCTTTTATCTGCCAACTATAATGGACTATTACACTGGAACCTGAACTACCTCCTCTGAAGTAGTCACCTATATCGGAGCAGTTTGCTCTATCTTTGTAGAAACTATAGGAGCCTGTAGCTCCACCTGCAACTGATCACCGTGACTTTCGCTCTCAAGATCGATCTCTAACCTCGACCTACTAAAGTCTGCAGCTGAGTCTTATCAAAAGTCATATCTCTACCAGTAATGAAGCTACGCGATTCTAGGCACCAAATCCTATACCCCTTAACTTCAAAAGCATACCTTAAGAATATACCCTTCTTCGCATGCAGATCCAACTTGCTATGTTTGACTTGATATATAGTAAGCCAGATATCCAAACACTTGCAAGATTGAGTAATCTGCAGGTTTGCCTGACCATACCTCTTCCGAAGTCTTCAAAGCAATCACCGAAGCTAGTGACTGGTTCACCAAAAAGCATGCCGTGTTAACGGCCTCTGCCTAAAACTCTTTACCAAAGCTTGACTTATAGAGTATGCAACGTGCTCGCTTGAGTAAAATCGGGTTTATCCTCTTTATGACGCTATTCTGCTGAGGTGTCGCCCTGATCGTGAAGTGTCTGGCAATGTCTTCTTCCTCACAATAGTGCTGGAACTCCTTTGATGTAAATTCTCTCTCATTATCGGTGCAGAGATACTTTTAACTTCTTGCCAGTTTGTTTCTCCATCAAAGTTTTCCATCTTCAAAACGACTCGAAGACCTAATCTTTGGCCTTTAACATGTAGACCCAGATCTTTTTGGAATAGTTGGTCATAAAAGAAACGAAGAATCTTGATCCTCCCATAGAAGCAACTCTAAAAAGACCCAAATATCTGTATAGATATAATCTAACGCCCCCTTCGTGCGATGAACCGCTGTACCAAAGTTGACCCGATATTGCTTCCCAAACACATAGTGCTCGCAAAAGTCAAGCTTGACATCCTTCACACCTGAGAGCAAATCCTGTTTGCTTAACTCGGAAAGGCCTCTCTCGCTCATATGGCCTAGATGTTTATGTCATAACTACAACGAAATTACCTCCTGATCTTCCATCAAAGTAGAAACCATTACACTTCTTGTAACAGTGCTCCTAAAAAGAATATAGAGGCTCTCGATCTTGTCACCCTTAATAACGATCATAATCCCTCGAGATACCTTAAGAACTCTACCTTGAGCGGTGAACGTATATCCCAAAGAATCCAGAATACCAAGAGAGATAAGATTCTTCTTCAAATCTGGAATGTGTCGAACGTCGGTCAAAATCCTAACAATGCCATTATGTATACTGATTTTAATTTCTTCTTTCCCGATAGTCTTGCATACGAAATCATTCCCCATCAAGATCGAAACACCATTCACCTTTTGATAGAAGGAGAACCAATCCCGATTGATATACATATTATAGGAGCAACCATAATCTAGGATCCACTTATTATTCAGACCCTCGAACTGTACGTAACCGATAAGACGACATCATCTGATAGATCCTCTGCTACGTGAGCCTTGTCAGGCGATGCCTCAGAATGTACACGTACTCTTCCTTGATGTACTCTTCTTTTCTTTTAGGTTAGGACAATCAGACTTGATAGGACCCCTTTTGTGTCAGTAATAGCACTCCACTTATTTCCTTAGTCTAGACTTAGATCTAGACTTTCTATTGGAAGAGTCCTTGTTCTTTGACCTTTCTCTCTCCATAAACAAGCCAGAACCCTCTGCTTGTTACTCCGTAACCGAAAGCTTCTTCCTGACATTATTTGATAGAAGGCCAGGTCACCGTGACTTTATCAAATTCAATGGTCATCTTCCCATAGAGCATCGTCGTAACGAGGTGCTCATAGCGCTCCAATAAAGATGGGAGAAGGATAAGGCATTTGTATTCCTCTTTGATATCTACTTCATGATTTAATAATTCAGACGTGATCCGACTGAATTCATTAAGGTGTTGGTGGATGGAAGTACCTTCCTTTATGCAAAACTTGTAAAGATACTGCTTCAAGAATAATTCACTTGTAAGAGACTTCGTCATATACCGACTTTCAAGCTTTGTCTAGATCGTCATCATGGAATATTCATACATGACGAGAAACTTGATCTTCTTCCCCAGACAAGATCGGATTGTGCTACAAGTATGAAGATCAAACTCTTTCCAATCCTTCGCTGACATATTGTAGGCTTCGCATTCAAACCATATAGAACTTTGTGAACACTCTGTTGAATCAACAATTTTTCTGATGCTAACTTGCCTTATTCTTCCCATTAAATTTCTCTATATCAATCTTGAGATTCGACACCTTCGAATGGTTGGTTGATATGGAAATTGATCAAGAATGATGAACCAAACCTCTGATACCAATTTATTACGGATCCTACTAGACGATATTGGATGAACAATCCAATACCGAATCACTCCAACCACGTGGGTCAACCTAGATCAATTATACAAGATGATTCTTTGACGAATCGATGCAAAACAATCAATCTAACACAAATATAGAAATAGCAAAACAAGAGAGAAACAACCACAAAGCAATCACAGAGAGAGAGAGAGAGAGAGAGAGAGTCGAGAGATTTCCTGGCGAAGAAAACCATGGGCGAAGGCGATCGAACGATCTACTATCACGAAGAACAAAACAACCCTATACCCCTTTATATACCAGGGGAATATGTTGTATAAGCATAATCCTGAGATTCCCCTCAAATTAACCCAATATGGAAGGTCAAATCGTGTTCAACTTGGGCTGACCCATGCTGTTAGACATAGTTGTGCGCACGACTTGGAAAAGTCATGCACACGATCGCTTGTAGGGGCATCCTGTCTTTCTGCTGAAGGACTCGTCGACAATCTCATGCTCCCGGTCGTGCGCATGACTGTAGGGTTATGCGCACGACCACCTGGGGACAGACACACCCTTTTCCAAGGATGCGTCGATTTTATCGAAGGGCCTGGTTGTGAGCACATCTGCTGTAGTCCAGCCATATCTCAACACAACTACAGCGGTCTCCTCATCCTCAAAGTGCAGTTGAGGATAGCAAGTACAACCACCTTAGTATTTGAGGAAGAGGAGAATTGAGCAGTTCCAACAGTCTTCATTTCCTCTAAAATTATTCGGATGATATTGTCCTTACCAATAAATTATTTTATATGCCATATAAAGCAGGATGTTCAACGAGTCTCTCCTCCTTGAAATCCTAAGTGCTGGAAATATGCGCATGTTGTCGAAATGGAAATATGGGCTTCTGGCTTCCTATATTTCAAAAAATGTGTAAGGAAGCTCGCGTACAACAATTTCTTATGAAATTGCATCCTAAGTTTGAGCACTGCAGGGTAGCTATTCTCAATCGCAATACCTTACCGACCATGAGCACTATCATGTGCGATGTCCTCTCCAAGTAGCAGCCCCTGAAGGCTCTTATTATTGTCCTGGAACCTCCCGGATCCTTTGGTGCAGTCCTATGGGCTTCTGTGTCGAAGCCTAGGCCTCCTCGTAACATGGCTCGAGTTCAATGCTTTCGATGTCAAGATTGGACACCTTGCCAATGCTTTCCTAGAAAGTCCCACTTGTGCATACTGGAAAAAATCGAGGCCACACAATTCAAGACTGCTGTAAGAAGAAGCGTGCCACGGGAAGAGTCCTTATTACTACGGAAAATTTTCCATCGCCATTGCATAGTTCCTCATCTGTGCCTCCCAGTACTGGAGCCCCTCTGAGTACTGAGCAAATTCAACAAATTGTTAAGGCCCTTTAAGCTGCAGACTTCTCATGTATCTCTAAACCTTGGTTTATTAATTATGATGCATCTAATCATATGACTGACACCGCTTCTTGCCTCACAAATGTGCGCCCATATACTATGACACAAATGACCTCTACAGCTAATAGTGCACATTTGCCATCAGCACAGTTGGGACCTTGTCTTTTACGCCTTCAATGTCTCGTTGAGTTACCCTGCAAAATATTTTCTATGTTTTCAAACTGTCAATTAATCTAATTTTAGTTGTACATTTTGTTAAGAATATTAACTCGTCATCTTCCTTCCTGATTGTTTTCTTATGTAGGATCTAACAATGGAGAAAGTGGTTGGCAAGGATAGGAAGCACATACGTCTCTTTCTCTTGAACTTTTATCCTTCTGTGACGACTGCTAGCTGTCTATTCTCTCATACTTTGGAGGAAATATCCCTTTCAAATAAAAGATAGCGATTATGGCATTGTTAGTTAGAAAATCCTCATTCAAATCACAAGCTTCAATTGTTTTCTTCTGGAGCTTTACCTATTGAGGGTTCCCTGAATAAACCACCCACTTTAGCATGTCATTTTCCTTGTACATTTTATGCAAAAGTAAGATATTACCTTTCCCAGTTAGTACTAGTAGAGCTCACTCTACATTTGAGATTATCCACTCAGATCTTTGAGGTTCCTTTTCGATTTATCCAAGTCTGGTAATCATTACTATGTCACATTTATTGATTATTTTACCCGTTATACATGGCTATATTTCTTGCATGAAAAATTTCATGTATTTTCTATCTTTCAACAATTCTCAGTAATGATATTCACCCAGTTTGGAAAATAAATCAAAATTCTTTACTCAAATTCAGGAGGGAGTATCTATCTCATAACTTTGCAAAATTCCTGAACGCCCATGATACCATCCATCAAAAAACCTGCCTTGATACATAACAACAAAATGATGTGGCAGAGTGGAAGAACCGCCACATCGTTGAGACAACAAACACCATTATGACCGAGTCCTCCATTTCAAAATCATTTTGGGCAGAAGCCATGTTGCACTCTGTTTACCTATAAATAGAAGTCCAACCAAGGTTTTGCATAACACATCACCCTATTTTGTCTTACATAGGACGATATCATCATACTCAGTCTTATAAGTCTTTGGTTGTGTTTTTTATGTCCTCTTTTCATCGCATCATCGTCACAAACTTTCATCAAAAATAGTTAAATGTATGCATCTAGGGTCTAGCAAAACACAAAAAGATTATAGTTGCTTTGATCCTCATAGTAACAGAGTTCTGATGTCTTGACATGTGACTACATTTTTGGAGCATGTCCCCTTCTTTTTCTCTAGTCGTAAGGTCTGTCCTATAATTGATCAAGGTCTCACTTATTTCCATCATATTTCGCCCTCTAGTTCTCACCAAACATACAATGTGCCCGTTCCTACTACCATTGTTGTCACTTCTCCTGTGCGGATCCTGCTCCACCACTAGTGGTAATACCACTTCATCATTCCTTTCGGACTCATGTCCCACCTGACCGCCTTTCATTATTCTATTGTATAGATTCCTTATATGTTCCCTCTTCATTTCAGTAGCCTCAGAGTAGCAGTGTTGGTGAAATGCTATGGATGAGGAACTCCGAGCCTTAAGTGAAAACCACATATGGGATCTTGTTCCCCTTTCTTCAGGGCAGCATGTCATAGGCAGCAAATGGGTATACTTTGAAAAGCTTAAAACCGATGGTACACTTGATCGCTACAAAAGCACGATTAGTTATCCAAGGCTACAAACAAAAGCATGGTATGGACTATGAAAAAACATATGTTCCGGTGGCAAAAATAAAGACAATCCATACTCTAATTGCGATAGTAGCTACTTGCCAGTGGGAGATTTTCAAAATAGATGTAAAAAATGCCTTCCTCTATGGAGATCTTTTTGAGACAATATACATAAAGTCAGCTCCCGGTGTTCCATGTGATCAACCTGGCCTTGTTTGTCATCTCTAAAAATCATTATATGGGCTAAAACAAGCCCCTTGGGCTTGGTTTCAATGACTCAATGATATTATCACAAGAGCTGGGTTTATGCAAAGAAACTCTGATCCTTCTCTTTTCACTAAAGACTCCACTTGAGGGTTAGTGATTCTATTAGTATATGTTGATGACCTTCTCTTAACAGGAAGTGATACAGTCGGAGTCTCTGAGTTGCAACATCTCCTTCATTCCTCCTTTCATATGAAAGATCTTGTTTTTCTTACATACTTTCTGGAGCTTGAGGTATCTCAGAGTGCAAAGTGTATATTTATTAATCAACGCAAGTGTACCAATGACTTCATCAATATGGATCATCTTACTGATGAGAAGAAAGTAGACATACCTCTTGAACTCAATGGTCAGTATAGAAATGATGATGACAATCCCCTCGAGTAGCCCACTCTGTATAGGTGTGTAGACACACAAATTTTGTCTAACCCAAACCCGACTTGCGTACACCTACGCGGATACAAACCCGACGCGCGCTCCGACTCGGACCCAACTAGCACGCACCAACGCGGACCCTGACCCGACTCGCGCCCGACAAGGGAACCGGGCGGGCCCACCCTCAAGTGGGGCCCACCCGGTCGGCCCCTACTAAGGACCCGAACCCCATGGGGGCCAGCCCCTAGTAGGGATCTGAACCTTATGGGGGGTAGGCCGGCCTTGCAAGGAAAAAGAAAAGAAAGGAAAGAAAAGAAAGGAAAGAAAAGAAAAAGGAAAGAAAAGAAAGGAAAGAAAAGAAAAGGAAAGAAAAGGAAGAAAATGAAAGAACTACCGCCATGCGCGGGGGGAGGTTGCATATGACGTCTGCTCACGCGCGGATCTGCGCCGATCCCTCGATCCGACGAACAAGAAGAAGAGCCGGGTCGCCATCGATTTCATGTGCAAAATCCAGCCATAATTGCCCCGCCAGAAAAGAAAAACAAATAAATGTTATTCCCCTCATCAATGGATGAATAAATCCTGGGTAATTATGAGGGAGATATTAAAGAGATTTAAAATTAAAACTTCCCATATCTCTCCCCCCTCCCCTTTTGCCTATAAATAGAGGGGGTGGGGGAAGGCTCAAGAGGTCGAAGATTGAAGACAAAGCGAGGAAGCTCTGAAGAAAAGGAGACGCTTCTTCATCGACCCAAGGCTTCACGAGGGACGGGCAAGCCTGTCCCTCCGGGATCGGCTTAGTCCATTGAAAGCCCTCATCAACGTGAAGACCCTTGCACAAGAAGATCAAGACTTCGACTCCGTGCACGAAGAAGAAAGCTCGGAGAAGAAGACCCTTCGACTTCGAAGACGCCAGAAGCAAAGGCCGGAGAAGAAGCTCGGAGCGGCACTACCCCGTCGGCTCCAACAAACCCTCAACTCCGATCAAGCTCCAAAGCTCAGAAAAGAGGAACGAAGCGTCATCAACCTGTTGTTGGAATCTAATCCTTGTCAGAGGCTCGCAGCGGAAGTGATTTGGCGGTCTAAAGACCGTTCATGGTGCACGTTACACGATTTAATTTTTTCATAGAAACTAATCTACATATGTGTGCATATGTATGCACGAGAATCGAAAATCCCTAACGGCAATCTAGCGCAATGATTAACTAGCATGCATGCAAATCATAATGCTCGCTAGATCTACATGTTAGATTACACATACCTTTCGTACGGATCTTTTAACCGCGGAGAATTGTCTTCTTTGTCGATGGAGACGGAAGATCGTTCACGAAGATGCCGACGGTACGAATGGAGGTGTTGCCTTCTTGTTCACCCGATCTCACACGATGCACGGAACATCGCTCTCGGATCTCTGAGTGCCTCCGATGAACGACCCTTCTCCTTCTTCAGAACTCCACGCGAGGAAGACGAAGTAGCAAGCGGGAAACGCGAGATGAATCGGGAGAGAACTAGAGAGATGAGAGAGAGGGGGGTTCGGTTTCTATATCACATGGGGCCGGCGCCCATAGGTGCTTTTATAGGGCCGGCCACCCCCCCTTGGATAAGGATCCAAGGGGATAATAACCCCCTCTCATTATCTCCTTTTTATCTCTCCGCGTATTTATCCGTTTTCCCACTTTTTAGGGCTCGATCTTAACCGTTTTTATCGCCCCATCCCTATCCATATGGCCGGCCCTATAGATGAGGGATTCTTATCCCTACATCATAGGGCCGGCCCTAGTAAGGTGTCCCATCACTAGGATCGGCCAACAGTGAGGTCCGGCAGAGTGAGGTGTTTACCAAAATGCCCCGACGCCTCATTTTAACCATTTCTAGCGTGCGATACCTAGCGGCCATTACTTAAGTGATATCTACTAGTTACTTACTATTAACTGAGGCCACCGGAAGGTGCCTCTAGCAAAGTCAACTAGTCAACTCGCAACATATCCCGGTGCATCGCACCTATGTAGCGAAGTTCACTTATGGCTAGGGATTACTACATACGACTCCGCACTAGTCTCGGGCTCAACCCTTAGTACTCGTATGTAGTTATGCATCTACCGTGCTCTAGTGCCAAGCACACACGGAGCGTATACTTCTTTCTTCCTCCTGCTTATGGTGTTCCGAGGAGACGGTTCAAGAACCGTACATAATGTTGATAAGGTGGAACCATCAGGGACCGGGGTTCATGGCTTCCAACTCAAGCTCGATCGACACACTACCCGAGTGTACCATCGATCCTCTGAGCTCGAGTTAACCTGCGTAGCCACCCAGAGTGCGACGCAGGCTGCACTCCAATTCACCCAGACTTACTATGTTCTCCATCATACCCCTGCTCTCCGCTTAGTAGTGGTAAACCCGCTGTCCCTCCAATTGATGCCATGATACACTTCGAGCGGTGAAGACTACCGTCAGACTCGAATGTTCATATGACTTGGTTCCTTCCAGGTTGACCTATACATCGTACCTCTGATTACCCCGTCGAGTAACCGAACCCGGTCAACAGTCAAACTGATGACCACCAGGCCTGGGTTTGGTACAGTGTAAGTCACACCAAGGAACGCACCTCCCATCAGGGGTGTGGATGGCCTGCAGGAGTGACACGCTAATGCAACGCCAGCCGGGTAACCCAGTACACTGTGGTTTTGGATCACTGCATATGGACCCTCACACATTGGTGCGCCAAAGCACCACGCAACTGGTTAGTCCATCAGACGTGGTTCCTCAGGGTTTAGGACCGTTTTACCCTAAGCAGAAACACGGCTTAGTGTACCAGTGTCTGCTCACTGATCTGTACACCGTGTTAGTTCCGTTCAGCCACAGACACTATGCCTGGTGATGACCATGGTGAAGACATCCCATGAACTGTCATCGCCAACAGCTTAACATGATGAGGCGACCAACCTGATCATAGCTGCGAACATATTTAGGTTATATGGGACCAATCCACTCAGTCTTCAACTCAGTAGACTACCATATAACCATGGCTCTCTGTTCTCAAAAGAACACGTAACAGTGTTACGCACCTATATGCATCTCATATAATAATAACTATCAATCTTTATTAGACCAAAACATAAAGTTTTACAAGCTTAGAACACATCAATCCTAACAATCTCCCACTTGGTCTAGCGAAGCAAAACGGTTTTGACTCCCATCGCGTCCACATGTCGCTCGAATGCCTTGGTAGGTATTGCCTTTGTGAAAGGATCAGCAACATTATCTGTAGATGCAATCTGTGTCACCGCTACTCGCCCTTGCTTTTGAAACTGCCGAATCAAGTGGAACTTGCGCTCGATGTGCTTCCCCTTTTGGTGATGTCTTGGCTCCTTAGCTTGTGCTACCGCCCCACTATTGTCGCAGTAAAGCACAATAGGTAACTGGGCCTCTGGTACACACCCTAAATCCGTAAGGAATTTCTTGAGCCATACCGCCTCTTTGGCTGCCTCGCACGCTGCAACGTACTCAGCCTCTGTGGTAGAGTCTGCGATGCATTTCTGCTTCACACTCTGCCAACTAACCGCTGCTCCTCCTAACATAAACACAAAACCTGATGACGACTTCCTGGATTCCAAATCTGACATAAAGTCAGAATCTGTGTATCCAATCGGCGTCAGTTCTTGTGCAGTGTAAACCAACTCATAGTCCCTTGTTCTACGAAGGTACTTGAGTATACACTTCACTGCTGTCCAGTGATCTGGACCCGGATTCGACTGAAACCGACCCATCATGCCTACTGCAAAATAGATATCTGGCCTTGTACAATGCATAACATACATTAGACTACCTAATGCCGAGGCATAAGGTATCTTCTGCATTTCTGGTCTCTCCTCAGGTGTCTTAGGACATTGATCCTTAGACAGTTTTATGCCATGTCTAAATGGCACAAAACCCTTCTTGGAGTCTTGCATGTCAAACCTAGCCATAACCTTATCTATATACGCGGCCTGTAACAGCGAGAGAATCCTGTTCTGGCGATCACGTGTTACCTTGATCCCCAAAACATAACTCGCTTCACCTAGGTCTTTCATATCAAACTGTGTTGATAACCAGACCTTTACCGTTGACAATGTTCCTACATCATTTCCAATGAGCAGAATATCGTCTACGTAAAGTATCAAATATACTACTGTGGTCTTATCAGTCCTCTTGTATACACATGGTTCATCCTCGTTTTGAGTAAATCCATATGACTGGATTGCCTGATCAAAATGGATGTTCCAACTTCTAGATGCTTGCTTTAGTCCATAAATGGACTTCTGCAACTTGCAAACTAGATGTTCCTGACCCTCTGACTCAAAGCCTGGTGGCTGAATCATATAAATGTCTTCTTCCAAATTTCCGTTAAGGAATGCTGTCTTGACATCCATTTGCCAGATCTCCCAGTTGTAATGGGCTGCAATGGATAGGAGGATCCGAATAGACTTTATCATAGCTACCGGCGAGAAGGTTTCGTCAAAGTCGATCCCTTCTTTCTGGGTGTAACCCTTGGCAACTAATCTAGCTTTATAAGTCTCTATTGTACCATCGGATCCTTTCTTCTTCTTATACACCCACTTACACCCAATAGGTTTAATATTGGATGATGGTGTGACAAGAGTCCAGACTGCGTTATGGGACATTGATTCAATTTCTGCCTCCATAGCCTTTTGCCAGTCAGAGCTGTCAGAAGCTCCCACTGCCTCATCGTAGCTCAGTGGGTCATCCTCCTGACCCTCTGGATCAACCAATAAGGTTTCTCCATAGTATCTGTCAGGAGCTCTGATGTTTCTCCCACTGCGACGAGGTGGTGGTGGTGTTACAGGATTAATAGGTTCTACAGTATCTAGTATATTATTATCTGTAATGTCAGCTCCCACTATGCTTTTGGATGCGCTCTCTGATCTAGTACCAAGTAGCTCATCCAGAACTACCTTACTAGCAGGCTTGTGGTCCATAATATAATCATGTTCCAGGAAAATGGCATTCGTTGAAACGATTACCTTCTTTTCCTCAGGATCATAAAATAGTCCACCTTTAGTCTCTTTGGGATATCCTACAAACAGACATGCTTTGGACTTTGGCTCCATCTTTTCCCTCTTGTCTATCCGCACATGTGCAGGACATCCCCATATTCTGAAATGCTGTAGTGTTGGCTTTTGCCTTGACCACAGTTCTCTAGGGGTCTGAGGCACTGATTTAGATGGAACGTGGTTCAGAACATATGCTGTTGTCTGAAGGGCATATCCCCAAAAGGTCATTGGTAAACAGGCATAACTCATCATGCTTCGAACCATATCCAACAAGGTTCGATTCCTTCTCTCAGAGACTCCATTCTGTTGTGGGGTACCTGGAGCAGTTAACTGGGATGTTATCCCATGCTCCACCAAATACCCAAGGAACTCGTCAGATAGGTATTCACCTCCTCGATCAGATCGAAGGGTTTTAATATATTTACCTGTCTGCTTTTCTACTTCAGCCCTGAACTCTTTGAACATATCAAAGGATTCCGACTTCCGATGCATAAGGTAAACGTAACCATATCTTGAGTAATTATCAGTGAAAGTGATGAAGTACTCATGGCCTCCTATTGCCTTGACGCTCATGGGTCCACACACATCTGAATAGATTAACTCCAATACCTCAGTAGCTCTCACTCCTTGGCCTTTGAAGGCCCTCTTGATCATCTTGCCTTCCAGGCAGGATTCACAGGTGGGAAGGATCTCCGTAGGATCTGTTTCCAGAAGCCCGGCCTTTACCAACCTATGGATCCTATCTAAGGCAATATGCCCAAGCCGTAAGTGCCACAATTGGGTTAAATTCTCTGAAGGTTTCTTACGCTTAGATGAATTAACATTAAATGCTGAAGTTATTATGTTATCTTTCTCAAATTTAGGACTGACAATATAGAGATGATTCTGAACCATTCCTCTTATTATAAAAGTTCCATTCAGTTTAAAAGACACACCAGAAGTATCAAAATAAACTGAATAACCTTCATTAACTAAAGAAGAAACAGAAATTAAGTTACGTCTCAAGGACGGTACATAAAAGACATCTCTAAGAGTCAAAGTCTTATTATTCGAAAAACTAAGAGTAATATCTCCAATAGCTTCAGCAGCAGCCATGGCCTCAGTTCCCATGCTCAAGGTCACCTCTCCATCAAGCAACCTTCTGCTTTCCCGAAACCCCTGAAGAGAGTTACAGGCATGGTTAGTGGATCCTGAATCCACAATCCAACTAGCAAAAGAACTATTACTTGAAAGAAATGATTCAACAACTAAGAGTTGTAGATTACCTTCTCCAGCATTCCGAGGTTGCTTGCAGTCCTTCTTCCAATGACCCTTCTGGCCACACCGGAAACACTTCGTGCCCGGTTTCTTTGATTCTCCAGACCCAGAGGCCCCAGCAGAGTCCTGCACAGGCTCAGACTTAGGTTTCTTTTTATGTTTCTTGCCTTGAGGTTTACCAGGCTTCTTGAAGGATCTGCGTTGCACGTGAAGTGCTTCGCCCTTCTGCTTGAAGCCATCCTCAGCTGCCTGGAGAGCTCCCAGAAGCTCTGTATTTGTCATAGCCAACTTGTTCAAATTAAAGTTGGTGACAAAGCCTTCAAAGGCTCCAGACAGTGACGAGAGGAAGATGTCTGTCATCACCTCGCCTTCTAGCACAATGTCCATGGTAGCTAGTTTGTTCTGGAACCCAAACATTTTCATCATGTGTTCCCGAACCAGCGTCCCATTGGATATCTTAGTGCCGACGAGTTTCTTGATGGTAAGGTATCGCGTAACGCGATTGTGACCTTCAAACATCTCCTTCAAATACAACATCATGTCAGAAGCGTCGGGCATCTCCTAGACTTGCTTCTGCAGAGTTGTTTGCAAGGATGCTATAATATAGCATTTACATATCTCATTAGATTCCTTCCAGTTAGTGAATGCCTTTAACTGTGCCTCTGTGGCATTGGGTCCTGGCAAATCTGGCTCAGGGTCATTAAGGGCTGACATGTGTTTACCTATCCTTAAGACTAGGTACAGGTTGCGCTTCCAGTCCTCATAGTTGGGACCGGTAAGTTTGTGGTCATTTAGGATAGCGGACAGGGGGTCTAACTTGGTCATCTGTAAATAAAAGATTGAATATATGAGATGCATGAAAACTTATTTTATGGATTTTTAAAACAAGCTAATTATATCCATATGACAACGCTACCCTCAAGCGAAGCCATCTCTATGGATTAATTAACCATGTATGTAAGATCTCGGAGTAGGCTACACCTGTCCGAGGGGGCAGTGTGCAGGTCTTCCGCTTACACGGGTCTTTCCCTTGACCCTATCCAAATCTGCCAACTACGGGCTTTGATGGACCATGGTTATCTTTTGGCCAGTACCACGTGATCACCGTTGTCTTTGCAACGAATACCTCACGCGTACTTAGGATGCTTACCCACGAGCTTAGGCAATTACGGCACGGGAATTCTAACGGCCCCCACGAGGGTGAGTAAAGCCTGAACACTTGGCACCGTAACCGCCATATCTCAAAGGAGATCACTAAGTAGCTTGGCATAGAAAAACACAGCTCTCACCCAAGGGGGTTGTTGAGTTATGCCCTTCCACCCGAGTACGAAGTGATTAGCCGTGGAGGCCAGAGGATCTCTTTAAGTCCTCTATTACATCCCTTATAAATATATGAGGGTTATTTTGCGAGTATGAATTTATGCAAATGCAAAGGTAGCGACCTCCTAAATACTAGACCCTGGTCACACCATGCTCCCACTAGCGTTCAAGCCCTTCGCCTAGCATTAATCATTCTCGGAATATCATAGTCCCTGCCTCAAGTGGATTTCTCCATTCAAGGGTCACATTACATATTCCGAGAATATCGATGCTCTGCAAAACTGGTTATCACGCTAATGCTCTGGAGCTAATCCTAGAGTCAGACTCACTGGAAAGGACTCCCACTAGTCATGGCGCCTCGCTTATAGATTTGACAATTGATGTTGAATGGATCTCCATCTCATCTTTGATTTCGATGCTGGCCAAATAGGCACACCCGACTAATCGGGTGCTCTCCTAATGGTGGCATAACCATATATGATGGGATCCCACTAACATCAAAAGTCAACTAAATAATAGGCGTCATCTAGCGGGATCCTAACCTCAAACAGTCGCTATGACCGGAGGGGAAAGGCATCCCTCTGAAGACAGATAATCACATTATCTCATCGGGGTTCGATATGAAGCATAAAGAACTAATTAAAAAAAGCAACCATTAAAACTGAATTAAGTTCAGGGTCCGACCCCTGAACCTAATTAGCACAGCGCAGGCCTCTAGCTTTCTTCGCAAGGTTCCTCGGTCCGGCTCCTTCGTCGCGCTCGCGAACACTTTGCCGGATCGTCTTCATCCTCCAGGGTTCAGCTTCCGCTCCCGATGGTGGATTTCTTTGGCACATCTTTCTTCTCGATCTGTAACCGAAAATTCTAGTACTCTACGAGCAAGTGCTCGGTCGTACACAATTTCCTAGAAAGAAAAGAAAACACACCTAGAAAAAAAAAAGCCATGGGAAACCGAGGATGGTCAACCCCCATCACTCGCCCAATCTAAGGCTCAATTACATATCCACACACAGAAAGCAAATCCAGACAATTGCTAACTCGGGGTCCGACCCCTGGTAGCAAGCACAAAGCATAGATCTAGATTTTTTATAGCGGCGCCCTGCAAGAATGATTAATAGAACAAGCACAATCTATACATATGCATGATCTAAGTGTATGCACCCCGATGATCTCACGCATTCATCATGCGCACACATATTTGTTTCATGAAAAAACGTGAAACGTACACCACTAATGCGGCTCTGATACCAATTGTTGGAATCTAATCCTTGTCAGAGGCTCGCAGCGGAAGTGATTTGGCGGTCTAAAGACCGTTCATGGTGCACGTTACACGATTTAATTTTTTCATAGAAACTAATCTACATATGTGTGCATATGTATGCACGAGAATCGAAAACCCCTAACGGCAATCTAGCGCAATGATTAACTAGCATGCATGCAAATCATAATGCTCGCTAGATCTACATGTTAGATTACACATACCTTTCGTACGGATCTTTTAACCGCGGAGAATTGTCTTCTTTGTCGATGGAGACGGAAGATCGTTCACGAAGATGCCGACGGTACGAATGGAGGTGTTGCCTTCTTGTTCACCCGATCTCACACGATGCACGGAACATCGCTCTCGGATCTCTGAGTGCCTCCGATGAACGACCCTTCTCCTTCTTCAGAACTCCACGCGAGGAAGACGAAGTAGCAAGCGGGAAACGCGAGATGAATCGGGAGAGAACTAGAGAGATGAGAGAGAGGGGGGTTCGGTTTCTATATCACATGGGGCCGGCGCCCATAGGTGCTTTTATAGGGCCGGCCACCCCCCCTTGGATAAGGATCCAAGGGGATAATAACCCCCTCTCATTATCTCCTTTTTATCTCTCCGCGTATTTATCCATTTTCCCACTTTTTAGGGCTCGATCTTAACCGTTTTTATCGCCCCATCCCTATCCATATGGCCGGCCCTATAGATGAGGGATTCTTATCCCTACATCATAGGGCCGGCCCTAGTGAGGTGTCCCATCACTAGGATCGGCCAACAGTGAGGTCCGACAGAGTGAGGTTTTTACCAAAACGCCCCGACGCCTCATTTTGACCATTTCTAGCGTGCGATACCTAGCGGCCATTACTTAAGTGATATCTACTAGTTACTTACTATTAACTGAGGCCACCGGAAGGTGCCTCTAGCAAAGTCAACTAGTCAACTCGCAACATATCCCGATGCATCGCACCTATGTAGCGAAGTTCACTTATGGCTAGGGATTACTACATACGACTCCGCACTAGTCTCGGGCTCAACCCTTAGTACTCGTATGTAGTTACGCATCTACCGTGCTCTAGTGCCAAGCACACACGGAGCGTATACTTCTTTCTTCCTCCTGCTTATGGTGTTCCGAGGAGACGGTTCAAGAACCGTACATAATGTTGATAAGGTGGAACCATCAGGGACCGGGGTTCATGGCTTCCAACTCAAGCTCGATCGACACACTACCCGAGTGTACCATCGATCCTCTGAGCTCGAGTTAACCTGCGTAGCCACCCAGAGTGCGACGCAGGCTGCACTCCAATTCACCCAGACTTACTATGTTCTCCATCATACCCCTGCTCTCCGCTTAGTAGTGGTAAACCCGCTGTCCCTCCACTTGATGCCATGATACACTTCGAGCGGTGAAGACTACCGTCAGACTCGAATGTTCATATGACTTGGTTCCTTCCAGGTTGACCTATACATCGTACCTCTGATTACCCCGTCGAGTAACCGAACCCGGTCAACAGTCAAACTGATGACCACCAGGCCTGGGTTTGGTACAGTGTAAGTCACACCAAGGAACGCACCTCCTATCAGGGGTGTGGATGGCCTGCAGGAGTGACACGCTAATGCAACGCCAGCCGGGTAACCCAGTACACCGTGGTTTTGGATCACTGCATATGGACCCTCACACATTGGTGCGCCAAAGCACCACGCAACTGGTTAGTCCATCAGACGTGGTTCCTCAGGGTTTAGGACCGTTTTACCCTAAGCAGAAACACAGCTTAGTGTATCAGTGTCTGCTCACTGATCTGTACACCGTGTTAGTTCCGTTCAGCCATAGACACTGTGCCTGGTGATGACCATGGTGAAGACATCCCATGAACTGTCATCGCCAACAGCTTAACATGATGAGGCGACCAACCTGATCATAGCTGCGAACATATTTAGGTTATATGGGACCAATCCACTCAGTCTTCAACTCAGTGGACTACCATATAACCATGGCTCTCTGTTCTCAAAAGAACACGTAACAGTGTTACGCACCTATATGCATCTCATATAATAATAACTATCAATCTTTATTAGACCAAAACATAAAGTTTTACAAGCTTAGAACACATCAATCCTAACAGCTGTCGCCTTCGACAAACGTCTACTCCATCCACGAAGAAGAAAGCCTGGAGAAAACTACCTAAAGCGTCGCTACCCCCGCCGTCTTCATCAACAAAAGCCGACGCTACAACCGTCGCACGGAGACCGTCGCTACCCCCGTCGTCTTCATCAACAAAAGCCGATGTCACAACCGTCGCACGGAGATCGGTGCTACCCCTACTATCTTCGAAAACATTCTTCGACTCCGATCACGCCAAAGAAGCCCGGAGAAGAAGAAAAGTCCAGCCGACACCCAAACCGTCGAAGCACCGAAGAGGTAGACCACGTCGTTCGAGAAGAAGACCGAGTTGACGCTGAAGCCAAAGCCCACGCAAGAAGCCAAAGCAAAAGCCCCGGTAAAGCCCTCGCTAAAGCAACGCAAGTGCCAAAGCCAAGCGACTACGCCGGCCTTGAGCAAAAGCACTGCACGTTCTAGCCGATACGACGCGAAGTCCGAAAGAACGAAAACATCACAAGTCTCTCTCGTCTACGTCCAAGCGCAAGTGCCAAAGCAAAGCAAAAGCCAGAGCCACGCCAAAGCCGAAAGCCAAAGCCAAAGCCGACGCCAAAAGCACGATCGACATCGCGAACCGACGATCAAGGACGCTGAGGTCAAGCAAGGAGCGAGGAAGACACGAAGACCGAGGAACGAAGCTGAAGACCCCCTAGCCGAGGAAGCGCGAAGCACGGAAGGGACCGAAGAAACAGCGGATATTCCTTAGCCTCTCCAAAACCCTCATCTTGTAAAGACCTCTGTCCTGGGCAACTCCTTCAGAGCTCTCGCACGAACACCACGTGGAGATGCGGATCAAAGGGACCCTCCAGAGGAGCTCTTCCACAATCCCCTGATCAACACTCGCCGCAACCCGGACTCGCCACACCCGAGCCACTCGGGTCCCGGCGCACTCTTGTAATCTCATTTTGTGCAATAAAGACGACCCGTACCTTTTCTGCGCATACAGATTTCTGGCACACCCGGTGGGACCTCTTCTCCTTTCATCCGTACGACTGAAGAAGCTGCTTGAAGTTTGCAATGGCCGGGACAAGCAACGATGCGTTTGCTCCAAGCCTTTCACCGATCGCTGAGTCTCCTCTACTCCGACACGGTGATCCAGTAAACTCAGAGGGTGATTCTCCCCCGATGGTACGCGTCTACACTCGGCGTACTCGAACCCTTGCGGATGTCTTCATGCCAGAAACTACTGCCGAAGATGCTCGCCAAAGCGCCGATGAGGCCTTGGTGCATGAAGAAACGAGCCTCGATCCTGGAGTCCATATCCAGAAGTTTGGGGAGGACCAACCCCAACCCCGAGCCCGTTCAGGTTCTCCAGCAGAAGTTGCACCTCCTCTGCAGGGGGCAAACATCAATCATCAACCAGAAGCGGGTCGGCGCAACTACGTCTCCGACGACGACGGCGAGGATGCTAGCATGCAACATCGGGACGTCCTCCGTCACCATCCTCCGTCCGCTCTTCAGCTCCAAGTCATGCAGATGAACGAGCACATGGCGCAGATTACTCGGCTGATGAAGGAGAAGGATCGTCACATCAATACTTTACTCCAAAAGCTAAGCGCAAAGGACACTGCAGTAGTCGGTCAATCCGTTGCTTCTCTAGTAGCCGCTCCAGCTCCGTCTTCAACTCCTGCTCCTGCAGAGGTTGTTCCGACGGTTCAAGCAGTTACTCCGGCACTCTCCTTGGCTCCCGTTCCAGCGGAAGTCGTCTCCCCAGTGCCAGCCTCGGTGGCCACACAACTTCCGGCAACGGCAACGATGAATGCTCAGCAAGTCCAAGCGTTGGTAGTCGACATGATGCGCTCCCACGGCAGTGGCCTTCCTCCGATCACGGCAGCATACTCGAAGCCCTACACCGCGAGGATCCAGCAGCTACGCTTCCCAGTCAGATTCCAGCCACCAAAGTTCTAGCACTTCGACGAAAAGGGAAATCCAAGACAGCACATTGCTCACTTCATCGAAACTTGCAACAATGCCGGCACATATGCCGTTGAGATGGTGAAACAGTTCGTTTGCACCCTCAAATATAATGCTTTTGACTGGTACGTTGATCTTCCTCCAGGGACCATCGACAGCTATGATCAGATAGAGAGGGAATTCCTCAATCGCTTCTACAGCACCAGACGCACCATCAGCATGACCGAACTCACCACCATCAAGCAAAGAAAAGACGAGCCAGTGATCGACTACATCGACAGATGGAGGAACCTCGCGCTAAATTCACGAGATCGCTTGTCTGAAGACTCGGCCATCGAGATATGCACCCAAGGCATGCACTGGGGCCTGCTCTACATCCTCAAGGGTATCAAACTTCGGTCTTTCGAAGAACTTGCAACTCGGGCTCACGACATGGAACTCAGCTTAGCAAGCCGCGGGGACTCGAAGAACAAGGACTTCTTGAAGGTAGAGAAGAAGGACAAGCCATCGGCACCGAAACCGAAACAAGTCAATGTTGCGGACGTCGCACCAACCTCCAAGCCGCTCAAGATCGGTGGCAAGCCGGATCAGAAGAAGGGCGTCGCCATACCGCCGCCTCCTCCGCCAAGACAAAGGATGACTCTCGAGGAGCTCGAAGCTAAGGAGTACCCCTTCCCGGACTCGGAAGTCTCCTCCATGTTCAACCAACTGCTGCAAGAGAAGACGATAGAGCTCCCTCCTTCGAAGAGGCCCGAGTAGATGCATCGCGTCGACGATCCTCTCTTCTACAAATACCACCGGGTGGTAAGTCATCCCATCGAAAGATGCTTCGTCTTCAAGGAAAGAATTATGGCGCTCGCAAAGCAAGGAAAGATAGAGATTGATACCGGGGAGGTCGCTACGGCCAACATGACGTCCATCGCCTTCGGTTCCTTCTCGCCGGTACTCGTTGTTGCACAACAAAGAACGTCCAAATTGCACATCAACCGTCAAAGGCCAACCGCTAAGTCAATTTTTCAATCGAGAGTCTTGAAGCGACGTCAACGTACTCCTGCGCTCACTAAGGAAGAAACGCCGCTGCCCTGGGGGCAACCATCGCTCACGCCAGTACCTCTTCCAAGCAATGCTACTGCCCAATGAGCGCTCCAAAGGAGATACGAGTAAGGAGATCCAGAAGTCGGTCTGCTGGGCCAGCCTTCGGGGAAGTTTGACTATTACGTCCTCTACTCAAGGCCTCCGTCCGTTTCAATCGACAAAATCAAGCGCACCGATTGGGGAACGGAAGACGAGCCAGTGGAGCTTCAAGAAGAGCAAGTCCCTTCCAGTCGAGCTACATCCCAATGCGCTATCCGGAAAAGATACGAGCAGGGAGATCCAGAAGTCAGTCTGTTGGGCCAACCTTCGGGCAAGTTTGACTATTACGTCCTCTACCCAAAGCCTCCCTTAGTTTCGATCGAAAAAATCAAGCCCACCAACTGGGGATCGGAAGACGAGCCAGTAGAGCCTTCAGAAGAACAAGTGCCTTCGAGGGAACCAGTTGTGCTGCCAATCATCATCTTAGCGGAGGAGAATCCACCGACGAAGAGGCTGTTAGAATTGGTGAGGTCTATAGCTCGTAAAAACCTATAGTTTAGCTATGTATGGTTGATAGTATAGGAATGCATATTGGTACGTACCTTAGTACGTGTTCTGATTACAGAACAGAGAGCCATGGCTACATGGTAATCCACTTGAGTGGGAGACTCAAGGGATTGGTCCCATGTAACCTAAATACGTTCGCAGCTCTGATTAGGGTTGGTCGCCCTATCAGGATAAGCTGTTGGGATGACAGAGCGTGGGTGTCTCCACCACGGTCATTACCAGGCACAGTGTCTGTGGCCGAACGGAACCAACACGGTGCACAGATAGGTGAGCAGACACCGGTGCACTAAACCGTGTTTCTGCTTAGGGTAAAACGGTCCTAAACCCTGAGGAACCATGTCTGGTGGACTAACCAGTTGGTGGTGCTTTGGCGCACCAATGTGTGAGGATCCGGATGCAGTGATCCAAAACCACGGTGTACTGGGTTACCCGGCTGGCGTTGCATCAGCATGTCACTCCTGCAGGCTATCCACACCCCTAACGGGAGGTGCGTTCCTTGGTCTGACCTACGTCGTATTAAACCCTGGCCAGGTGGTCATCAGTTCGACTGGTGACGGATCCGGTTGCTCGTCAGAGTAATCGGAGGTACGATGTATGTGGTCAACCTGGAAGGAACCGAGTCATATGAGCACTCGAGTCTGACGGTATTCTCCACTGCTCGAGTTGCGTCATGGCACCAAGTGGAGGGACAGTGAGTTTACCATACTAAGCGGAGAGCAGGGGTATGAGAGAGAACATAGTAAGTCCGGGGGAATTGGAGTACAGCCTGCGTCGCACTCTGGGTGGCTACGTAGGTTAACTCGAACTCAGAGGATCGATGGTACACTCGGGTAGTGTGTCGATCGAGTCTGAGTTGGAAGCCATGAACCCTGGTCCCTGAAGGTTCCACCTTATCGACATTATGTACGGTTCTTATACCATCTCCTCGAAACACAGAACGTAGTTAGAGGAAGCGAGAAGTCCAAGCATACGCTCCATGAGTGCTTCGCACTAGTGCACGGTAGATGCGTAGCTACGTGTGTGCACTAAGGGGAAACCCTAGGTTAGTGCAGAGACGCATGTAGCAATTCCTTGCCATAAGTGGACTTTGCCACATGGGTGCGATGCACCAGGACATGTTGCGAGTTGACTAGTTGACTTCACTAGGGGCACCCTACGGGAACCTCAGAGAATAGTGAAATCACTGGTGCACTTCACTTATGTGTGCCTTGCAAAGTCTCGTACACGAGGAACGACCAACTAGTGGCATAAGGGCGTTTTGGTCATACCATGCGCCACTATGCACTAAGGGGGCCGGCCCAAAGTGTTGAGAGACTGGTCAAGGCCGGCCCCATTAGTTTCGGGAGGTTGTTGCCTCCGATGAAGGGGCCGGTTATGAGGCGCAGAAAACGGGCTGGTTTTGACCGTTTTCGAAAACAAGGAAAGGATAGAGATAAAGAAGAGATATATAGGGATAAGGTTTGAATCTATCATCCTTATCTATACTGTCCTTATCCATATGAATAGGCCGGCCCTATATATGAGAAGGAGAGAGAGGGTGCACGAAATTAATAGAGCCATGCAAGCCCTAGGGCCGGCCATGGCATGGGGAAACCCTAGCCGCCCCCTCTCCTCTCTTCGCATCTCCTCTCTCGTCTCTCTCTCCCTCGTTTGCGCCATTGGATGGCGACTCGTCTTCCTCACGTGGTGTTTTGTAGAAGGAGAAGGCTCGTCGTATGGAGGCACTCAGAGATCCATCGACGAGGTGCCGTGCATCGTGTGAGATCGGGTGAACTAGAAGGCGTCTCCCGCAACCTTTTGCTGTCCAGAATCTGCACAGAAAATCAACGTTGTTTCTGCGATTCCGGGAGCTACAGAAGTCCAAACGACGTGAAACTTATTGGAAAAGTTGCGTCTCAAAGTTGGCTACCTGCAGTCCAAATTTCAGCCCAATCGGAGTTCGGAGCAGAAAGTTATGGCCGTCGCACCAAAGCTATGTCGAGCAGATCCGTAGCCCGTCTCCATCGACAAAGAAGAAATTTGTCGCGGTGAAAGATTCCGCACGCAGGTATGACCTCTAACAAGTAGATCTAACATAATTAGAACATGCATTCATGCTAGTTTGTTCTTTCGCGTTAGATCATCGTTAGGGGTTCGCGTAGTTGCCATGCTAGATTCATACACGCATATGTAGATCGTTTCGATGAAATTTTTGATATGTAACGCACACCGCTCACGGTCCTCGGACCTTCACTTTGCTTCCGCTGCGGGCCTCTGCCATGGATTTATTTCCAACAATTGGTATCAGAGCACGCTAGTGGTGTGCGTTTCATGTTTTTTTCATGAAACCGTCATGTGCGCGCATGAATAGTATGTGCCGCCATCGGGGTTCTACGAGTAGATCATGCATAGTAGATTTTGTATGTTCTATGAATCGTTCTTGCAGGGCGCCGCTTCTAAAATTATTCTGGATATGTGATTGCTTGCTATCGGGGGTCGGACCCCGTGTTAGCGATTTTGTTTGGATGTTTTTTCTTCTGTGTGTGGATAGATTTTAGAGCCATAGTCGGGCAAGAGGTGAAGATTTACCACCCTTGATTCCCAGGCTTTTGCTAGGTTTGTTTTCCTTTTCTTTCTAGGAAATTGTGTACGAGCGAGCACTTGCTCAAAGCGTACTAGATCTTTTTCGGTTACAGATTGAAGAGGAGGACTTACCGTGGAGATCCACCACTGGGAAGATGAGCGGAACCTTGGAGGACGATGGTGATCCGGCGAAGCGTACACGATGACGGCAAAGGGCATAAAGCGTCAGAAGATCGTACACAGAGGCTTGCACCGGATCGAGGAGCCTTGTGAAGGAGACAGAGAGCCTGCGCTGTGCCAGTCAGGTTCAGGGGTCGGACCCTGAACTTGATTCAGTTGTGTGCTTATTTCTTTCAGTAGTTCTTTATATTTCTGTAGAGAACCCCGATGTGATAATTTGATTATCTGTGTCAGAGGGATGCCCTTTCCCCTCGGGTCCTAGCGACCTTATTAGGATTGGATTCCACTAGTGATGCCTATTATTTAATTGACCCTTGATGATAGTATGAATTCCTCACATTTGGTTATGCCCCCATTAGGTCAACACCCGATTAGTCGGGTGTGCCTATTTGGCAAGCATCGAAACCTAGAATGAGTTGGAATTCTACTATGACATCATTCGTCAAATTTATAAGCAAGGCGCCATGGTAGTGGAAGACCTTTCCTGTCAGTCTGACCTTAGGCTAGGCTCCAGGGCATTAGCGTGATAGCCAAGTTTGCAAAACATCAATGTTCTTGGGATATGTAATGTGACCCTTGAGTGGAGAAATCCACTCGAGGCAGGGACTATGATATTCCAAGATCGATTAATGCTTCGCGAAAGGCTTGAATGCTAGTGGGAGCACGGTATGACCAGGGTCTAGTGTATAGGTTGTCGTGACCTTAGTGTACACTCATACTTGCATTAAATAACCCTCAACTTTAATAAGGGATGTAAGAGAGGACTTTTAGAGATCCTCTGGCCTCCACGGCCAGTCGTTTTGTGTTTGGGTGGGGATGCATAACTTCACACCCCCTAGGGTGGGAGCTGTGTGTTTCCATGCCAAATTACTTAATGACCTCCCTAAGGATATGGCGATTACGAGGCCAGGAGAGAAGGGCTTTTCATCCCACCCTAGTGAGGGCCGCATGAACTCCCGTGTCATAATTGCTTAGGCTCGTGGGTAAGCATCCTAAGTGCACGTGAGGTATTCGTTGCGAAGACAACGGTGATCACGTGGCACTGGCCAAAAGATAACCATGGTCCATCAAAGCCCTTAGTTGGCAGATTTGGACTGGGTCAAGGAAAGGCCCGTGTAAGCGGATTGACGCTGCATGATGCCCCCTAGGGCAGGTGTAGTCGATTCCGAGATCTTACATACATGGTTAATTAATCCATAGAGGTGTCTTCGCTGTGGGGGTAGCGTTGGCATTTGGATATAATTAGCTTATTTTCAAAATCCATAAAATAAGTTATTTTGCATTCGTTTTCATTCAACCATATAGTTTCCCTATCCGTTATCCCATAAGAGAACCAGTTATCGGGTCTCTAACTACGTAGAGCGAAAGCGCTATCTTTAGTTTATGCTTAGGGTAGTAAACGTACATTGGCTAGCAATCTAAATATACCTGTACTAGACCTAACGGGTCCAGATATCACTAGGGCACTAACTAGGGCATATGATGACTAGCGAGAGTCTGAGGAGATGTGCAAGTTCTGTGTCATAGCAGACTTGTAGACAACTCCTTAGAAGCAAGTCAGAGATATGCCGGGTCTTCTCAAAATAAGTTTTACTTGCATAAGATGTCTGCTAGGCGAAGTCGGTAGACTCATCGCTTATCCACCAAGATACTTGTCGGTACCGAGATGTCAGTGGGTATGCTTGTTCGAGAACACATCTTTGAGTTCCAGAACGAACTAGATTCCCAAGACATGGTACCAGATGACGAGGTGGTGGAAGACGTCTGTCTTGCATCCTTGTCTGGAACCTTCGAAGGCGTTATCAGAGACTTTAACTTTAACAAGTTAGAAATGATAAACGCAGAACTTCTAAGGAGATTTCCAAGAGATAAAGGATGGGATCAAGATTAAAGGCAAAGCCTTTAGTGCTTAACCTAGGCCTTCTTTAGAAGAACCTAAGGAAGTAACTTATCAGAGATCGAAAACTATTATAGTGCAGAAACTGGTGTGGACTCCTAAGTCTGGTAACGCTAAGGACGGAAGTGTTTCCGCTTTGGCGTGTGTAGGGGGTATTTGAAGATTGAGTATGGTCTCAGGGTGTTAGGAGTTGAGTCACTATCTAGTAGCAGTTCTTATGCTTCTTGGAATGTAGACTTCGGGTCTACAGAGATTCAAGGAAAGCAGAAGTCTACTTTATAGTGAAGTAATCCTAACATAGGTACTGATGTCATAAGCTGCTGCGGAAGCTGTTAGATATGATTGTCTTAGTTTTTTCGAAACACAGATTTTGATCTTTAGAGATTTCATTCTGTTTCCTCTACTGTAAATGAAGTTTTTAGTTTTAGACAGCACCGTGAGTGTGTATCTTAAACTGAATAGATAACTTCATAGTTAGAGGAATAGATCAGAAAAATCTCTTTATATTTAATCCTAATTCGGAAATAGATATCATGACAGCTGCAGCGTCTAATTTAAATTCATCTAAATCCTTCGGAGAAGCTATCCCATTTGTAACCCCTCTGATTTAGATATTCTGCCTTAGATAAATTCAAAAGTAAAAGAAGGCCGAGTTTCTGTTCACAGATTCATCGGAGATCCTTCTAACCTATGAATGTTATCTGGAAGGCGGAATAACTAAAAGGGCCACTAAGGTATTGGAGTTAGTTAATTTTGACGTCTATGGTTCCAAGAGCGTCTAGACGATAGAAGACTTTTCGATTTAATCGAAGAAATAAGTCACTATCGGACGAGTTCCATAGGATCCTGAGAGAGTATGGGATTATCTCCCAGTTAAATGCTCTAAGGATGACACGTCAGAATGAAGTCTCCGAGAGAAGGAATCAGACTCTGTTTGACATGGTCCGTAGTATGATGAATATTGCCAAGTATACTACCCACCTTTGGTGGGGTTGTACCTTAAAACAGTAGCTTATATCTGAAACTATCTCTCATCTAGATCAGTACCTCAGACCTATAGAGAGCTATGGTCTAAGCGAAAGCTGACACTATAGTGTCTCGAGATATAGAGTTGTCCTGTACTTGTGCAAAACGACAAGAGGGATGAGATGGAGATGTAGTTCCAGGTATATCTATTTGTAGGTTACCCTTAGGAGGCATAAGATGGACTGTTTTATGATCTTGAGGTTAGGAAGGTAATCGTTTCTACGAACACCATCTACCTAGATCAAGATTATATTATAAGACCATAAGTTTATCAGTAAGGTAGTTCTGGGTGAACTACTGGGTACTGGTAGAGAGTGCGCATTTGAAAAACGTAGTGGGAGTAGATGATACAAGAAACTAGTATACCAGGTATTGTAGAAACGATTCACTTTGTACCACCACCACCTCATCGTTGTGGGACCATCAGAGCTCCTGAAAGATACTATGGAGAAACTTCGATAGTTAATCCAGAGTTTCAGGAGGATGATCCTTAGAGCTACGAAGAAGTAGTGGGAGCTTCCTTTGTACCACCACCACCACCTCATCGTTGTGGGACCATCAGAGCTCCTGAAAGATACTATGGAGAAACTTTGATTGTTAATCCAAAGTTTCAGGAGGATGATCCCTAGAGCTACGAAGAAGTAGTGGGAGCTTCCGACAGCTCTGACTGACAAAAGACCATGGAGGCAAGCTTACATCAATGTCCCTTGGAACAGTCTTGACACTTATAGCACTATCACTCTTCAGGGTGTAGGAGGTGTATAAGAAGAGCACCCGGTTAAGACTTAAGTAGCTAGATTAGTTACCAAAGGAGAAGGGATTGACTATGTCAAAACCATCTCACTGGTAGCTATGCCTAAGTCTATAACGGATCCTCTTAATCCATCACAGCCTATTATAGTTGGGAGATCTGGTTGATGGATATCAAGACAGTTATTCCCTAACGGGAATTTGAAAAGGGACATATGGATGATGTAACCTCAGGCTTTGTGTCAGTAGGTTAGGAAGATATGGAATGCAAGTTGCAATGGTCCATTTATGGACTGATGCAAACATCCAGGTTGGAATATCTATTTTGATCAAGGGAATCCACTAACACGGATTTGATCAGAATGAGGATAAACCAAGATGGTACAGGAAAGGTGAAATAGCTACAAGGGTATATTTAGTACTTTACGTTAACGATATTCTACTGATTGAAAATGACATAGGAATATTGTTTACGGTAAAGGTTTGTAGTCATCACAATTCGATGTGAAAGACCCTAGTGAGGCGAGTTATGCTTTGGGAATCAAGGTAACTCGAGATAACCAGAGCAAGATTCTCTTGCTATCACAGGCTACGCATGAAGATAAGATTCTAGCCAGATTCGGTTTACGAGGCTAGATATCTATTGTGCAGCAGGAAGATGGGTCGGTTTCAGTCGAACCCGGGTCCAGATCTCTGGACCGATGTGAAGGGTATACTCAGAAATCCTCATTAAGTAAGGATTGTGAGTTAGCTTGCACTTCACAGGTCCTGATATCGATTGGATGCACAAGGTCTGACTTTGGTGTCAGATGTGTGTTCCAAAGAATCGATTTCAGGGATTATTTTTATCTTGGGATTAGAAGCGGTAGTTGGTAGAGTGTGAAGCAAGTGCATCACAGACTCTACCACAGAGGCTTAGCACGTTGTTGCGTGCGAAGTAGTATATCAGGTGGTAAGGCTTAGGAAGTTCTTAGAGAACTTGGGACGCGTACCAGAAGCTCAGTTATCTGTTGTTGCAACAGAAGAGCGGTAAGCAAGGTCCAAGGAGACTAGGCACCACCGTGAGGGGAAACTCATCAAGTACAAACTTCACTTGATCTGACAGTTATAGGAGGAAATGCAAGTAGCGGTACTGAGGTGGAATCTACAGACAATGTTGCCAATTCCATTAGGGAATTCCTGCAAAGGCTTTTGGGTAGCATGTAGAAGCTATAGAGCTCAACACCGTTATTCCTCGTTAGACCTAGTGGGAGATTGTTAGAATTGGTGAGGTCTATAGCTCGTAAAAACCTATAGTTTAGCTATGTATGGTTGATAGTATAGGAATGCATATTGGTACGTACCTTAGTACGTGTTCTGATTACAGAACAGAGAGCCATGGCTACATGGTAATCCACTTGAGTGGGAGACTCAAGGGATTGGTCCCATGTAACCTAAATACGTTCGCAGCTCTGATTAGGGTTGGTCGCCCTATCAGGATAAGCTGTTGGGATGACAGAGCGTGGGTGTCTCCACCACGGTCATTACCAGGCACAGTGTCTGTGGCCGAACGGAACCAACACGGTGCACAGATAGGTGAGCAGACACCGGTGCACTAAACCGTGTTTCTGCTTAGGGTAAAACGGTCCTAAACCCTGAGGAACCATGTCTGGTGGACTAACCAGTTGGTGGTGCTTTGGCGCACCAATGTGTGAGGATCCGGATGCAGTGATCCAAAACCACGGTGTACTGGGTTACCCGGCTGGCGTTGCATCAGCATGTCACTCCTGCAGGCTATCCACACCCCTAACGGGAGGTGCGTTCCTTGGTCTGACCTACGTCGTATTAAACCCTGGCCAGGTGGTCATCAGTTCGACTGGTGACGGATCCGGTTGCTCGTCAGAGTAATCGGAGGTACGATGTATGTGGTCAACCTGGAAGGAACCGAGTCATATGAGCACTCGAGTCTGACGGTATTCTCCACTGCTCGAGTTGCGTCATGGCACCAAGTGGAGGGACAGTGAGTTTACCATACTAAGCGGAGAGCAGGGGTATGAGAGAGAACATAGTAAGTCCGGGGGAATTGGAGTACAGCCTGCGTCGCACTCTGGGTGGCTACGTAGGTTAACTCGAACTCAGAGGATCGATGGTACACTCGGGTAGTGTGTCGATCGAGTCTGAGTTGGAAGCCATGAACCCTGGTCCCTGAAGGTTCCACCTTATCGACATTATGTACGGTTCTTATACCATCTCCTCGAAACACAGAACGTAGTTAGAGGAAGCGAGAAGTCCAAGCATACGCTCCATGAGTGCTTCGCACTAGTGCACGGTAGATGCGTAGCTACGTGTGTGCACTAAGGGGAAACCCTAGGTTAGTGCAGAGACGCATGTAGCAATTCCTTGCCATAAGTGGACTTTGCCACATGGGTGCGATGCACCAGGACATGTTGCGAGTTGACTAGTTGACTTCACTAGGGGCACCCTACGGGAACCTCAGAGAATAGTGAAATCACTGGTGCACTTCACTTATGTGTGCCTTGCAAAGTCTCGTACACGAGGAACGACCAACTAGTGGCATAAGGGCGTTTTGGTCATACCATGCGCCACTATGCACTAAGGGGGCCGGCCCAAAGTGTTGAGAGACTGGTCAAGGCCGGCCCCATTAGTTTCGGGAGGTTGTTGCCTCCGATGAAGGGGCCGGTTATGAGGCGCAGAAAACGGGCTGGTTTTGACCGTTTTCGAAAACAAGGAAAGGATAGAGATAAAGAAGAGATATATAGGGATAAGGTTTGAATCTATCATCCTTATCTATACTGTCCTTATCCATATGAATAGGCCGGCCCTATATATGAGAAGGAGAGAGAGGGTGCACGAAATTAATAGAGCCATGCAAGCCCTAGGGCCGGCCATGGCATGGGGAAACCCTAGCCGCCCCCTCTCCTCTCTTCGCATCTCCTCTCTCGTCTCTCTCTCCCTCGTTTGCGCCATTGGATGGCGACTCGTCTTCCTCACGTGGTGTTTTGTAGAAGGAGAAGGCTCGTCGTATGGAGGCACTCAGAGATCCATCGACGAGGTGCCGTGCATCGTGTGAGATCGGGTGAACTAGAAGGCGTCTCCCGCAACCTTTTGCTGTCCAGAATCTGCACAGAAAATCAACGTTGTTTCTGCGATTCCGGGAGCTACAGAAGTCCAAACGACGTGAAACTTATTGGAAAAGTTGCGTCTCAAAGTTGGCTACCTGCAGTCCAAATTTCAGCCCAATCGGAGTTCGGAGCAGAAAGTTATGGCCGTCGCACCAAAGCTATGTCGAGCAGATCCGTAGCCCGTCTCCATCGACAAAGAAGAAATTTGTCGCGGTGAAAGATTCCGCACGCAGGTATGACCTCTAACAAGTAGATCTAACATAATTAGAACATGCATTCATGCTAGTTTGTTCTTTCGCGTTAGATCATCGTTAGGGGTTCGCGTAGTTGCCATGCTAGATTCATACACGCATATGTAGATCGTTTCGATGAAATTTTTGATATGTAACGCACACCGCTCACGGTCCTCGGACCTTCACTTTGCTTCCGCTGCGGGCCTCTGCCATGGATTTATTTCCAACAATTGGTATCAGAGCACGCTAGTGGTGTGCGTTTCATGTTTTTTTCATGAAACCGTCATGTGCGCGCATGAATAGTATGTGCCGCCATCGGGGTTCTACGAGTAGATCATGCATAGTAGATTTTGTATGTTCTATGAATCGTTCTTGCAGGGCGCCGCTTCTAAAATTATTCTGGATATGTGATTGCTTGCTATCGGGGGTCGGACCCCGTGTTAGCGATTTTGTTTGGATGTTTTTTCTTCTGTGTGTGGATAGATTTTAGAGCCATAGTCGGGCAAGAGGTGAAGATTTACCACCCTTGATTCCCAGGCTTTTGCTAGGTTTGTTTTCCTTTTCTTTCTAGGAAATTGTGTACGAGCGAGCACTTGCTCAAAGCGTACTAGATCTTTTTCGGTTACAGATTGAAGAGGAGGACTTACCGTGGAGATCCACCACTGGGAAGATGAGCGGAACCTTGGAGGACGATGGTGATCCGGCGAAGCGTACACGATGACGGCAAAGGGCATAAAGCGTCAGAAGATCGTACACAGAGGCTTGCACCGGATCGAGGAGCCTTGTGAAGGAGACAGAGAGCCTGCGCTGTGCCAGTCAGGTTCAGGGGTCGGACCCTGAACTTGATTCAGTTGTGTGCTTATTTCTTTCAGTAGTTCTTTATATTTCTGTAGAGAACCCCGATGTGATAATTTGATTATCTGTGTCAGAGGGATGCCCTTTCCCCTCGGGTCCTAGCGACCTTATTAGGATTGGATTCCACTAGTGATGCCTATTATTTAATTGACCCTTGATGATAGTATGAATTCCTCACATTTGGTTATGCCCCCATTAGGTCAACACCCGATTAGTCGGGTGTGCCTATTTGGCAAGCATCGAAACCTAGAATGAGTTGGAATTCTACTATGACATCATTCGTCAAATTTATAAGCAAGGCGCCATGGTAGTGGAAGACCTTTCCTGTCAGTCTGACCTTAGGCTAGGCTCCAGGGCATTAGCGTGATAGCCAAGTTTGCAAAACATCAATGTTCTTGGGATATGTAATGTGACCCTTGAGTGGAGAAATCCACTCGAGGCAGGGACTATGATATTCCAAGATCGATTAATGCTTCGCGAAAGGCTTGAATGCTAGTGGGAGCACGGTATGACCAGGGTCTAGTGTATAGGTTGTCGTGACCTTAGTGTACACTCATACTTGCATTAAATAACCCTCAACTTTAATAAGGGATGTAAGAGAGGACTTTTAGAGATCCTCTGGCCTCCACGGCCAGTCGTTTTGTGTTTGGGTGGGGATGCATAACTTCACACCCCCTAGGGTGGGAGCTGTGTGTTTCCATGCCAAATTACTTAATGACCTCCCTAAGGATATGGCGATTACGAGGCCAGGAGAGAAGGGCTTTTCATCCCACCCTAGTGAGGGCCGCATGAACTCCCGTGTCATAATTGCTTAGGCTCGTGGGTAAGCATCCTAAGTGCACGTGAGGTATTCGTTGCGAAGACAACGGTGATCACGTGGCACTGGCCAAAAGATAACCATGGTCCATCAAAGCCCTTAGTTGGCAGATTTGGACTGGGTCAAGGAAAGGCCCGTGTAAGCGGATTGACGCTGCATGATGCCCCCTAGGGCAGGTGTAGTCGATTCCGAGATCTTACATACATGGTTAATTAATCCATAGAGGTGTCTTCGCTGTGGGGGTAGCGTTGGCATTTGGATATAATTAGCTTATTTTCAAAATCCATAAAATAAGTTATTTTGCATTCGTTTTCATTCAACCATATAGTTTCCCTATCCGTTATCCCATAAGAGAACCAGTTATCGGGTCTCTAACTACGTAGAGCGAAAGCGCTATCTTTAGTTTATGCTTAGGGTAGTAAACGTACATTGGCTAGCAATCTAAATATACCTGTACTAGACCTAACGGGTCCAGATATCACTAGGGCACTAACTAGGGCATATGATGACTAGCGAGAGTCTGAGGAGATGTGCAAGTTCTGTGTCATAGCAGACTTGTAGACAACTCCTTAGAAGCAAGTCAGAGATATGCCGGGTCTTCTCAAAATAAGTTTTACTTGCATAAGATGTCTGCTAGGCGAAGTCGGTAGACTCATCGCTTATCCACCAAGATACTTGTCGGTACCGAGATGTCAGTGGGTATGCTTGTTCGAGAACACATCTTTGAGTTCCAGAACGAACTAGATTCCCAAGACATGGTACCAGATGACGAGGTGGTGGAAGACGTCTGTCTTGCATCCTTGTCTGGAACCTTCGAAGGCGTTATCAGAGACTTTAACTTTAACAAGTTAGAAATGATAAACGCAGAACTTCTAAGGAGATTTCCAAGAGATAAAGGATGGGATCAAGATTAAAGGCAAAGCCTTTAGTGCTTAACCTAGGCCTTCTTTAGAAGAACCTAAGGAAGTAACTTATCAGAGATCGAAAACTATTATAGTGCAGAAACTGGTGTGGACTCCTAAGTCTGGTAACGCTAAGGACGGAAGTGTTTCCGCTTTGGCGTGTGTAGGGGGTATTTGAAGATTGAGTATGGTCTCAGGGTGTTAGGAGTTGAGTCACTATCTAGTAGCAGTTCTTATGCTTCTTGGAATGTAGACTTCGGGTCTACAGAGATTCAAGGAAAGCAGAAGTCTACTTTATAGTGAAGTAATCCTAACATAGGTACTGATGTCATAAGCTGCTGCGGAAGCTGTTAGATATGATTGTCTTAGTTTTTTCGAAACACAGATTTTGATCTTTAGAGATTTCATTCTGTTTCCTCTACTGTAAATGAAGTTTTTAGTTTTAGACAGCACCGTGAGTGTGTATCTTAAACTGAATAGATAACTTCATAGTTAGAGGAATAGATCAGAAAAATCTCTTTATATTTAATCCTAATTCGGAAATAGATATCATGACAGCTGCAGCGTCTAATTTAAATTCATCTAAATCCTTCGGAGAAGCTATCCCATTTGTAACCCCTCTGATTTAGATATTCTGCCTTAGATAAATTCAAAAGTAAAAGAAGGCCGAGTTTCTGTTCACAGATTCATCGGAGATCCTTCTAACCTATGAATGTTATCTGGAAGGCGGAATAACTAAAAGGGCCACTAAGGTATTGGAGTTAGTTAATTTTGACGTCTATGGTTCCAAGAGCGTCTAGACGATAGAAGACTTTTCGATTTAATCGAAGAAATAAGTCACTATCGGACGAGTTCCATAGGATCCTGAGAGAGTATGGGATTATCTCCCAGTTAAATGCTCTAAGGATGACACGTCAGAATGAAGTCTCCGAGAGAAGGAATCAGACTCTGTTTGACATGGTCCGTAGTATGATGAATATTGCCAAGTATACTACCCACCTTTGGTGGGGTTGTACCTTAAAACAGTAGCTTATATCTGAAACTATCTCTCATCTAGATCAGTACCTCAGACCTATAGAGAGCTATGGTCTAAGCGAAAGCTGACACTATAGTGTCTCGAGATATAGAGTTGTCCTGTACTTGTGCAAAACGACAAGAGGGATGAGATGGAGATGTAGTTCCAGGTATATCTATTTGTAGGTTACCCTTAGGAGGCATAAGATGGACTGTTTTATGATCTTGAGGTTAGGAAGGTAATCGTTTCTACGAACACCATCTACCTAGATCAAGATTATATTATAAGACCATAAGTTTATCAGTAAGGTAGTTCTGGGTGAACTACTGGGTACTGGTAGAGAGTGCGCATTTGAAAAACGTAGTGGGAGTAGATGATACAAGAAACTAGTATACCAGGTATTGTAGAAACGATTCACTTTGTACCACCACCACCTCATCGTTGTGGGACCATCAGAGCTCCTGAAAGATACTATGGAGAAACTTCGATAGTTAATCCAGAGTTTCAGGAGGATGATCCTTAGAGCTACGAAGAAGTAGTGGGAGCTTCCTTTGTACCACCACCACCACCTCATCGTTGTGGGACCATCAGAGCTCCTGAAAGATACTATGGAGAAACTTTGATTGTTAATCCAAAGTTTCAGGAGGATGATCCCTAGAGCTACGAAGAAGTAGTGGGAGCTTCCGACAGCTCTGACTGACAAAAGACCATGGAGGCAAGCTTACATCAATGTCCCTTGGAACAGTCTTGACACTTATAGCACTATCACTCTTCAGGGTGTAGGAGGTGTATAAGAAGAGCACCCGGTTAAGACTTAAGTAGCTAGATTAGTTACCAAAGGAGAAGGGATTGACTATGTCAAAACCATCTCACTGGTAGCTATGCCTAAGTCTATAACGGATCCTCTTAATCCATCACAGCCTATTATAGTTGGGAGATCTGGTTGATGGATGTCAAGACAGTTATTCCCTAACGGGAATTTGAAAAGGGACATATGGATGATGTAACCTCAGGCTTTGTGTCAGTAGGTTAGGAAGATATGGAATGCAAGTTGCAATGGTCCATTTATGGACTGATGCAAACATCCAGGTTGGAATATCTATTTTGATCAAGGGAATCCACTAACACGGATTTGATCAGAATGAGGATAAACCAAGATGGTACAGGAAAGGTGAAATAGCTACAAGGGTATATTTAGTACTTTACGTTAACGATATTCTACTGATTGAAAATGACATAGGAATATTGTTTACGGTAAAGGTTTGTAGTCATCACAATTCGATGTGAAAGACCCTAGTGAGGCGAGTTATGCTTTGGGAATCAAGGTAACTCGAGATAACCAGAGCAAGATTCTCTTGCTATCACAGGCTACGCATGAAGATAAGATTCTAGCCAGATTCGGTTTACGAGGCTAGATATCTATTGTGCAGCAGGAAGATGGGTCGGTTTCAGTCGAACCCGGGTCCAGATCTCTGGACCGATGTGAAGGGTATACTCAGAAATCCTCATTAAGTAAGGATTGTGAGTTAGCTTGCACTTCACAGGTCCTGATATCGATTGGATGCACAAGGTCTGACTTTGGTGTCAGATGTGTGTTCCAAAGAATCGATTTCAGGGATTATTTTTATCTTGGGATTAGAAGCGGTAGTTGGTAGAGTGTGAAGCAAGTGCATCACAGACTCTACCACAGAGGCTTAGCACGTTGTTGCGTGCGAAGTAGTATATCAGGTGGTAAGGCTTAGGAAGTTCTTAGAGAACTTGGGACGCGTACCAGAAGCTCAGTTATCTGTTGTTGCAACAGAAGAGCGGTAAGCAAGGTCCAAGGAGACTAGGCACCACCGTGAGGGGAAACTCATCAAGTACAAACTTCACTTGATCTGACAGTTATAGGAGGAAATGCAAGTAGCGGTACTGAGGTGGAATCTACAGACAATGTTGCCAATTCCATTAGGGAATTCCTGCAAAGGCTTTTGGGTAGCATGTAGAAGCTATAGAGCTCAACACCGTTATTCCTCGTTAGACCTAGTGGGAGATTGTTAGAATTGGTGAGGTCTATAGCTCGTAAAAACCTATAGTTTAGCTATGTATGGTTGATAGTATAGGAATGCATATTGGTACGTACCTTAGTACGTGTTCTGATTACAGAACAGAGAGCCATGGCTACATGGTAATCCACTTGAGTGGGAGACTCAAGGGATTGGTCCCATGTAACCTAAATACGTTCGCAGCTCTGATTAGGGTTGGTCGCCCTATCAGGATAAGCTGTTGGGATGACAGAGCGTGGGTGTCTCCACCACGATCATTACCAGGCACAGTGTCTGTGGCCGAACGGAACCAACACGGTGCACAGATAGGTGAGCAGACACCGGTGCACTAAACCGTGTTTCTGCTTAGGGTAAAACGGTCCTAAACCCTGAGGAACCATGTCTGGTGGACTAACCAGTTGTGTGGTGCTTTGGCGCACCAATGTGTGAGGATCCGGATGCAGTGATCCAAAACCACGGTGTACTGGGTTACCCGGCTGGCGTTGCATCAGCATGTCACTCCTGCAGGCTATCCACACCCCTAACGGGAGGTGCGTTCCTTGGTCTGACCTACGTTGTATTAAACCCTGGCCAGGTGGTCATCAGTTCGACTGGTGACGGATCCGGTTGCTCGTCAGAGTAATCGGAGGTACGATGTATGTGGTCAACCTGGAAGGAACCGAGTCATATGAGCACTCGAGTCTGACGGTATTCTCCACTGCTCGAGTTGCGTCATGGCACCAAGTGGAGGGACAGTGAGTTTACCATACTAAGCGGAGAGCAGGGGTATGAGAGAGAACATAGTAAGTCCGGGGGAATTGGAGTACAGCCTGCGTCGCACTCTGGGTGGCTACGCAGGTTAACTCGGACTCAGAGGATCGATGGTACACTCGGGTAGTGTGTCGATCGAGTCTGAGTTGGAAGCCATGAACCCTGGTCCCTGAAGGTTCCACCTTATCGACATTATGTACGGTTCTTATACCATCTCCTCGAAACACAGAACGTAGTTAGAGGAAGCGAGAAGTCCAAGCATACGCTCCATGAGTGCTTCGCACTAGTGCACGGTAGATGCGTAGCTACGTGTGTGCACTAAGGGGAAACCCTAGGTTAGTGCAGAGACGCATGTAGCAATTCCTTGCCATAAGTGGACTTTGCCACATGGGTACGATGCACCAGGACATGTTGCGAGTTGACTAGTTGACTTCACTAGGGGCACCCTACGGGAACCTCAGAGAATAGTGAAATCACTGGTGCACTGCACTTATGTGTGCCTTGCAAAGTCTCGTACACGAGGAACGACCAACTAGTGGTATAAAGGCGTTTTGGTCATACCATACGCCACTATGCACTAAGGGGGCCGGCCCAAAGTGTTGAGAGACTAGTCAAGGCCGGCCCCATTAGTTTCGGGAGGTTGTTGCCTCCGATGAAGGGGCCGGTTATGAGGCGCAGAAAACGGGCTGGTTTTGACCGTTTTCGAAAACAAGGAAAGGATAGAGATAAAGAAGAGATATATAGGGATAAGGTTTGAATCTATCATCCTTATCTATACTGTCCTTATCCATATGAATAGGCCGGCCCTATATATGAGAAGGAGAGAGAGGGTGCACGAAATTAATAGAGCCATGCAAGCCCTAGGGCCGGCCATGGCATGGGGAAACCCTAGCCGCCCCCTCTCCTCTCTTCGCATCTCCTCTCTCGTCTCTCTCTCCCTCGTTTGCGCCATTGGATGGCGACTCGTCTTCCTCACGTGGTGTTTTGTAGAAGGAGAAGGCTCGTCGTATGGAGGCACTCAGAGATCCATCGACGAGGTGCCGTGCATCGTGTGAGATCGGGTGAACTAGAAGGTGTCTCCCGCAACCTTTTGCTGTCCAGAATCTGCACAGAAAATCAACGTTGTTTCTGCGATTCCGGGAGCTACAGAAGTCCAAACGACGTGAAACTTATTAGAAAAGTTGCGTCTCAAAGTTGGCTACCTGCAGTCCAAATTTCAGCCCAATCGGAGTTCGGAGCAGAAAGTTATGGCCGTCGCACCAAAGCTATGTCGAGCAGATCCGTAGCCCGTCTCCATCGACAAAGAAGAAATTTGTCGCAGTGAAAGATTCCGCACGCAGGTATGACCTCTAACAAGTAGATCTAACATAATTAGAACATGCATTCATGCTAGTTTGTTCTTTCGCGTTAGATCATCGTTAGGGGTTCGCGTAGTTGCCATGCTAGATTCATACACGCATATGTAGATCGTTTCGATGAAATTTTTGATATGTAACGCACACCGCTCACGGTCCTCGGACCTTCACTTTGCTTCCGCTGCGGGCCTCTGCCATGGATTTATTTCCAACAGAGGCATGGGTCATGCTACCCCGACGACGAAGGCCATGGCAAGAAAAGAAGCACAAGCAAGACCATGTGATGAGGATGTTTCCCGAGCGAAGAACCTACAAGAAGAGAAGTAAGACTCCAGGGAGGAAAGCGTTCAAAGTGCCGTTGGCAAGCCAAGACGATCTCCTCCAGCAGAACCTTCCAGAACTAGCAACCTTGCAAGAATTCTTCCCTGATCGCTTCCTCCCAATTGATCAACACATCAGGGTGTCTTGTTGCATGGTCGAAGTCCATAAGGTGTTAGAAGGAAAAGGCGAAGTCGAGACATCTGAAGAGGGCGACTCCACTGACGAGGGAGACGATTCCGACAAAGGGGACACTGCCTCTCATGACGAGGCAATCCTGCACTTGCCGCTTGTAGAAGCTTTGCATCTCCCGAAGAAGGCTCGCCTAGCAATGGCTGCAGCTTTGGCCGACCCAGATAGCTACAAGAGGAAAAGGAAGAATGACAAGAAGGGCAAAACTGTGGCCTCGTGCGATGCAACGATAACCTTTTCAGACGAGGACTTGCAACTCGGAACGCGACTGCACAACCGGCCTGTCTACGTCTCGGGATACATCAAAGAGAAGCCGGTAAACCGAATTTTACTGGACTGCGGCTCCATCGTCAATATCATGCCTATCCAGACGATGCGGCAACTCGGCATCACCAACGACCAGCTCTCGCCCAGCCAATTGGTCATTCAAGGGTTCAACCAGGGCGGACAGTCCACTATCGGAATCATCCGCCTGAAGCTTTCAATCGGCCCGCTAGATACAACGGTCCTCTTCCACATCATCGATTGCCAGACATCATATCGCCTCCTGTTAGGAAGGCCATGGCTACACGAGAATGGCGTCATAGTGTCCAGCTGGCACCAGTGCCTCAAGTACTACGAAGAAGGCATGGAAAGGTGCATAGTTGTGGATGACAAGCCATTCAACGAGGCCGAGGCATATTTGGCCGACGCTAAGTTCTACCAAGCGAAGACCTAGTCGCGGAAGTTCTTCCAGCTAAAGCCCCTCGAGCCCAGAAGATGGAAGAAGTGAAGCAGGATAAGACTCCACTTCCCACAAATCCAGTGTGACCTTTTGACAAGGCGAAACTCCAGGTCCAAGAAGCACCAAGATCGAGGCAAAGGAGCGCATCAATTCCGAGTCAAGAGCAATGCAACATACTCCGTTGCCCGTCCAAGCGACGCCAGTCCTGTGTCTCGCACCCCAGTGGCTCCGTAAAGTTGAGCGATCGCCTTCTACTCCGGCAAGAAATCTGGCCCCGTCGTTATCGCAGGCCAACACCGTCACTCTGCAAGAAATGACGTTGCCATTACCTAGCCTGACGCAAGCTCTGAACCCGAGAAGACCTGTCGAATCAGTCGACCCCAATCAACTTGGATTCAAGCCGAAAGGAAGTTGGGGGCAAAATACTGCTAAATTGCTTTTCAAAGCCGGCTACGACAGAGAAAGCGCCATGGGCACACTTCCCCCAGCAGCAACTCCACATGGTATAACGAGGACTCAAGCTCGGCTATTTCAAAACGGTGAACAAATTCTCCCGAACCGCCGAGGCATCGGCTCCAGTCAAGCTCCGTTGGTCATCAGAACCGCAGCAAAGAAGACCTTTACCTCCAACTATATCGGGGCGAAGATGGTAGACGAAGTAGCTGAAGGATCGACAATCTCCGATGCACGCTCTGCCTACGCAAGCCATCCCGACAGCAAAAGAAAACGGCGACGGGCTCGATGCCAAGCCTTACTCCAGAAGCAAATCAGAGGTAGTAGAAACCGGTCGAATCGAAAACGCACGTCTGTATTCGAAAGGCTCGGGCCAGCTAAGCAACCAAAGAAGAAGTCGGTGTTCGACCGTCTGGGAATCCCAATCGAGGACCTCGTTTCAACACCCACCCACCCACCCATGGCTGCCGTCAATCATATCTCCATCACAGATCCCGACAACAGTGATACTTCTACTTCGGACGACGAGTTGCCAGATGCCTCGCCAGTCCTCGAAGAAGGGGGACAGTCCACCGTTGATGACTTGAAGGAAATCAACTTGGGCACAGAGACGGAGCCTCGACCTACATTCGTCAGCACACGCTTGACTCCTGAAGAAGAAGCTGCATACATCAAACTGCTTAAAGAATACAGAGACATCTTCGCATGGTCCTACAAGGAGATGTCGGGCCTCGATCCCAAAATTGCAGTGCACCAGCTCAGCGTCAAACACGGAACTAGCGCTATCAAGCAAGGAGAAAGACGCTACCGGCCGAAACTGGTACCCCAAATAGAAGGCGAAGTGAATAAACTAATTGAAGCCGACTTCATCCGAGAGGTCAAATACCCGACATGGATCTCTAGCGTTGTCCCAGTCAAAAAGAAGAACAGCCAAATTCGGGTGTGCGTGGACTTCAGAGATTTGAACAACGCATGTCCGAAGGATGACTTCCCCTTACCAATCACAGAGCTAATGGTGGACGCCACGACATGCCACAAGGTGCTAACTTTCATGGATGGATCCTCAGGCTACAGCCAGATTCGGATGGCACCCAAGGACGAAGAGCTCACGGCATTCCGCACACCGAAAGAAATCTACTGCTACAAAGTAATGTTGTTCGGCTTGAAGAACGCAGGAGCCACCTACCAACGAGCTATGCAGAAGATCTTCGATGACATTCTTCATCAAAACATGGAGTACTATGTCGATGACCTTGTCGTGAAATCTAAAAAAAAGTCGGCGCATCTGCAAGATCTCGAGCTAATCTTCAAACAGCTTCGAAGGTACCAACTCTGCATGAATCCACTCAAGTGCGCGTTCGGAGTCTCCTCAGGCAAGTTCCTCGGCTTCGTCGTCCGACATCGTGGCATTGAGATAGATCAATCCAAAATTGATGCCATCGTCAATATGCCCGCACCAAAGACAGTGCGAGACCTTAGAGACCTCCAAGGGCACTTGGCATATATCCGAAGATAAATCGCCAACCTGGCCGGAAAGTGCCACCCGTTTAGTCGCCTTATAAAGAAGGGAGCGTCGTTCAAATGGGATGAAGCTTGCCAAGAAGCACTCCAAAATATCAAGGCCTATCTACTGAAGCCGCCAGTCCTATCAGCGCCAGTTCAAGGAAGGCCGCTGATCCTCTACATTAGTGCCCAGGAGCAATCCTTGGGGGCACTCCTGGCTCAGAACAATGAACTTGGCAAAGAGACGGCTTGCTACTACTTGAGTCACACTCTCATCGGCACAGAGCTAAATTACTCCCCAATCGAGAAGGTCTGCTTAGCACTCATCTTCGCCACGAAAAAGCTACGACACTATATGCTGGCTCACACCATCAGACTCATCTCGAAGGCTGACCCCCTCAAGTACATCATGTCAAGACCAGTGCTCTCCGGACGTCTGGTCAGGTGGGCGCTGCTTCTACTTGAATTTGATATCACCTTCGTACCACAGAAAGCGGTTAAAGGGCAAGCCCTTGCGAATTTCCTCGCAGAATATCCCCTCCCGACGGAATGGGAGTTATCAGAAGATCTTCCAGACGAAGAAGTGTTCTCCATCGACATCGCCCCATCCTGGAAAATATTCTTTGACGGCGCAGCAAGGCAAGACATAGCGGGAGCCGGAGTCATCTTCCTCACTCCGGACAACGAAATACTCCCCTTCTCATTCCTACTGTCGGAATCATGTTCCAACAATGTGGCAGAATATCAAGCTTTGCTCATCGGTCTTGAGCTGGCCGACGAAATGAAGCTTCACGGACTAGAGATTTTTGGTGACTCTCAACTCGTTATCCAGCAAGTCTTGGGGGCATATGAAGTCAACAAAGAAGACCTAGTGCCGTTGCATGCGCGGGCTGTGGAGCCCCTCGGCAAACTCAAGGCTGCTTCCATTCAGCACGTCTCTAGGAACCTCAACCAGCAAGCTGATGCACTCGCAAACTTGGCAGCTACGCTTCCGTTCCCAGAGAAGGTCAGCTTGTCGTCCCCATCTGCAGAAGAATCGTGATCACCAGAGGAGAAGGTCCAATCGGAATTCCAGTTCAAACCAATGCGGTGCACGTCCTCGAAGTTGAAGAACAAGACTGGAGGCAACCATTGGTGGATTACCTCGTCCATGATAAACTCCCCGAAGATCCGAAGCGTAGAGTCGATATCCGGCGATGATCTCTGAAATTCTACCACTTCAATAACGAGTTGTACCGCCGAAGCTACGATGGCACGCTCCTGAGATGCCTCGCAAAGGAAGAGGCAGAAGCAGCACTGGAAGAAGTACACGCTGGAATCTGCGGCTCACACCAGTCTGGCCCAAAGCTCCACTTTCGAGTCAGGAGGATGGGATATTACTGGCCCACCATGATCAAGGACAGCTTGGAGTACGCAAAAAGATGTCACGTTTGCCAGCTGCACGGGGACTATATCCGTCAACCTCCGGAACCTCTACACCCGACAATAGCATCATGGCCCTTCGACGGATGGGGACTCGATATTGTCGACCCCCTGCCCAAGTCATCCAAGCAACATCTTTACATTCTGGCAGCAACGGATTACTTCTCCAAGTAGGCTGAAGCAGCACCTCTGCGGTAAGTTACAAAGCACTCCGTCATCATCTTTATCCAGAATGACATCATCTTCCGATATAGAGTCCCTCGCTACATCGTAACAGACAATGGGAAGCAGTTCAAGAATGCTGCCGTCAGCCAGTTCTGCGTAATGTACAACATTAAGCAGAATTGTTTGACGATGTACAATGCTCCGGCCAACGGTCTGGCAGAAGCCTTCAACAAGACTCTTTGCAAGCTGTTGGAGAAAACCGTCTCGAAGACAAAGAAAGATTGGCACGAACGCATGGGCGAAGCGCTATGGGCTTACCGGACGTCCTTCCGCACGTCGACGCAAGCAACACCGTACTCCCTCGTCTATGGTGTAGAAGACGTTCTTCTGCTCGAGCTCCAAATCCCATCGCTCAGGATAGCTATCCAGGAAGGCCTCACCAGCGACGACAGCGCCCAGCTCCGCCTAGCATAATTGGAAGCATTGGATGAAAGACACCTCGAAGCTCAGCAACATCTGGAGTGTTATCAGGCCAAGCTGTCTCGCGCCTTCAATAAGAAGATCCGTCCTCGATCATTCCAGATAGGGGAACTGGTGCTGGCAGTCAAACGCCCCATCATCCTCTCGCATCGAGGAGGGAAGAAATTTGATGCCAAATGAGATGGCCCGCACTCCGTCAAGGAAATCTACTCCAACGGCGCCTATCTCCTCACCACGCCAGAAGGGCTGACACTCGGCCCTATCAACGGCAAGTACCTTAGAAGGTACTATGCCTAAAGCAAGGCCACACCCCTTGCGCAAAAAAAAATAAAAAATGAACTACGTGCGACTTGATCCCCCTTAGGGGGGTACGTAGGTAGCTTGAGAAGTTACTTCAGGTTCAGTCCGACCAAAAGAAACAGTCAACAATGGTCCATGCAAAAGATGTGGCAAAACGAGGTAATATTATTAGATAATGAAGAAAAGCGATACATGGCATAGGTTCCAAAAAGAAAGCTACAATGACCAGACAATGAGCAACTAAAAGAAGATGTCCAGAGCTCGAAGACGGCGCAGCAACTCCTCTCTAGTTGCCTCCACTCGCTGAAGTTCCAAGGGACGAGTGGCCAGAAGCTCACGACGGGTCGCCAAGTCTGACTGCTGCTTCAGGTAACTTGCCTTTAGAGCGCTCTCCGCAGCCTCAGCTCGCTCTAGACGAGACTCTGCCTTCCGAAGCGAGGCGCGCACCGATTCTATCTTCCTTTGAGCCTTCGACAGGCTGGAAGCGGCCTCCGCAAGTTGGTGCTTTGACTGACACGAACTTGCCTCAGCGGCCTCCAACTCAGAAGGGGAGCTCCCCTTTAGTAAAGCTCGCCGAGAGCGATAAGCCTCGCTATCGGTCACAAGCAGGTTGATCTGAGCGACGAAAGAAGAGCTGTCGACTTTGAACTCCTCCAGGCTCGCGCAAAACTCCGCACCGTCCGTCGACCACCAGTCCTGGAGGGCGTTAAAGCCAGTACCTTGGAAATGCTCCAATGTTGACTTGATATACTGCCGGCAGCTCGCAAGAAGAAACTCTGAAACTCTGCTCCTCGGCCTTAAGCTCGACCGAGGTGCCTCGGAGTAGGTAGGCAAGACCTTCCCTCCCGCTGCAGCCGCAACAGGAACCGCCTGCGCCAACGAGGGCGGCAAAACTGGAGAAACCGCCGCTACCACTGCAACAACCGTCTCCTCTAACGGGCATGAGGGTACAGCTACAGGGGAATGCCGCTTGTCGACGCTCGAAACTTCAGCATCCTCATGGAAAGACAAAGCGTCAACATCAATGCCATCTAGGTCAATATCGCCACTAGAGAAGTTCTCCCCGCAAAGCCCGAGGAGATCCAGATCATCCGGAGGGATATCTAGCCCACATGCCCCAGGCACTTCCTGCGCGGCCCCAGTAGACGAGTGCCCAAGAGATGCCTTCGGAGAGTTCGCCCCGCGCTCTACCACTATAACGGAATCTGTCCAAAATAAAATACATTGCTCAGCACGATGGAACTTCCCGGGCATAGAAAGGAAGTGAAATAGAGAGAACTCCATACCTGCGAAGTCGGACGAAGCAGCCCTAGACGGAGGGATCACCTCATCTTTTAGAAGTCTGGGTTCCTCGGTATCCTCTATCGGACAAGGGATCCTCGAAGTCATCCCGTGCGGAATGCACACTTTTCGTCTTTTGGGCGGGGCACCCTCAACAGCAACCTTCGGAGGAAAAGATGGCCCAGGGGCACTAACGAAGCTGGCTTCTAACACGGGAGCCAAAGTGGGAACACAGCGAGCACTGGAAAGATGGATGCAACTCTTCTGTGCCTTCTGAAGCCCCAATCGAAGGTGATGATCCTCCACTCCCGCAGCAGGATCAAAACTAAAGTTTTTGAACTCACTGCTTGCCAGGACGTCAACCGGGAGACTTGCAAGCAAAGGGGAAACTCGCCCTTCAATCCATTTGCAGTACTCCGGAGTGGCGGCATCCCGAAACCCGGACTTGGTCCCGGGGAAGAAGCTGCCGCTAGTCAACCGGGCGTAGAGAGAAGCCCAGAGACGATAACCCTCCTGCGGACTAATACGCCCCTACAACTGCTGAGGCATACCAGGAACTTCCTATCAAAATCCTTGCTGGCGAGCAAAGCGGTGAGGGAAGTACTGCTCCACCTCCACCACATCCCCCTTGCGCCAAACCAAGTAGCCAGGGCGGCAGCTGACCATGTTCCAGTACAGACTGTCCGGGAGCTCCTCGTTGTCGTAAATAGTCGACCTCTCCAAAGGCAACACCGAATGCTCTGACAGAAATTCAAAGTCGGCACTTCCCATCCTCCTCAAAAGAGTGCAAGCACACTCCCTCGGACGCTCCCAACTGATAAAGGCATTTAAGATTCCTCCTATCCTGGGCAGGAACGGCAGGTCGGTTGGATGCCCGCGTCTGGCAAAGATCCCCTTCGGAAAATGTAAAGCTATCCAACTGTACAAGTAATGCAGAGGTCCGAACGCAGCAGACCGACCAAGCTCCTCCTTGGCATTATCCGAGCTGGACAAGTCCCAGTAGGTCCCGCTGAGACCCCGATACAAGGCATATAAGATGGCCGGGGCTAAATTGAAAATCTCCCCCCTCGCCATCCTGGAAGCTGCAAGAAAGGTTCCCGGACGAATGACCTCGCCAGCACAGGGAAGCACGAACCGGCAAAGAAAGATAACCCGTCCGGCGGCTCGGTAAACCGCCCGCCACTCCTCGCTGTCACGCCTCAGGCCGAGGATTTCCCAAGGACACTGCTTTCCCTCCATTGAGTGGCTCTCTCGAGCCAAGGATTCAATGGGCCTCACGAAAGAACGAAGCGGAGGCCTTTTCATTTGAGCGACCTTCCACATTGGGTGAGCCGAAGGTGCCGGGGACCTATACTCGCCTTTGAATCAAAAGTCAACCCAAGAAGAAGGACGCACTCGATCTGACTGATCCCGCGCCGCGATGATAGCATATGCCTTGAACAAAAGAAGGCAGGAACTCAGAGCGAAGCTGCTGTCCAATAGATCCTTCAAAGCTGGCACCTCCTCCTGGTAGTAATTCCGCACTTCGGGGCACCCGGAAATGATGTGGACGTCACGAAGTGTGATTCCTATCTCCCCCACTCCAGTAAGGAAAGTGTTGGTGGTCGGACACCAGAGTTCATAAAGTGCGTGATATATCCCCTCAGGACGGCTGTATTCTCGACGAGCCGGTGCCAGAAACTTGGCCAATAAATTCATTTCGGGTTCCGCGCCAAAGACCTCGTAGAGCTCGCCCATCCATTCACGAAAACCCCAAAGATATTGGACGTCTCCCCGAGGCCAAGAATCAGTACCCCATCGGGTCAATCGGGAGCATATCTTCGAGGCAACAATCAGAGTGGGCACGAAATCTTCATCACAATGGTGGAAAGGAGTACTCAAACTCGAACGGAGAAACTTCATGGAGATCCCTTCGTCAGTATAGATCTTCTCGCTCAACTTCAGCATCCCACAAGTCGCATCCGCAACTCCATCTTCCGTGATGCGCTCGTGGATAAAAACACGGGGCAACGACAGAAGGTCTTCCCGTCTCGAGTTGTGGTAACGGTACACCCGAGTAAGGGGGAAGCGAAGGCACCTCCTCCCATCGGAGAGGTCCTCAGCTATCCACCCCGGCGAAGTCAAGCTCTCAAAGACGCGAATCCTGGAGAACCATGAAAGAAAGCGAGTCAAGACAAGCGCGCAAAAAAAAAAAAAAAAAACGAGGGGCCTATAGCCGCCCTGTCAGGAGGATCGCCCGACTCAAGGCTACGTCACCACTGCGCCTGGGCCTTCGCGCCGCACCCCCGGGGCCCGTGCACCGCCCGTGACAGCCAGCTACTCTTTCGCCATGCGGCGTCTGCACACCACCCGCGCCGACACCACCCATGCTGGCCAACTACGCCGCACGGCTCCGTGTCGCCCGCCAGTAAACTCAGGCCCACGCCCGCATCCGCGTCGCACCCTGCGCCCGTGCCGGACACCGCCGCGCCGCGCCGCAACTGGCACGCCATGCACGCTCACTACTATTGTTCTTCGCCCCCGACCGGCAAAAAAAAAAAGTAGCAGCGACAGTAGCCGGGCCCGCGCTCCTCTCTCCAGTCCGCGCCCGACAGCTGAGAAAAAAAAAAGAGAAGCAAATGGGGGGGGCCCGCACCCCTTCTTCTTCTCCAACATAACTGGGAAGAGGGGCGGGCGCCTCGGCCTCGCGCCCGCCCATCTCGGCCTCGCACCCGAAAACCCTGGCCGGCCGGTCCCCGCCTTCGCGACGCCCCAACTGCCGCCGCTCGGGCATCCGACCCCGCGCCGCCCGCGCCCGGGCCCGCTTCCGCGATGCCCCGTGCGCCGCACCCCGCTGGCCCCACGCCCGCGGCAGCTCCGGCCGCCGCCGCCCGCAGGCCCGCGCGCCGCACGTCCCGCGCCCGCGCCTGCTCCGGCCGCCACCGCATGCAGGCCCGCGCCCCGTTGGCCCCGTGCCCGCGCCCTCTCCGGCCGCCACCGCCCGCAGGCCCGCGCCCCGCTGGCCCCGCGCCCGCGCCCGCTCCGGCCGCCGCTGCCTGCAGACCCGCGCGCCCCGTGCCCGCGCCCACTCCGGCCGCCACCGCCCGCAGGCCCGCGCGCCACTGCCGCTGCTACTCCCACGGGCCGAAGCCGGAGAAGATAAGAAGAAAAAAAGAGAGAAAGAGAAGAAAGAAAGAAAAAGAAAAGAAAAGAAAAAAAGAAAAAGAAAAAAAAGGGAAAAAGAGAAGAAGAAGAAGAAGAAAGAGGAAGAAAGAGGCAGCGAAGGTGACCCGCACCTCAGCCGCGCTCCTCCATCCTCCCCGCCTCGGTCCTCGCCGCATCATCGCTTCAAGCCCGTCTTCACAACGACCTCCAAATCGCGCACCATCGCCGCCGACGAAAGAGGCGACACCGGAAAGACGGAGCAAGTCGCGTGCAACCCCAGGCAGCTCTCTTCCGACGGCGGTCTTCAGTAGCCGGCGGAACCTTCGCAAAGAAGCAGAATGTCGGATGAAGGGGGTAGGGGTCCTTAAATAGACCCCCCAACCCCGCCTACAAAAGGAATCAAGGACAAGTGCTCTACGATTCCTACGTGTCCAAACCCTATACGTTCTCATCAACACACTCGTCCTTGAGGGGGCATTTGTAGACACACGAATTTTGTCTAACCCGAACCCGACTTGCGTACACCTACGCGGATACAAACCCGACGCGCGCTCCGACTCGGACCCGACTAGCACGCACCAACGTGGACCCGGACCCGACTCGCGCCCGACAAGGGAACCGGGCGGGCCCACCCTCAAGTGGGGCGCACCCGGCCGGCCCCTACTAAGGACCCGAACCCCATGGGGGCCGGTCCCTAGTAGGGATCCGAACCCCATGGGGGGCCGGCCGGCCTTGCAAGGAAAAAGAAAAGAAAGGAAAGAAAAGAAAGGAAAGAAAAGAAAAAGGAAAGAAAAGAAAGGAAAGAAAAGAAAAAGGAAAGAAAAGAAAAGGAAAGAAAAGTAAGAAAAGGAAAGAACTACCGCCATGCGCGGGGGGAGGTTGCGTATGATGTCTGCTCACGCGTGGATCTGTGCCAATCCCTCGATCCGACGGACAAGAAGAAGAGCCGGGTCGCTATTGATTTCGTGTGCAAAATCCAGCCATAATTGCCCCGCCAAAAAAGGAAAACAAATAAATGTTATTCCCCTCATCAATGGATGAATAAATCCCGTGTAATTATGAGGGAGATATTAAAGGGATTTAAAATTAAAACTTCCCATATCTCTCCCCCTCCCCTTTTGCCTATAAATAGAGGGGGTGGGGGAAGGCGCAAGAGGTCGAAGATTGAAGACAAAGCGAGGAAGCTTTGCAGAAAAGGAGACGCTTCTTCATTGACCCAAGGCTTCACGAGGCACGAGCAAGCCTGTTCCTCCGGGATCGGCTTAGTCCATTGAAAGCCCTCATCAACGTGAAGACCCTTGCACAAGAAGATCAAGACTTCGACTCCGTGCACGAAGAAGAAAGCTCAGAGAAGAAGACCCTTTGACTCCGAAGACACCAGAAGCAAAGGCCGGAGAAGAAGCTCAGAGCGGCACTACCCCGTCGACTCCAACAAACCCTCAACTCTGATCAAGCTCCAAAGCCCGAAAAAGAGGAACGAAGCATCATCAACTTGTCGCCTTCAACAAACGTCTGCTCCATCCACGAAGAAGAAAGCCTAGAGAAGACTACATGAAGCGTCGCTACCCCCGCCGTCTTCATCAACAAAATCCGACGCTACAACCGTCGCACGAAGACCGTCGCTACCCCCGCCGTCTTCCATCAACAAAAGCCGACGCCACAACCGTCGCACGAAGATCGATGCTACCTCCACTATCTTCGAAAACATTCTTCGACTCCGATCACGCCAAAGAAGCCCGGAGAAGAAGAGAAGTCCAGCCGACACCCAAACCGTCGAAGCACCGAAGAAGTAGACCACGTCGTTCGAGAAAAAGACCGAGTTGACGCTGAAGCCAAAGCCCACGCAAGAAGCTAAAGCAAAAGCTCCGGTAAAGCCCGCGCCAAAGCAACGCAAGTGCCAAAGCCAAGCGACTAGGCCACGAGCAAAAGCACCATACGTTCTAGTCGATACGATGCGAAGTCCGGAAGAACTAAAGCATCGCAAGTCTCTCCCGTCTACGTCCAAGCGCAAGTGCCAAAGCAAAGCAAAAGCCAGAGCCACGCCAAAGCCGAAAGCCAAAGCCAAAGCCGACGCCAAAAGCACGATCGACGTCGTGAACCGACGATCAAGGATGTCGAGGTCAAGCAAGGAGCGAGGAAGACACGAAGACCGAGGAACGAAGCTGAAGACCCCCTAGCCGAGGAAGCACGAAGCATGGAAGGGACCGAAGAAACATCGGATATTCCTTAGCCTCTCCAAAACCCTCACCTTGTAAAGACCTCTGTCCTGGGCAACTCCTTCAGAGCTCTCGCACGATCACCACGTGGAGACGCGAATCAAAGGGACCCTCCAGAGGATCTCTCCCACAATCCCCTGATCAACACTCGCCACACCCGAGCCACTCGGGTCCCGGCGCACTCTTGTAATCTCGTTTGGTGCAATAAAGACGACCCGTACCTTTTCTGCGCATACAAGGTGTTTTGTTGGCAGTCTAGTGTATCTAACCATTACATGACCATATGTTGTTTAGGTTGTTAGCCTATTTGTGCCAGCACCTTGCATACTCCACATGACAGTTGTCTTGCGCATCATTCGGTATTTACGAGGGATGCTTAATCAGGGATTCTTATCTTCTTTTCCTCCTACTCTTCTCTTGAATTGTCTGTATACTCTGATGCAGACTAGGATGGATGTGTTCTCGTCCGTTGTTCCACTACAGGTTATTGCATGTTCCTTACACTTCTTTAATCTCCTGGAAGTGTAAGAAGCAAGCCACGATCTCTCTATCCAGTACTGAGGTTGAATATCGAGACATGTCTAAGGTATGTAGTGAAATTGTCTTGTTGCATGGTCTTCTCGCTGCTCTTGGGATCTACTTACTGTTGGAATTAAATCCTATTATCAGAGTCGCAGCGGAAGCAAAAGATAGATCTAAAGATCTCATGGTATATGTTTTATTACAATTAATTCCACAAAACAACCTATATGCAAATATATGATCTTAGTATATGTGCAGACACCCTAAAGACATACTACGATCTACGGAAGATATGCATATATCTAGTCAGGTGTTTAAAATCATCATACCTTGTGGATCTATGATCCGAAGAGAACGGAACGATGATGAACCTCATGTGAATCGCAAGGGAAGCTGTCGGATGTCACCTTGTCCTTTGCAAAGGGAGGAATCCTCGAAGTCCTATCTCTGAGTGTAAGAACTACAAGCCGACGGAGGAATTTGTTGCGAAGACGACAACGAGCTCGAGATCTCCTCCTTCTCTTCTTCCTTCTCCTTCCTTCCTCCTTCTTCTTCCTTCTTCTTCCTCTTTCTTCCTTGGCCGAAACCACAAAGAGAGAGAGAGGAGAGGGGGATCAGTTTTTCTTGAGAGGGGAGGCACTTAGGGCCGGCCCCTCTCTCTCTAATCCTCATATAGGGCCGGTCCCCAAATGCTTTATGCAAGCTAGGGCCGGCCCCAAGGGGATAGGGATGAGGGGGGGTCGGTTTTAGGATTTCTCCATGTCTATCGTGAAGCCTGGACGAAAACGCCCTTCACGAAAAGTGAAACACTGTAAAAGAGATTGAGTGAGGTGCGCTACTCGGAATCGAGTTCCGTCATCGTCTATGAGCTCCTGGAATTATTTCGCTCATTTTAAGATCTATATTCAATATGTTCTGAGCTATATTTCAGTATTTACCAAAATACCCCTACGGTCCCTAACACATATGAATTAGGTTCTTAGGCTCGGGGCTTGCGCTCCATTACGCTACTTCACATCCAACGTATCTAACTAGGTCGGGGAATAATTTCTATATACAACAACAGGATGGAACCTTCAGGGTTCAGGATCTCTAGCTCCAACCGAATCCCTGATTAACTGTTCCGGTGACACACCGAAAGTTTCATTAATCAGTCCTAATCCGATTAACCCACGTAGCCACCCAGAGTGCGATGCGAGTTGAACTCTAGTGATCCTAAACTTATGTTACTCCATCGTAACCCTGTTCTCTACTATACTCTGATAATTCTTAGTCCCTCCTATTACTGGTGCCATAATACGACTCGGGCGGTGGGGAGCACCGTCAGATCCTGATCGATCATTTGACTAGGATTTGATGACTTGTCATCTATAACACCACACACCTTCCGATGCTATGCCTAGCATCCGGAACGTCGTTAGTCATACTGACAAGCACCAGGCCTGGGTTAATTGTGTGGACAGATTGACTCATCAAAACACACCCATCCAACATTGGACGTCGGATAACCTGTAGGGATTGTATGTCACTTAAGCGCCAGCTGGGTAACCCAACGTACCGTGGTATTGGACTATGGAAGGTTCGCACACGTGGGCACATCAAAGCACCACATAACTGGTTGGTCCAGTGTACATGGTCCCTCAAGGTTAATGACAGATTATCTATAGTAGTAAGACGGTTTATGCACAAGTGTCTGAATCACTGAACTATGCACCATCTTGGTTTCTGTTTAACACGATCATCGTGCTTGGTCAGGTGAATGAGAATCTCACGTTCCCGTGGTGGAGACTTCAACACATCCTCTATCTGCCAACAACTTATTCTCGGTGAAACGACCGGCATCACCAAAGTTGTGAACTGGTTCTAGGTCTACACAGAACAGGTCCACTGGGTCTTCCAAGTATGAATCCACCATGCATCTCAGTGGCATACTGTGTTCCCTAGGGTCCTTTATTATATGTGTATTAACATATACCAAAGTAGTATTCTAATTAAAACAATAACCAAAGTCATTTTTATTAATGTTAATACAGAAAATCCACGCTCAGGACACACGAGCTACAACACTTACAACGTCCAACTCCTCTTTACTATGACAATACAAGCACAATCCAGATTGCTACTAATCATGTTTTCCATGAACGAATATAATTTATTATCATTTTATCCAAGAGAAATATAAAAAAGGGATTGATATCTCTTTCTCATGTATCTTCTCGAGAGCATATTGTTGATATTTTTACAAAGATGATGACTTTAGGTCGTCATTCATATCTCGTTAGCAAATTGATGTTGGTTGGTCACCCTCATCAGTTTGAAGGGGGGGGGGGGGTGATAACCCAGCTGTGATTTATGTTGTATAGATCCCCAGATCATGCTTGTATAAATCCCTAGAATCATGAATATAATTGGCCCAAATCCTTTCCTAAGTGAACCTTAGAATCCTGGATAGAATTGCCCCAAATCTTGCCCTAAATTTATATGTAAAATGACTATATATAAAGTGGAGTATCACAGAGAATATGATACATAAAGAAAGGGAGATTATCTTCTCTTCCTCCAATTTCTTCCTCTACCATTGTTATCAGTTCCCACACGGAAGAGGATGCCGCTGGACACCTGGTTTTGGGTTCTCCTCAAACCGTACAGTTGAGGAGATCGCTGGAGTTGCTCTTATACTATAGTACCCACAATTCTCGTCCGTCTTTAATCACAGCCATCTGATGAAGTGGCCATCACCAATCTTTCCAAACTTTGCATTCACCCTCGAGCCTCGGTGGAAGAATCACCTCGAAAAATTGTTGGTAATGCGGTAATACTGTAAATATTCCCCTCCAAGCGATGTGGGGTCATCCTATGCAGTTTGCAAGTATAGGGAAGGTGCTTTTCCAATGCATAGTCATATGGGTGTCGCATCACTTAGGAGGATGTCCTAGGGGTAAGAACATCGCCAATCGGCTTCCATCACCCCTCCAATCCCCCTTGGTAGGCTGGTAGCCTCCTATTTGTCTGCTCATGAATTACGACTACTCCAACAGACTCCTATCGATCCTATGTGGCAATAGGAGGTGACTCTCGCTCGCAGCAGTTGGGAGCGATGGCAAGCTCCTATCCCACGTGGCACTTCACTAAAAGATTAAAATGGTGCCGGATCTCATTTCACCTTCTTATTATTATTATTATTATTGTTTTCTATCAAAAATAAAAAGAAAAGAAAAAAAGGGTGAGACTCCTCTCCAATACCACCCCGTCGGGTAATCTCCAGTAAGGGGCGCCATGTGCACTGTGTACTGTATAGCACTCGACGCCAAACGGCACCACTGTCCAAGGGTGTGCGTTGACGAGTGTACTTGAAGAAAATCCCATTCCTTAACTGCTTACAGTTCTGGTCAAGCTCATTAATGGTGGAACATGGAGATCATGCGGTCCCTTAAGAAGAGATGGACGGCTACGATTTTCAGAATCGGTCGGACTCCATTTAGTCAAAAGCGTCTGTCACCTTTTTTCATTTTTTAAATTTTGGGGGATTTATTGAGCCAACCCGACAGAGATCGATTAAACTGGAAAAGACTATCGAATCCAGTGGAAAAGACTATCGAATTCATAGTTGGAGTTGCTCGTCACCACCGAACCGAATAATCGAATGCTGCCGTTGAAGTTGCTCACTGTCGCTGTTGAACCAAATCACACCTAAACCTAATCCTAATCCTGAGATCTACAGGTCATGGGATGAACTTAAACCTAGGATCCTCCATCGAACCATCAGAGCTGTTCGTCACTGTTGGTGCCTCTGCTTCTGCTGTCGTCACCACCTTTGTTACAAGCCGTAGCTGCTGCCCACCGCCGAAGCTGCTCGAGAGAGACGAGAGAAGAGATCGAGCAAGAAAAGGATAATTTTGAATTTATTAAAACAGATAGGAACCTTAGGCTAAAAGAAACTCTAGCTGGTCGTGTTCATATATATTGCCAGAGACCTCTCACACATTAACCCTTATATTGGATAAATTACACATAGACCCCTATAGTTTGAGTGATTGTTACTTACACCTCTCATGTTTAAAACCCTATAAATGTCTTTTTTTTTTTTATATAGTTTGAAAAATATATCACTTGCAGGTCCCCAGAGGGTCTCTGTGTATGGTTTTTTAAACTGTAAGGGGGTATTTTTAGGGTTTTAAATATGAGTGGATGTAAGTGATAATCAGTCAAAGTACAGGGTTCTATGTGTAATTTATTTTTTTTTTTTCTTCTCAGTCCCTATTTTCCTTGCCAGGGCCGCAGGGCGTGGACGTGTCAGGAAAGAGAATCCAATATCAGCTCCGCTCTACCAAATACATACACGTCATCACTATAGTATATTGGAATGTCAAATATTTGGGCCGCACGTTCCAGACCCCCGGTTGAGTCGTTTTGCTGTACTGTGTTTCGAGGAGACCATGTGATTCGATCAGAAGATTCACAACTACTTTCAAGTCTGGCGGCATGACCCATCCATCGGTCTCATGTGACGAAGGTTGTCTTGTCCGCGTAGTGTGTGGTTTCTCTTCGTAGTCGGGCCGCGGTTAACTGAACCGTAAACATATAGCCGGACCGGGGCTCCCGTTTCACAGGTTCGTTTCCCCGATTCAGACTGATTACACGTATAGGTTACTTAGACTTGCTTTCACTCGGATAGAGTTTGCTGAGGTGATGACTGCAAACAGTGACGGCTCCAGAAATTTATATCAGTGGGGTCAAAAATTATATTAAAAAATATTTTTTACGTGGCGGCAAGAAATAGGGTTCGGTGAATCGATGGAGTAGGGTCAAACCAACAGTTAAAACTAAATAAATTATGATAAAAATAAAAATTTAATAAATTTGAATCGGTGAGTGGGGTCAATTGATCCCACTCATCAATATGTAGAGCCGCCCATGACTGCAAATTCACTTCCAGGATACAACAAAAACTTTTGGGAGTTTACTTTCGAAAACTACAAGGAACTCTCATTGACATAGAAGCTTTGTAAAAATTCAAGAGAGAGAAAAGGCACCAAAGAAGAAACAATTCCGATTAATTTGATGTGTCCAGAAATAAAAAGTTTGTCTTTATTTAAAGACATCGAATTGATACGTTTTATAGTCTGTCTTTTTCAGAAGGGTGTACCCCTTTAGAAAGATACATATCCTGATCAAAAAGCATATTTTTAGACCACAAAGCATCTCTTATAGAAGAAGGCACATATACGGATCCGAAGACATTTTTACACGCTTACGAAAAACATGGTTCGATGTACATTACTCTATCCCATAATTCAATTGAACTAAATTTAATAAGCACTCGGGATGAGATATACTAAACAAAGGGGACCATCAAGCGGCCGACAGTAGTGAACATATCCCGATCCAAGCTTATGATCATTAAATGAGCGTGTCAAAGATGAGGATGATTGAGGTGGACGTGTGGAAAAACTAGGTGAGATAGTTTCCATAGAGAGTAGTGTATTAGTGATAATATTTGAGTGTCACCAATTGAGGATACAATGATGGAGATTCGTTTAAGACGTATGGGCATACACAATGTAAAATAGAGACAGTCCCGATAAGAGGAAAGTCTCATATTACTATAAAATATTTTCCTATAAGAGTGACCCGTCTTGAATTCTCCCACACGAGCACCTAGGGGTGGCAACGGGTCGTTTCGTGTCGTGTCTAGTTTCGGGTCGTGTCCAAAACCCCTAGACCTGAACCCGACCTGTTTAACTAATCGTGTCTAGATCCTAAATCTATACCCGACTCGTTTATAAAAGGGTAGACCAGATAAGACCCGTTTACCACATGGGTCTATTCAGTTGACCCGATCTGACCCAGTCCGACTCGACCCGACCTGACCCGATAGACCTGCTGGTACATCATATTACAGTATCAGATTACGGGTAGACCTGACCTGACCCGTTGAATTTTAAACGGGTCTTCCCGGGTCTACCGTGCCCAAACCCTAAACCCGGACCCGACCCGTTTATTAAACGGGTCTATCGTGTCGACCCGTTTACGACCCGAGCCCGTTTAGCCCTGACCCAGACCCACTAACTTCGTATCGGGTCGTGCCGGGTCTGCCGTGTCGGGTCCGAAATTGCCAGCCCTACAGTATTATGCGTCATTGAGGACGCTTACAACAAGCTTGGGATTCGATCCTGTCACCTCCCGAGGGGGGAAACAACGGGTTCGCTGTGTGGTTGTTCGGTCGTTCCCCTCCCGGTCTTCGTTCCCATCTTTGAACCTTTCTCCCCCTTCTCTGTGTCGCAAATATTATTCACTCAACCAGAAATAGACATTAAAAACCTCTCTCTCTCTCTCTCTCTCTCTCTCTCTCTCTCTCTCTCTCTCTTCTCTCTCTCTAAAAAAACCTCTCTCTCTCTCTCTCTTGTTCCCTGATACTGTTGGTGATATTCTCTCTATATCAATACCTCGCTGTCGTTGTGCGCCTATCTTCATATGGTGTAGCTGTCTCTCCGCCGGGAGAGATGTCGACGTCGACGTCGTCGCCGTCCCCGTCCCCGTCCCCGTTGGATTCTCTAACCCGCTGGGTGAGGACCAGCTTCGCGGAGCCGTTGGATTCCATTGAGCACGCCCTCCGGATCGCCTACGTCGTCTTCTCCTTCTGCTCCGCCCTCTTCTTGGGTGGTCTCAAAGGTCTACCCCCTTCTCTCTCTCTCTCTCTCTCTCTCTCTCTCTCTACTTGAAATTCTTTTCTTGTGCTTTGCTTCCTCTCACATGGTTGGCTCCTCCATTGGATTGCAGCCCTGTTGGTGGGTCCCGTCGCCGGGCTGCTGCTGATTGTTGGGAACATCGGGGTGATCCTGGCGCTCTTTCCCGCCCATGTCGCCTGGACCGTCTATTCTCTTCTCAAGTATGTTGCTTCCCTTAAAAATGGGATTTTTTGTTTTTTTTTGGGGGAGAGAAATTTGGAACCTCATCGGCTTAAATCCATGTAGCTACATAGAACGTACTGTTAAGGTTCTGTATCGCGATAAGAGTTGGTATTCTTGAAATCTTGAGCCGTTCGTTTCTCAATTTACCAAATCATGAAATCTCTTGAAAGCTTGTGCTTTCTCTTTCTCAATTGACCCAATCGTGAAATTTAGGGAAAGCTATAGTAATGCCCATTTCACAATTGATAGCCAAGAAGTATAGCAATGTGATTGTTTTCGGTATCTTGGATCTGTCATGCATAAGAATGAAGAGATAGATGATGATTAGAGCGGGTTGGATGAAGTGGAGAGGGGCCCTGGGTGCCTTTAAGACTCGAGGATAAATTTTACAAGATATCAATAAGACCCGCAATGTAATACGGCTCAGAATGTTGGCTCTTAAAAGAGAGTGCAAGCTCATAAGATGAGCATGTTAGAGATGAGTTTTGCTGAGGTGGATGTGCGGAAAAACTAGAAGGGATAGAGTGAGGAATTAGTGTATTGGAGAAAGTGTTGGAGTGACACTGATTGAGGGCAAGATACTGGAGAATAGATTAAGATGGTTTAGCCATGTACAACGTATAGTAGAGGTGACCCCGATAAGGAAAAGGTCCTAGATTAATGTGGAAGGTCCAAGGAGAAGAGAAAGACCTAGAATAACATTACCGGAAGTTATAAAAATATGAAAAAACTTTCATTGACGACGGATATAGCGCTCTAAATAGAGATGAATGACGGAGAAGGATTCATAAATCTGAACCCAAGTGGATGGGACATGGCTTGATGATTATGGTTATGGTTATATAGTAATGTTCAGTTCATTGATTATAGACTATACTATGAACATACGATGAATCAAAAGGAAATATATAGAAAGTTTAAATGAGCCTTTGAATTGGGAGTAATGTTTTAAGCATTTACAATTCAATGTTGTCTGCTTTAAGTTTTTGAAGTTAAAATAAACTGATTCAGCTATACTTGTTCTATTTCTTCACCAAGTTGCTTAACTGTGTAGCTGTCAATGCTCAAAAAATCTTTGTTACCATTAGAAGGACAAAGATTTCATGCGGAATGTTAATAAGATTAGTTAGTGTAACATTCTAATTCAAGCCTAATCAATTGAGTGCAGGACTAATCGGATCAACCCGGCTCTTAAATTTGCATTTCTATTTGCTCTTCCTGTTCTGTTTGCCCTCTGGTTGGCACTCAGCATCTTCGGGAGTGTCCTTGTCGGACTTGGTTATGGGTTCTTCACACCCTGGGTGTCAACTTTTGAGGCCTTCCGACAGACCAGCGTAACAAAGAAGTACCTTCACTGCTTTGTGGTAAAAGAAAAAAAATTGAAACTATCAATTATTCCTACTCAGTTGTGTATTATTTACTAACAGCAGTATCTCATCATTTGATGAACAACTAGGATGGAACTTGGGGAACTATTAAAGGGAGTTGCACAGTGGTCAGAGATTTTGCTGATATATGCTATCATTCATACCCACTTTACTTGAAAGAGTTAAGGGAAAGCTCCGGTGATCGTCAGCCCCATTCAATACGGTATGAGTGTTTGCTCCAGTTGTTTTGATTTATTGCTCGAACAATCTTTTTCTCGTATGTTGGGTGTTCAAAGTGAATTTTAATATCTACATGTTCTGAACATACTTGGGCAAATAGGTGTATGTGTTGGTGGTCTTGCTACCTAACACCAGTAATGCAAGGATTTTTACTTGTCATTTACCATTATCTTAACGAAACATTCAGGGTTTCTGTTTGACTTACAATCAAAAAAACACAATGAGGGCAGCGACACCTTGACGTTCGCCTTAAATCCTACACAAAAGAACCTTGCTAGAAGATTTTTTTTGTTTTTTGGACATTTTTCTTAGTAACATACCTGCAAGGTCATCAATTGTTAATGCTGGATGTACGATGTACTTTGAAAAAAATTTAATTTGATGGATTTAGGTTTTGGGTATAATATGGCGTAATTTCAGAACGAAAGAACCGTTACAACTGAATTGATCAGAAACTCCACTATGAAAGTGATAAAGTCGTAATAATAGTTGATTGGAGGTAGCTACTATCAAGGGCTATAAGTGTCTCAAAGGGTTGTGCTTTCTGACAAGAGTTCGTGAGTGTATTAGAAAGTTACTTCACTGCTGTTTTTGAAATTCTGCAGTAGATTTTCTCCTGGTCGTGCTTGGGTTCTCTACATCTAATGCCTACAAGTTAATACTATTAATTTGTTCACTTTCTTCCTGGTTGTGCTTGGGTTCCACAATTGCTACTAATCTCTAGAGAGGAGAATTGCTCATCCAGATGTGTCAGGTTGTGGAATATCTTGTCAAGAATCATCTCTCTTTATGTTTATGTATAATGATTACGGAAATTTCTGCCACTTTGGATTGTAATGATGATGCCAAACCTTGAGCTCCGATACCAAACTGGTTTAGGAAGGAAAAGGACTTTGATGGATTCATGATTTAGCGGTGATTTTGGGCAATTTTAGAATTGAGAGAGTAGGATCAGATCTGAAAATACCTTATGAAAGTGGTCAATGTTCTAAATAAAAGTTTACTGAGATAGCACATTGTCAAGAGTGATGACGATCTCAAAATATTATGCATTTTGTAATAAACAATTTCGACAATTACTTCCTCACTGGATTCTATAGCAGAATTTTTTGGTTTGTAAGACTGAATTGTTTTTTCGGTGGATCTTGGCTAATGGTTAATTATATCTAGGATCAAGAAGTAATGTACATGCCGAATTGAAAAATATAGATGCACAAGTCTAACGAAGATCACAAATTGAACAAAAGTTAGTACTTCACGCGTCTCACTACTAGTGAGCATTGAATAACATCTAAATCGTTTCAAGGTATTGCACCATGGAACCAAGGCTCACTAAGGCAATAGTAATAAGAGAATCTAACAAATTATAGAGAAACTTTGTGTTTGATAACACTGAAACATGGTGGCTGTAGACCCTATTTATAATACAAGAAATCCCATTGACTTCAACTATGACTCCCTTGCTGATTAGTATTAAGTGTTCCTCGCCAATAAAGATCGATATTCCTCACAATTGGGGGCACAACCAGCTTACTACTCATTGGCAATTAGTATGACGCATCCTTGATAAATATTAGTTCTCCTCAATATAAGGGGTGAGTGGGGGGAGGCCAATCTATACATCACATGGGAGGAACGGATGGTCTCTATCACATCCGAGTCCTATGCACCATGAAATTACTTCTTCCCTTATTATTTATGAGTCCAATTAAGAATGAATAACACTTTCGTCAAGGTTATGACTTCTAATCGAGTAGAACTCTTGTGTGAACAAAAGGGAGGATCACTCTAAAAATTTGGACTTTTTGGAGGGCCAATCTCCATATGTTCTTCTTGAAGATCCTCATCATCTTTATCATCCAAGTCTTATCCCATTAAGATGGGGGTGAACTATTGAATACTGACACTAATTTTCTAACTAACCTTGTTGATGTCAACCCCCTAAGATTAGTGCCAAAAACCTAACCACAACAACTTAGCATTAGAGGGATATGCCAGGCAACCTAGAAGGCCAGTCAGCGGGCAAGGAGATTTCAAGCTCAAGCAACGAGGGGGCAATCCTCCAGTGTTCCCCTAGACAAGAAGAGTCCAGAGACTCTTGACGAAGAGCATAGAAATATACGGAGTTGCATTCATGCCCGTGGCGCAAATAACAAGCCAAAGAACGGAAATGAAACAACATTCCCATTATTATTTTTTTCTTCAAAAAGAGTTTCTGTATTTGGTCAGGTTTGCCTCTTCCGTGCTCTCTTATTCTTCATCCTTCACGCTGAGATGCATAATGTTGTGGCGTAATAATTAGCTTGTTTTCGCTGCATTGATTTTCTATGTCATACAACATCAAAGCTTAATGTATGTATTGCCAGAGAGAAGTTACTCTCACTTACCAACCGAAAGATATGTTGCTTTTGTTCACAATTGTATGCTTTATGTTATATCTCTATTCTAAGTTATACTTACTATAATTGTTCGTTCATCGTACATTTCATTTTTTTTGGCGGATAAGTCATCCTCAAGTTAACGTGGTTCTTTATATGGGATCATTTTCCTTATTGATATTACCAATGATGTTCTTCATCAATCCGCAGATCATCTATAATTTTATTATTCAAAATCATTTGCAGGTTAGTTGAGGTGCCTAAATGTATTATCGTGGGTCTGTTTGGTTTGATTGTGGACATCCCGTTTTACACCATCATAGCAGTGATAAAGAGCCCTTACATGCTTTTTAAGGGCTGGCAGAGGTTGCTACATGACCTTATAAGCCGAGAAGGCCCGTTTCTCGAAACAGCTTGTGTGCCAATTGCTGGTTTGGCCATCCTCCTCTGGCCTGTTGCTGTCGTGGGGAGCATTCTGTTGTCTATTGTCTCGAGCATCTTTATTGGGCTGTATGGTTCCGTCGTTGTATACCAGGTCGGTCTCCTCCAATCTATTAACATCCGTCAACTGTTGATGTATCTCTTACATATCACCGGATATTGAAACGTAATATCGATTGTTTAGTGCAGGAGAGATCTTTCCAAAGAGGAGTTGCTTATGTGGTTGCAATGGTCTCAGAGTTTGACGAGTACACTAATGATTGGCTTTATCTGAGAGAAGGATCCATCCTTCCAAAGTAATCATCCTTTAATTTTCTGTTCTCCGATTTCGTATATTACATCATTACATTCTCTCTCTCTCTCTCCCTACTCATCCAGGCCCAGATACCGAAAGAGGAAAGCATCGCACTCGGCAGAATTTTCTGTTGGAGCTACTTCTGTCAAAGAAGTTAAGGTCGGTTCGGGTTCTTTAGAAGCACCTGCGATGTTTGTGCCAAGCTTGGCTCCTTCAAGATCTGTCCGAGAGGCAATACAGGAAGTCAAAATGGTGCAGGTGGGATCCCCATTGTCATCCTCCTGTTCCATATCTGTTCCTCTTGATGCTCCGAATCATATAAATGATACGTTATTATTAGTCAGGAATCCTTGAGTTTTGTTTCCATTGTTTCTCTTCAAGCACAATGTTTGATTACAATGTTGCAGCAATATTGGTGAGAATTTTTCTGCCAAATGATATATTTCACTAGTCCTGTCTGATTTGAAGGTTAAATGAGATACTTGTTATCCAGTTTGATCAATATTTATCAAAACCGCATATGATGAACCTAAAAAAAGAAACAAAAAAGAAAACCCCGTATATGCATTTTATGCAATTTGGCTTCCAGCTCGCATACGCACATATGCGGTCACCTTTGTTTTTTTTTTTTAATTAAAAAATGAAACTGATAAAAATATAAAAAAATCACTAATATTAGGCTTATTTGCTAAACAAGTAAAAAGTATTTGTTTGATTGTGAGCAAATAGTAAAATAATTTTTTGAGAGTAAGATGGCATCCCCAGGGGGCGGAGAGGGTTAGGCAAACCCCAACATGTGTATTAAAAGGCACTCAAAAGGATTAAGTACCGGTAAGTACAGCCCTACCACTCACCGATGCTCCCCACCCCACCCCTTTCCTAGCCGTCTTTATTTTCTCTTCTTCCACCCAACCTAACACTCGCCCATCACCTACTTGACAACATGTCTCACTGCGCTTGCACGCTCCCTGAGCCCACCAACTCTTGCCCGCCAACTCTTGTTCATGTATCTTCGACTGTCGAAAAATATCGACTTATACCCCTTCTCAGATCCATGTGTTATACACTTGCAAGCTTCCAACATATTAATCCAGTACATTAATACTGAAGCATGCCATTTTAGATTTATTACTGGTTCCTTTCTATGTAACTTGTTTCTATGATTTGGCATTTTGATCATTTCGTCGGCATGATAACTTTTAATATTTAATGAGTTTTCCTTGTGATTGATTTAACTGCTTTAGATCTGAATTTTTTAAAAATTTTAATGCAACAGATATGGGAAGATGTGCTGAAGTCTTGTGAGATGAGGGGAAAGGAGCTTGTGGATGCAAACATCATAACGGCGATTGACCTAAGCGAGTGGTTAAGGACGAAGGGAAGCAACCAAGAAACAGTTGGCCTTGGCCTGCCTACTTATGCTTTATTGCACTGCCTTCTCTACTCTATAAAGGCTGGATCAGGAGGGTTGTTACTGAATTCTGGAATCGAAGTTACACAACTGAACCGCCCCCATGACCGACTGTTAGACTGGTTCTTCCATCCTGTGATGGTTTTGAAGGAGCAAATCAGGGTCATTAAGATGAGGGAGTCCGAGTTGAAGTTCTTGGAGAATCTAGTTCTCTTCATCGGTAATAGATCGAGTGTGGAGGCTTGGGACGATGGAGCTGCGACTCCTCAAGATGCTCTCAGAACTGCACAAATTCAGGCCATTAGCAGAAGGTACGAATTGTCGTCTGATTTAAGGGCTATAATTACTTCATCATGCATGGTTGTAGGCCCAGATATATTATCTAGCTCATCTTCAATAGATATATGCAATGGTAATTATCTCTTTACCAGTAAGTTCATCGATTTATTTACTCCAGTCAAGTATATTATATAGTTTTGATTACAGAGGACATGGGTGTCAACGATAACCCAATATTCAAGTTCTCAAAGCAAGCAAACTTAGTAAAGATCTGGCTATGTCCCATCAAATGTTAGGCATCAAGTGGATGGTCTCAATCAATTGACATTTACCCGGATTGTGGTGGAGAAAGTGAAGCATTCTATTTCTGACTAGTTTCTTCTCTTCCATTCTATGTAAAGTTAGTTTTCCGAGGTCGTTACTTTCAAATACCAGGAATCAAGGTAGCTTGAAGACTGATAGAAAATTAGGTCAAAATTGGCAAACATCTAGTTAAAAACAAAGAGAAAGGACCTTATGGAAAACTTTCCATTTATACCCCTGCCAAAATAATTTGAGGAAAAACTACATTGGGGGCATAATGGTCTAATTTCATCCCCTATAGAAAAAAAATTGGGGCAGACATGCTTGTGGTCTCTCTCTCTCTCTCTCTCTCTCTCTCTCTCTCTCTCTCTCTCTGATTTGGAGATGAGAAACCTTCAAAGAAGGCACCAAACACACACACGAACACACACAGACCCGCACATACGCAAAGTGCAATGGAAGTGGTTACAAAATGCAAACATGAATGCAATTCAAAGTTCTTGCAGATATCTTTCTTAATCAAAACCCGTGGATGGGATTTCTTGACCGCACAAGTTTTTTCACACATAATGACTACAGATAGAGCAACTGATTGTATCTTTAGAAAATGAATATTGATTAACTCGAGTGATGTTTTTATGTAACATGCAAACTGTTGTTATGTTCTTAAACTGGATTAAAAATAATAATTCAAAGTGGGAAAAAGAAAACAGGATGAAAATGTGAAGTTGATTGGAAATGGCAATAATTTGTCCTCTTTAAGTTGTGTTGCTTCACTTCCGTTTCTCATCCCTCCAATGGAATTCAAAGTAGAAGCTACCCCCATCTGGAACCTGACAGGGATCGATTTAGCAGGTTGGTCGGCATGACGAGGAGCGTATCAAAGTTCCCGACGTTCAGGAGGAGATACGGGCAGATAGTGAGGGTGCTGATGGCTTACGCTCTCGAGAGGGAAGCCGCCTCGGGATCACATTCCTCGAGATCCGTTTCTTCGATTGAAATCGTGCCGCTGGAAGTGTAGCAGAGCTTCTCCTCCCCTTTTGTATATCATCATTTTTTTCTTCTGGTAGATGTAAATAATATTCATGTAAAAGCTATTTATACAGCCATTTCTTGTCCGGGCTTCGATCAGGCTAGGCTTTAGCCTTCCATGTATCGATAACGTTGTGTCCGAGGGATGATTCAAGGTATGAGAAGCAAAAACATTTTAGATTGGATCACCCTAAAGGCGACGAATCTGTCTAAGTTTATAGGACATTACTTGTTTCATGTTTGGTTTATGGGCATGGTTGAGTGAATGTGCCCTACTGAGAGCTCAGTTGGTAAGTCATGCGATCCGTGGCTTTGGTCAAGGGTTCGAATAGGTGCAATGTCATGTTTTCCTCCCGCTCTGTAGTGCCCGGTCTCCCTGTCACCGTAGTTGCGAGCCTTTCCAGCCTGTGGTGTTGTTAAAAAGTTTGGGGAATTTCGCTCCTGTGGCAAGTTTCGATTCTTGATCTATCTTGTGCTGGCTCAATAACAGGTGATGTACTGACCACTTAATCCCTTTCCAAAAAAAAAGATTTTTTTTTCCTAACTAGTATTTAAAAAATAATAATTGTTATAATAGTCTTTTGTCACAAATAATTTCAAAAGTAGTTAAACTGACCGCCACATGGCGAGGTGGCACTGCAAAGTGCATCGCCACAATGGCTGTCCCTTTTTTTTTCTGGGTGGCTGTAGAAATCGATATCCCACTTAGGGGTGGGACTTGGGCGGATTGAAGGGTCTGCTCATGCCCAATCCAACTTGCACAAACCTTAACCCGTTTTACCCGGGGAACCCATGGAAGCCCAACTCATGCTTGCCCATTTTAGTTGCTCGGGTTGCCAAATTTGCAAAGTAATGGGCTGGTTGGGCAATAATGGGCGGGTTGCCCAATTGGAAATTATATGCACATGAATAGAAAGAAAAAAAACCCAACATATTTTTGAATTGCATTATTTTTTTTTTTGATTTGCATGACGAAAGCATCAAGTCCAACCCATATCCTCACATATTTCAAACGAATTCTTAGCATTCAACATCAAACAGACAGTCTTTGATTTTCATAAAAAAAAACTATCAAAACATTCAACATTAATGTGTCACTTCCTTGGGTTCCTCCGGTTGGGAAGATCGGTGGCCAAATCTATCCAAATTGAAATCAAATTGATCTTTTTTTGTCCAAATCCGTCCAAGTTTTTAACCACCTTTGCTCATGTTTGTCCATTGTTCGGGTTGGGCGAGTCGGGTTCAGGTCAGATCTGCCCAAGTCCCACATCCCACCTCCCACTTACCGATTTTAAATAGGCAGAAGTCTGAAGTCTATAAAACCCCCGGTTGAGTTGTAAACAAGGGAGGCACCGCATACTAAACCATAGAACATTGAAGTCAGTATTTAGAATACCGACGGTAAAGTCGGTATGTGGAATACTGACTTTTGCGGCCACCTAGAAAAAAGAGAACCGATGGGACAGGGCGTTTTGCGGCACCACCTCGCCATGTGGCGGTAAGTTTGGCCACTTTTGAAATTATTTGTGATAGGTGGCTCTTATAACAATTATTTATTTTTTAAATGCTAGCTAATTTCGAAAAAAGCCCCCCCAAAAAAAACACTTGGTTGTGTATTTACTAGTTGTGTCAACATAAGGCTTTTGCAAAAATATTTTAAATGTATACTAGGGGAATGCAGTATGAGTCGGAGAGTATCATATAAATTTCCTCACTAAGATTATGCAAGTAGGTTGTGGGTTCAATTCTTCCACCCTCCCCTCGAATTACCCAGGAGCGCGTAGGGAAACTTACGAGTAGGTCGGTGTGCCTTCTCGAAGGGATTAGTCCAAGCCTGAAGTGGGTCCATTGCCCGAAAGGTTTCAGGGCACCTGCCGATGTAAAAAAAAAAAAAAAAGAAAGATGGAAAGGATTATATTTTGTACTTAGTGAGAGTTTAGACTTGTAATTCTTGAAGGATGGCCAACACCTTCCCCCATCACCATGACACAATATAAAGATAATAAAGCTTAAACTCATAATGTATAAAAGATCCATGGTGATTTGTGAGTCATAAGTGGGATTGAGATTGAAGATAATCTGAATATTTCAGGATTATCATAAATCTAAAGTTTATTTTTATTTTTTAAAAAGGAAATGCCTCGGCACCGAGGGAGGGTTAGCCAGCCCCCTACCAGTTTATTACGAAAGAAAAAAAAATCAGATCTGGTTACAATGTATATGTGAATGCCAAGCAATGTATGCTGCAATCTCTCTCTCTCTCTCTCTCTCTAATTGAAATTTACCCACCAGGCATCCTGCTGGGCTTTGTTTTCTTGATCTTGATCCTTTTATTGACAGTAGTTTGATAGGTAGCCTCATAAACCACCCATGCCTTGGTTGCATGGAACCCTAGACAGTTACAGCTTTGCCAATTGTTGTTCACCGAATGCTGGATCGATGCACACAACCACCTGCAATTCGATTTGTTTTCACATGAGTACATGACATTCATCGAGGGCCGACTGAAATGGTGACATTTATACATGGATCAGGGACTCGAGCGAGAATACCTTTCCGAGGCTTTCACCAGAATGGAGGTACTCAACTGCATCTGCTACTGAGCCAAGGCCCCAGAATTTCTTGGGATCCACAGCAACCTATTAAGTAAAAAGTTATTTAGAACATAAAAGGGTTGTTTGAAACAGGAATCTTTTTTTTCTTTTTGAGAAATTCCTCTCAGTGTACACCGGGGGGGGGGGGGGGTAGACCCCCACCAGTTTATTAAAAAAAAGGGGATAAGTACATGGAAAGGTAGTTTGAAACAAGAATCTTGATTGGCAAGAACCTTAAGAATACATGTCTTGATATTATTATTACCATGCTACACGCATTGCCGTGCTTAATCTTTGGTCTTAGCCTCCAAACCCCTAAGTATTGCCTAGTAAATATATCAACATGAGAGACTCGAGTTTCCAAAGACAAACCATTTTTTTTTTTGGTACATAGACCAACCATAGTTGATATTGTAGTCGTTCCCTTTTGTTTGAGTGTGTGGGAGGGTGAGAATGTCGTTTCATTCAAGCTCTTGGGCTAATAATTTGTGCCCTATAGATGAGTGCAAGTGTGCAACCCCCTATTTCGAATTCTATCATTTACCTTCTTCGTCTAGATTCTTTTCTACTCTAGGAGAGCATTGGAGGGTTGCTCACTGGTTGCATGAGCATAAACTGTGTAATAAAAAAGATAGGTCTTCCTACTTGCCAACTGACTTTTTAGGTTTACTTCCGAGTCCTCTTTGCCAAGTTGCCTTGGTAATTTTTCAGCACCAATATCATAGGGCTGACGTCGAGTTGACAGCCAGTCGAATTTCTTTGTCAATCTTCATTCTAGTCGACCCCATCTTTGATGGGATAAGAATTTGATGATGACAACAATGACGATTTTTATGTGGGGATGAGGGTGAGCTCGTAGCTAGCTTCATCTATTGATTAGAAATGCCACCAATAAACCCTAGGAGAGAGAGAGGGAGAGGGAGAGGGAGAGAGAAGGAAGCAAGGATTTTGGGAAGAAGGAATGGTATTCTCATTAGGGAAATGACCAATATATAGGTAATTGTATATACTAAATACATACAAGTATATCTAAGTATATACGAGTATATCTAAGAGCCCACTCTCAAGGTAGTTCATACACCATGAGTTTGCTAAGTAGAAACCCCAAGTGCGAAGCTGTGTGCGACTTTGTAAGGAAGTCAGCGATATACGCTCTCGAAGAAATATAAGGGAGAGAGAGAGAGTCCGAGTTTCGTACTGCTCTCACAAGAAGTAGCAATCGAGCTCGATATGTTTCGCCCTCTCATGGAAAACCGGGTTGTTAGTGATCTTTGTATGACACTGGTTATCACAATGAAGAGCTGTAGGCCCAGAAATTTAAACTACTAGATCCCCAAGGAGACGCCTTAGGTCAATGATCTCCTTGGTAGTAGAGGCCAAGTCTTGGAACTCTGCCTCAGCACTGAAGAGAGAAACAACCTCATGCTTCTTGCTACGACATGAGATGAGAGAATCTACAAGGAACAGGCAATAGCCAGCAGTCAAGCGGCGAGTAGTCGGATCCACGGCCTAGTTAGCATCAGAGTAGGCTCGTAGGACCAAAGGTGAAATTGAGGTCAGAAATAGCGACGTGGTGCCTCGAAGGTACTGAAGAATCTGCGGGCCGCAGGAGGGTAGCGTAGTGAGCAGAGTGAGGGGCCTCAACAAACTGGCTGATAATGTTGACTGCGTGAGCAATGTCAGGTCCGGTGATGCAGAGGTAGACCAACTAACCAACGATCTGTCTGTACTGAGTAGGGGCTGAGAAAGGCTCGCTGTTTGTGCGTAAGCTTCACGTGAAGCTCGAGTGGAGTGGTAGCTGAGTGATCATCGAAAAGAGTAATTCTAATGAGAATGTCAGCGATGTACTGCTAGGAGAGGAGAATCCCTCGCTCACTATGGGCAATCTCAAGCCAGATGAAGTAGCGAAAGGGATATAAGTCCTTCATCTGGAATCGGTATCAGAGGTGCTACTGAAGAGAGAATTACAAAGGAGTCATCACCTATGATGATCATATCATCGACGTACAACAGGAGAATCGTCCGGCCTTGAGGTGAGGACCGTACAAACAGATAGTGGTCTTGACTCCTGCGTGCTCTTAATGAAACCGGCCTCGGAGAATGTCCGCTTGAAATTCTCAAACCAAGCACGAGAGGCCTGTTTGATCCTGTAGATGGCTTGGCGAAGACGGCAGACTTACTGAGGGGGAGTGCGTAGGCCAGAAGGAGGCTGTATGTAGACAACCTTTGAAAGGTCACCGTGAAGAAAGACAATCTTCACGTCCATAGTAAGACAACTACAACAGCTAGGAGGGCACAGACTGTGGTCATATGAGCCACGAGCGTGAAAGTTTCCTTCTAGTCTATCTCGTACTCATGAGTAAACCCATTAGCCACGAACCGATCCTTGTGCCACTCGATGGATCCCCATCAGGTAGTCGCTTGACCTTGTAGACCCATCGACAGCTGACAGGCTCAACACCAACAGGGAGTGGAATAAGGTCTCCAGTCTAAGTCAGCTCAAAGGCCTGGAACTCAACCACAATGGCTTGACGCCACTGAAGGGACTAAACGGCCTCACGGTAGGACCGGGGCTTTTGGTCAGAGTGAAGGGCAGTCAGAAAGGCGGTGAACTGGGGCGAGTAGGAGGTGACAGTGGCAAAGACAACACGGTCAAGCGGCTCAAAAAGTCAAAGCGATCAAGCGGCCCAAAAAATCAAAGCTCAAGCGGTCAGGTGGGCGGTGCTCGCTCTGGGGGAGCGAGGCGTCAAGCGAGGATCCTCGATCGACGGATACTGGATGGGCGTAGTAGGTAGAGTACCAAGGGTGTCAAGAGCATAAGGAGTACCAGAGGAACCAACTTGCATCAACGGGGAGGATAGTAAAGGCGCAGGAGCGTGCCGACGAGTGTAGACCTGAGAAAGAGGGATACAACCCGACGAGGTAAGGACGACCTGAAAGAAGAGGGGTCCCCGGAAAAGTCCCCAGAAACATGTGGAGTGATAGGGGTGGGTGGAAAAAGGGGGTGGAAGATAATCAAGAGACGAAAATAGAGTGGGAGATGCCTCCAGAAAGGTGAGGTGCTGAGTCCTAGAGGAGTAGTAAGGGGCATCCTCGATAAAAGAGACATGTCGGGAGATACGAAAATGATGAGTCAAGAGGTCATAGCAACGATACCCCTTATGCTCCGCACTGACTTCCAAGAGGACGCACTTAGCTGCCCTTTCGAACAACTTCGTAGGCTCATGGGGTGAAAAGAGGACAAAATAGGTGCACCCGAGGGTACGAAACAGACTATAGTCAGGAGGAGAGGAGAAAATACACTTGTGAGGGGACACACCACACGGGAGGACAGACAAAGGGGTGATGATGAGATTGACCGAGGTCAAAGCAGCCTTCGCCCAAAAGGTGCGAGGAATAGAGGTAGAGAGAAGATCATGTGTAGTCTCAAGGATTTGACGATGGTTCCTCTCGGCTACTCTGTTCTGCTCGTGAGTGTGAGGGCATGAGTGCTAGAAGAGGGTCCCGTCGGACTGAAGAAGAGTTTGCATTATAGCGGAGATGTACTTGAGGGTGCAATAAAACCGAAAGCTCTTGATGCTGTGGGGAAGAGACTTTTGCTATCGTACGATATCCCGCCAACAGTCAATGGAATTCGAATATGGTCCATTGTAGCTTGCTGAGTTGTCACATAGACGCTACTGTAGTAGAGAATAGTTAGTAGAGAGTAAAGTTAACACACGATATGGTAACGAAGTTCGGCCAAAGCCTACGTCTCCGTGCAATAAGATGCAACCTTGAATCCACTAACTCTGAGAAAAATTGAGCAATTCTCGACAGACCGAAAAGTACTTATATAAGTAAGCAAAAGGCAAAGTCGGTTAGACTAGAGTATAGTTTCCAGAAATCTATCTGTGCTCTGGAAATAAAAATTAGGATCTTAGAATAATAATTCTGGTCTGGATTTTGTGTTGAGTCTGCTATTTATAGAGATTTGGAAGTAGCCGGGTCCCGGGGCGGTGTCTGCATACCGATTATCAGGTCCCAGACAGTCATTGTGGGTGCTATGCAGGGTAGGGGGCCTCTATCGTTGTTGTGGGCCCCATGCAGGACTGGGGGTCCTACTTTGTCATCGTGGGTCCGTTCATCAAATGAGTAAATCTTCCACACTTTGCTCATCTTCCCTCTAGTAAATTCAATTTGGAGCAGGTTCAAAGACTGCCTATGCATCCGACAAACACCAGATAGTATTCGGTCACTATGCACTAAATGGATAAAGAGTATAGTGCAGGTATCCTTGACATGACTAAGTATAACAATCTGCTGGACCATCAGGTTGGAGAGGAACTCTAGTATTTAAAAAACCTCGCTCACAGAAGGTTTTGAGGAAAGTTGGGAATACCTCATAGGTCGCTTTGTCAAGAATATCAAAGAATATAAGAGTTTGTTCTTTGTAAACTTTCTTGATTTAAAGTATATTTTCCAAGTAAACAAGTAAGAATGTAGGCCGGACCCCACCCACCCCCCACCCCCTCCTACCCCACCCACACACACATCATCACCATCTAAGCCTGAAAGCTAACAAAGGGAAGGAGGGTTATCCAACTTACAAGGCATGAGTCTCGGATCTAGGATCAAAACACTCTCATCCTCTCACCCATTGAAGGATTTCTCCAAAAAAATACATTTTTGACAAACGAACTTGAAATCAAAATTTTCTCTCCTCATATGCATAGTTACCAAGTCAGAAGTTGGAAAATATTCAGCTAGGGGAGACGTCGGAAAAATCGGGAAAAAGTTGCGAAAGAATCAAAAAACAAACGACAAAACTTTAACATGTATTTATATACGGGTTTTCTATGCAGTACATGATGGGATTAAAACATGATTAATCGATATTAAAATGTATAAATCGGGATTAAAACATTAAAATCATGATTGTTTTAATAAAATTGTGACTTTTTCAAAAAATCAGGAATGAGTTGTGTGAATAAGTCGTGTTTTAATCATGACTTATTCAAAAAATCAGAGTTTTTGGTAACAGAGCTCATATGTACCTAAAGCCAAAGGGGAATGTCAAGTATCTCCACCTTTAAGGCATGCCAGGTTTGAAGGAAAAGGACTCGAGAAACTCGATTTTCCTGGAGAAGTTTCCAAGAAAAACTTCCAATTTCCTTTTACAAAACAGTTCTTTTTTCATTAAATCTGAACATGCTGTTAGTCTATTTTCCCATTAATATGCTCTGAGGCATGCAGCCCTTGTTAACCTTTCATGGACACGATCTGGATTTGTCCTGACAAAGAAATTATTGATACTTCACTATTTTCACAAAGCAGGATGACTGTGTTAACAAATTTACCATAAGTGACAGAAATTTACTCTTGAATTTCAGATATATTTTCTTCTTGAATCATTTTGCAAAATATCAATATTTACAACAAAAATTTAAAAACATAATTTTGTTTTTTAACTTAAACAAAGAAAGCAAAAAGAACATTTGCAGTATCACATGAACATCTATGCCAAAACTATAAAGGAGAGTAAATAAGGCATGCATTTTATATTGACTCTTTTTAATGCGATTTTTGTTTCTCCCAAATATATGGTTGGTAAGGGGTGACTATGCCTGCTTCTATGTAAAAAAAAATTCACTTGTGAGTTGTGACATGCTTATGGATATTATACAGAGAACTGAGAAGTTGGAAACTATAACCCTGTATTATAGCTTAGGAAGCATGAACACAGACATAGACCACGACACTGATACAGATACGTGAACTGAAAAATCCTGAAAAAGTAGGACACAGAAATGATGAGAATACGACCATATATACACTATACATTATATACTTAAATACTAATAATATTATTTATATTAACTAATGATTGTTAATTAATTTTATCTAAAACTATAAAGACAAGAGGTCCAAAATATATACAAATATGCATGCAATGAGCGAGAATAAGGCCTCGAATGGTTCAAATCTCCATATCAATCTTTTGTTTACTAATTTATTACCATGTTTTCAATAAGAATTTGCTTCTTATGAAAACTCAATGCTTTTCTAGTGAGTTCAATTGTACATAAGGTACCCATAACTTTCCTAAATTGCAAATAATATCGTGCTTTTTAAAAACGACTATACTTTTTTACTTTGTCATCTTCACAAAACTTACATGTGTCCTTAAAGTGCCTGCGACGTGTCCAAGAAATATCTGAAAAAAAAACTTAATAAAGAATATGGACATGTACTAAACATGTCGGACACTTGTCCGAAGCGTCTCGTGTCCGACACATGTCAGGCACGGACACGGCACCTATAGGGAAGTGTCCATGCTTCCTAAATGCCAGCCAATTGACATATTCAAATGATTAACCTTTAATAAAAATATTTGATGGTACTCAGATGTAACATCAAAGAAATGACAAGTAGAGCAATGTTTCTTCATCATCAGAATCAATGAAGAAAAACGGGAAATATTTCAGAACTTAACAATTGATCATCATTCGGATGAATTTTTATGTTAAGACAAAATCAATTTGATGGAAATAACAAGTCACAAATAACAGCTGTAACCAAATACATGAAAAGAACTGTCATTTTCTTGAAATAACTCAGGTAACAGCACATTACATATGTTTTAGTGCCGAAAAAGTTTTACAATTTACACAAAAGAGGATTAAGAAATTATATGGAGTGAACTTGTTTGTGCATAATATAAACATGTGAAGAAACATAAAACCCACTCTCAGAGCACTTACGACCAATGCTAGTGACTAAACGAACACAATCTAATCCAAAAAAACACGTCAAGACAGGATTGACTTTCATAATTAGTAATGTTACCATGATTATCAAAGAGATTACCTTAAGTTTTCCTGAGGAAAAGAGATCAAATAACTTATCCAAATGTTGTTGCCATAAATGACTATGTTGAACCAAGAAAAAGCCAGCCTGCAATAGAAATAGCTCACAAATAATTCATTAAATTTAAATGACTATATAATATAAAATAGGTATCATATTAAATAATCAAATAAAAATATGATGAACAAACACATGAAAAAATGAAACTATGCTTTGTAATAATTGCATGCAAGTAAATGCACTGCTCAAATCTTGAATAGGATGTAAGCATGCTGAGCTTTAAGCTTGTGTTTATTTTTTAGTGACAACTGGACATGGAAAAGTGCATCCGTTTGGGATAGAAGGCAGTTGCAGGCATGCTCAAATTTGCTTGGATCAACTTCAAGAAATGAATCCTTGCCATAAGGCCCATAACACACAGGGCATGGGTACACTATTGGATATCATTTACCCACTAAGAATAATAATAGTTTGAAGAAGCACTTTCTAATTTATGAAGCCATATAGGAGAGTGGTATGGCAATGGCAAGAATGAATCCTTTTATTACTGTTCTACTTTCATATCAATACAAGCAAGCACTCATTTGATAGGGGTTATGATACAGGTCTTGCACACATGCCGTAGTGCCCATAACTCAATGACCCCAGTGAAAATAACCCAAATTCCAAAACAAGAGTAGAAGCGGACCAAGAGGAATGGGAAATTCCATCCTAACTGAACCAATGATACCTACTAAGGTATTTGGAGAAAACATAGTGTATAAGAGTAAGATGACAAAAGAACACCTAAAACCCAAAGAATCAAAAACCAAAAGTTAAAAGTCAGCCTAAAGTGCCGTGAATCAAAAGTGGGCACTTCAAGGGGTCTAGGCATGATGGTAATAAAACTGGGCCAAAGGCAGTTAACTTAAGCCCAACCTAGCTTTTAGTTGCAAAAAAGAGAGCAAAAACTTAAAAGGAGAGAAATGGAACTTCATAAAGGAAAATAATGGTTGTTAGCTCTTGGTTGAATGTAAAGGAGCTAGCAGAAGGGATGTCAAGGGAGTGAATAATGATTCGGAAACTTTCCAGTGATGATTCACAATCTTTTTTGAGAGGTTAAGTTATCATTCACTATCGTCCCTTCATGAAAGGATGGAGAAAGCGTGTAGAGAAAAGTCACTTCATATAACAACTTGCATAGTTGCATGATTTAAAACCACTCTTAATGTTTGGTGGTGATTTGACAACATTAGGACATCAGTGGTGCTCAGATCATTGCATATGGGGATGGGGGTTACTGGAAGATATCATTTGGTGACTATGTGGAATGAAGAGGATATCTATATAACTTGTTAAGGCAGTTCGGGTTATTTACAACCATGTCATCCTCAAGATTGCGCAGAGTCAAGTTGGCCATCCGATCTAATCGTACGAATAAAAAAAAAAATCTTCCTCTTGATCCCCCCCCTCTCTCTCTCTCTCTCCCTCTCTCTCTCTCGATCTTCCCCATGATCTCTCTCTCTCTCTTCCCCATGATCTCTCTCTCTCTCCATCGGGGGGGGGGTCGCGCCTAAGGCGACGGGCATGCACTAGTTGTCATTAAACAATGCACTAGTCGATATACCGATTGAAGTGGAAAAATGGTCCAGTTCATGGGGGTCAATGAAGGTGCCATCCACAACAGAAATGAGAGGGAAAAATAGAAGGCCAAATTGGTTCTTCTAAAATACAAGACAACAATAACTGAGTTTCCTAACTTCATTCATTAATGAACACATTATAATAGGGTGGATGCGGAGAAAAAAAAAAAGACGCCATGAGAGGGTACGGAGAGCGCCTTGGCGATTCCCTTCCCCCCATCTGGCACCCTCGGACGCAACGCCATCACCAGAACTCAGCCCTGAATCCCAAGGTTCTCAATGGCTACTGGCGGAGATCGTTGATAGTAGGATCCCCAGTGGAGGCTCAGCGCTCAGTCGTCAACCCTAGGGTCCAGAACGGACGGTGGAGAGAAGTGGTGGGTCCAGCTCGTCCTTCCGTGATGGCTCAGCGTTCAATGGGGACCTCCAGTTATGATGGCAGCGGTGGGCCCTCTAGATCTCCCCACGCTCGAGGTGGCGGCGGGTCTTTTCCGAATAGAACTGGCATTGATGCCGGTGTCAGGCCCTCGTTGGGAGCCGAGAGGTCGCATCCGTCCTCTTGGGCTTCTTACCTTTTCGGTCAGAGCTCTCCTCCCCTGCCTTCTCATCTTGCCCCCTCCAGCCTCCCCCCTCTGCTCCCACTCCCATTTAGCCGCCCCTCGCCCCCCTCACTCCTCCCCCGCCTCCACCGCCTCCGGCCCCTCTTCTGGTGTTTCCTTTTCCTGCTTCGGCTGTGGGTCTTCCTCCAGAGAAGATCCCTGCTCCCTTCCCGAAAGGTAGCTGCTTCCACTGTTGAGGTAGAGACCACCATCGATCTGCTTGCAGGAACACAATGGTCTGTTGGATTTGCAGAGGGATTGGCCACTCTTCCAACGTTTTCCCAATGAGGACTATCCTAGTCCCGTCTGTTCATAATCAACCGGTCTTCCATCCGCCTTCTCCGCCCAGATCCTTTCCTGCAGTCTTCGTTTCCATCCCTGAGTCCTTTGAGTCTAATGCGATCGTTGCTAAGCTTGACTCCTGTGCGATCATCAGAGTTTCAAGTAGCTCTCCTTCCCCTGTTGAGCTCTCTGCAGCTTTCCGTACTTTCTGGCAATCAGACTGGTCCTTTCCATCTTGGAGTCTTGGGCCTACAGAATTTCTAGTTGAGTTCCCTTCTCCGTATGTTAGACACTCGGTTGTCAGTAGAGTTTCTCTGAAATTAGGTCACCTTCACCTTCAAGCTTCGGCTTGGACTCCCTCCCATCGTTCCTCAGGAGTCTGTTCCGCCTCTCTTGTTCATCTCTTCATCTCAGGCTTGCCTATTCCTTGCTGGAACCGTCCGTCTTTGCAATCAGCCTTAGCAGACTTTGGGGATGTTGTAGAGGTGAACAATGAGTTTGTGACGACTAACGATCTTCAAGAACTGGTAGCATCTTTCAGAACTGTTAATCCCTCGCTCATCCCTCTTTCTATGGTGGCCTGTTTTGGTGATTACTTCTACGATTTGGCTATCCGAGGAGGAGGTACGTCGTCTAGCTCTCTGTCTCCCGGATCTACTCAGGACGCCGAAGATCCTACTTGTCACCATGAAGCAGCAGGTAGCTCGTATGTTCGGGAGGACGAAGGAACCCCAGTTCAGGTTCACGGTTCGATTCTAGCCCGGATTCTACCCCGGCTTCGCCCAAGCCGTTAGGTAATGCCTCCCCTCCTCTTCCGCAGCCGATGGTCCCGGCTGGCGTTGCTTGCCCTTCGGGGTCCATTCGAATTTTGAATTCATCTTCCGAGTTAGATTCTCCCGCGGGAGAGGTTTTTTCACCCCATAATTCAGGGGATTCGCTATCTAATGTTGATCCTATTAGTACTCTTCCTGCTGATGTGGAAACTGGTTTCGATCCATTAGTTCCTAACCCGGATTTGGGCTGCACTAGTTAGGCCGTAGATGATCTGATCGAGACAGGGCCTACGATTACGTCGACCGTGGTGATGGAGGCACCATCTCTTCGTACGTACGCTAGAAGAAACCAGAGATCAGGCCACCTGATGAATGACTTGAGAAGTTTCCTTACTTCGAGGGCGGTAGAAGATTTTGGACTCCTGCTGAACCTGCTTGATAAAGAATCCATTGTGCAGATAGCTACAACTTGTGGATTCTCTTTTGGAGGAGACGTAGAAGCAGCGAAGGAGTTTTTGTTCTCTTCCCAATCTTTAGAGAGGAATAAGGTGTTGGCCTCTGGCCTGTAATGTTTTAATGAAAATCTTATCTTGGAACATTAGGGGTTTGGGAGATGTCGAGAAACATAGAGCTGTTTCTTTCTTTTGTATTCTGCACAGTGTTGATGTAGTGTGCCTCCAAGAGACGAAGACTTCTAACCCTGAAACCAGCTTTTTGAAGAGCCTAGCAGGTCCTAAGATCCAGCAATGGGCGCAATTGGATGCAGTGGGTGCCTCTGGTGGGATCCTCGTTGGCTGGCGGGATGATATTTTCGATTTTGTCAGTTCTCACGTGGGTGTTTACTCTCTTTCTGTTTCTCTCTTTTCTAAGTGGGATAACTCGGTTTGTGTGTTCACCTCGGTTTATGGTCCGAATGATATGAATCTACGTCAAAATTTCTGGGATGAACTCTCTTCGTTCCGGGTGATGAATCAAGGCTCGTGGGTGGTAGGAGGGGACTTTAATGTCACTCGTTTCAGTCATGAGAGGCAAGGGGGTCTGGGTCACAGAGGATCTATGGAGGACTTTTCTAGCTTTATCCGGCAGTTCGATTTAAATGACCTCCCTCTTCTTGGGTGTCTTTTCACCTGGTCTAACAGGCGCGACGTTCCCTCTCTGGCCAAGCTAGACAGATTCCTCACCTCGGGAGATTGGGATTCCATCTTTCCCAGCTCGATTCAGTCTTCCCTTCAATCGCTAGTTTCGGATCATGTCCCTCTGCTATTGGACACCTGCCCTACTCTCAACAAGCCAAATAAGAGATTCCGCTTTGAGAAGATGTGGCGAGACGACCCGGGTTTTAATGACCTAGTTCGTAAGTGGTGGACCCAGACGCCGGTAGATTTCAACCCAGCTCGGAACCTAGTTCGGAAATTTAGAGTCCTTTGCCAGAAGATTCGTGGTTGGGAGCGGGCAAACTTCGGTCGTATTATGAATCAGAAGGAGCTTCTTAATACTATTTCTTCTTTGGAGGTGAAGGAGTCTGCTAGCCTTTCCGATGAGGAGAAGAGTGTTTTAGTTAAATCACGACAGGATCTCCTTGACATTTTGAAGAAGGAAGAGATTCTCTGGAAACAACGCTCGAGAGATAGGTGGGTGCTGCTGGGTGACCGGAATACTTCCTACTTTCATAAGATAGCTAATCAGAGGAGAAAACAGAACTTCATAGGGTCCCTGGAAGTAGGGGGGCAGCGACTGGAAGGCACGGAGGCGATTTTGCACGGAGTCACTGGACACTTCAAGAACTATTTCAGATCTCTGCCGGCTTCCTCGACATCTCTAGATTGGGAGAATCTTCCCATGGGCCGCCAGCCAGAAGAAGTGGACATTGACATAAATTTTTCGGAAGAAGAAATTCGTAAAGCCAACTTTGACATGAGAGGAGACGGAGCTCCAGGTCCTGATGGGTTTCCTATGACTTTTTTTCAATCGTTTTGGGACTACATCTCCCCGGATGTTGTTCGATTTGTTACGGATTTCTTTTCTGGCGCTGCTTCACTTCATAGTCTGAATTATTCTATCTTAGTTCTCATCCCGAAGCGTCTTGGAGCAGAATCTGTCTCAGATTTTCGACCGATCAGTCTTTCCAACTGCATCTACAAAATCATCACCAAACTCCTCGCCAATAGACTGACACCTTTCATGGACTGCATTATCAGCAAATCCCAATCTGCCTTTATTAGAGGTCGTTTGATTCTGGACAACGTGGCGTCAGTCCAAGAGGTCATCTTCCACCTCAAGGAGCAGAGATCGGAAGGGCTTGTTTTGAAACTGGATTTTGAGAAGGCGTTCGATAGGCTGCACTGGGATTTCATTCTAGATACCCTTCGAGCGAAAGGTTTTCCAACCAAGTGGTTATGTTGGGTCCTAAACTGCCTCTCTTCTTCCAAAATCTCTTGCTCTGTTAGTGGGGATTTGGGCAGCCATTTCCTCGTGAAGAAGGGGCTGAAGCAAGGGTGCCCTTTATTCCCTTTCCTATATATTCTGGCGGTTGATGAGGTTGATGCTATCCTCCGAAGGGCCAACAATCGCAACCTTATTCATGGAATCCGAGGTAACTCCTGGTATTTATCGAATCTTCATTTTGCTGATGACACTATTCTCTTATGTAAAGCAAAACTAGAGCAGGTAGCAGTGCTGAAAATTATTCTATATGCTCTGGAGTTCTGCTCTGGCCTTCGTATCAACTTCTTTAAGAGTTCAGTCTATTACGTTGGTTCCCAAGATGATTTTGGTCGTTCGGTCTCCTTGTTACTGAATTGCAAATTGGACAAGTTACCTATGAAGTATCTGGGCCTTCCCATCAACAACAAACCCCTTTCTCGTGCGGATTGGTCTAGAGTTATTGAGAAAGTGAACTCGCGTCTCGCGAGCTGGAAGAGTAGATTTCTCTCCCTAGGAGGTCGTCTCACTCTGGTTAATTCAGTTCTCTCGTCGATCCTGTCATATTATCTGGATTTTTTACTTCGTCCCCACTTGGGTGATCAGGAAGATTGATAGCATTCGTAGCAAATTCCTTTGGAAAGGAGCGGATGGCTCGTCAGGTTCGTATCATCTTGTTAAGTGGGGTGTAGCTTGTAAATCGAGGGAGCAAGGTGGTCTAGGTATTCTCGATTTGAGAGATTTCAACAAGGCGCTTCTAGGGAAATGGTGGTGGAGACTTCAGAATGATCACGGATATTATTGGTCGAATATTATCAGAGATCGGTACTTTAGGCGGTTTTCCCCACTTCAAGGGAGGAGCCATCGGTCGGGCAAGATCTCTCCGTTCTGGAAAGGTATTTGCAAAGTCGGGAGTTCTTTCAAATGTGGCACGAGGCTGATCATAGGAGATGGGAAGAACATTAAATTCTGGACAGACCATTGGGTTGACGATATCAACCTTGCAACTCTTTTCGCGGACCTTTTTGAGATAGCTTGGGATCAGAATTCTTCGGTCCGATCCCAGGTTTCTAGACATCGAAGTACCTTCTCTTGGACAGTTAAGTTTAGACGGTCCATTGAGCCGGCATTGCAGAACCAACTTGTTGAGCTTTACCAGATCTTATCTTCTTTCACTATTGGTTATGGTAGAGACTCCTCTTCTTGGAAATAGGAAGCTTCCGAAGTCTTTTCAGTCCGATCATTCTATCATTTCTTCAACGCAGGAGGGACTATTTGCCCATTCGCGCAACACCTATGGAAATCCCCAACCCCCCTTAAGACTAGAATCTTCATGAGGTTGGCGATCAGAGAAAGACTTCTTACCAGAGTCAACCTAAGACAGTGGAATAACCCAAATGTCCCGGATATCTCCTGCACCCTCTGTCGCTCGCATAGAGAGGAAGTTGATCACCTTTTTCTTCATTGTCCTTTCTCCAAGAAGTAATGGCGGATGCTAAAGCATCGGTTTCTTATCAAGGGTCATCCAGGTTCTATTAGATCTTTGTGGACTCTGTGGAGATTGAAACGTATCAGCCGTAACCTCAGACCAGCGTGAGACCTCTTAGTTATTGGACTTTGCTGGTGCATTTGGAGAGAAAGGAATGCTAGAGTGTTCTCAAGTGTGGAGCTTCCTTCAGAGAAGATCTGGGAGAAATTTTTGAGGATGATCCTCAGCTGATCCTTAGCTTTCTCACCTAACCAATCTGTGGAGATTACCCCCTTCTTCTGTAATTTGTAACTTCCTTTCCTTATTAATAAAATTAGCTTGGGGTATGGCTTAACCCCATCCTCTCCCACTCGGAGAGGAATTCCTCGAAAAAAAAAAAGAAGGGTGGATGCCCTTTCTTCAATAGATTGATTTCAAACCCATTCCAATCCCTAAAGACACAAAAACTGAAATTTGGGACCATAAATTCAGCAAAAATAGAAATACTAACCTTATATAATTAATCCTCACATTTTTTTTACTTCTGAATATGTATGCTTCTCACTTTTTTCACAAATTTACTGATTATGTATGATTCAGGTTTTCAACATGAAAATAAATAAAAACAATAAATAAAGTGGGCTATGAGCCTTATGGGAAAAGAGGCATGGTTTTGAGTTTCGGTGGTTTCGGTCGAAACCAGCTCCGATTCCCCATTTTTTATCAGGTTTCGGTCAAGTTTCGCTTGAAACTGACCAATTACATCCGAAACCCGATCAAAATCATGTATGAAGAAGAACCAAACAAATAAGGCATCGATTGAGGCGGTTGACAGTATTTAGAAAAGCTATGCATGCAAATGGCCCACCCCACATCACATGCGTAAGAATTAGGAAGTGAAAAACAAATGGCCCACCCACACCACATGCATACAAAGATTGCTTATACATATATTGATTAACATATACATTAACATTAGTTGCACTTGCCATAGCCCAAAAGTTTCCTTTCATGAAAATATTTTTTTAAGAAAAAGTATAGAAATTGCCTGATTTTTAGTCAAAATGAATTTAGTCCCTACAAACTTTGGTGTTTGTCTATTAGTTCAAAACCAATCCGACTCACTTCGATTTTTCCCGTCCAAATATAATTGGGACGAGAAAGGTTTGGGTTTTGGTTAATATAAATGGACTGAGTTTGGGATTTTGCCTTCAAACTCGAGATAGGTTTGAGGCCGGGCAAGGTATTCCTTAACTGGACGGGCTTGAGAGAGTGCCGACCCATCCCAAACCCGACCCGTTGCCATCCCTAGGCCCACCATCACATGGGGTGTGATATAGAATCTTTAGGAAAGCACCATCACATGCATAATCATTTGCCCTCAGCATCGATGGTGATACAGAGGCTCCACAGTATCGTCATCCACCATCAGGAGGAGACTCATGAGATCCCCAACAGAGTTAAGAGAGTGACCAAGAGAGATGCATCACAATAAACCGATCCCACTACATGTAACGTTGGAGCCAGAGTCATACGTCCTACAGTTATGGCTCCCATGGGATTCATGCAGTGCAGCAACAGGAGACGATTAAATTTTGCATATGATAGTTATATATAGTTGGATGTTTGTCTCGCCTAAATTTTCTAAATAAAGTGCACGCTCAAAGAACAAGTTAGTTGTACTGTGAAGACGAATTTTGCCGGACCCGAAGCACGGTGGGGGCAATTTATTTTATTCAAGAGAGCATAGATACAATGCACATTTGACCACCAAATGTAAAGGTTCTAAAAGAAGAGTTCTAAATCACCTTAGTGGGTTCCATATCCCAACTTAAGGACCAATACACCAATAATTTTCAAGATGAAAAAGAAACTAATAGGGCTCCTAAGAAACAATGATTTTAATACAATAAAATTTTTGCTAATTTTAAGATGATAGTCCATAAGATGAAGACCGACTTTTCCTCAAAAAAAAAAAGATGGAGATTGACTAGTTTGATAACGTAAAGATGAGTCTAATAAGGCTTTACTTAGTAGACTTGGAGATGGAGGGTATTTTTCTCTAATTGAAGAAAAAAAAGGCCAATAAATCGTCATGTTCAAGCTAAAGGAAATAGCAGAAACATGGTTCGTCAGGTGGATGTTATAATTGAGGTAGATGCCATGATGTGATAAGATTGAACAATTTGCATGTGATTGTGGTGCTCGCCACCGCAACAACAAACTTGTGCAGTCGGGAGAGAGATCACCCACATGAGTCAACGAGAGAATGATGTTGAGATCATGCTATAGTAATTTCGTGCTTCTAGTTGTTGATGCCAGATGGTTCCTGCACAATGTATTTAAGTTGACTTTTGTTCCCCGTCCTCTATTTTAATGCAATAACCAAAGTGCTACTATGATCTCATTCATTTTTTTATTCATGCTAATTTGAAATACAATGTGATTTCCTCTTAATAATTGAGCTGTTAAGAGGTATTCATGCTAGACTTTGCACTTTTAAGGATGATGCTTATTTAAAAAATTTGATCCACTAGGACTACATTTTCTTGATTGTTAATTAATATAGATGGGTCGGGTTTTATGTACAGTTGGGTCAGGTTCACTATGTAATACTGTGCTTATAATATTGGACTTAGTCCCCTAATGAAGAGTCATTGCATTCTCTTCAAACCCTAGCCGTCATTTTCTAACATGGCATCATAACTCTAGGGTTTCTCCCGCTACGACGGCATCGACGACGATTGCCCACCTCCGGTCATCTCCTGCTTCGAGTGCTGCCCACCTCCGGTCACCCCTCCTCACACCCCGATCTCCCCTCCCCGGCCCTCCCCGCACCCGATCTCCCCTTCCCATCCCTTCCCTCTGATTCCTTTCCACCCCCGCCGGTAGCAACTACTGCCCCTCCCCTCCCTTCACCTCACCGGCAGCCCACCCCCCTCCCTCCCCTCACCTGATCCTCTCCACCGATCCCTTCACCGACAGCCCCCTCCCCCACCCCGTTCCTTTTCCCTTCAACTCACCCAATCCCCTCCCTCACCGACAGCCCCCCCATCCGTCACTAGATCCCCTCACTTCCTCCGACCCCCTCATCGGCAATCCCTCCCCACTGGCAGCCCCTACCTTACCCCGATCCCCTTCCCTTCACCTCACTGGCAGGCCCATACCTCACCTGATCCCCCTCTTTTTCCACCCCCCCAGGTAGTCCTCTCCTTGATTCTCCTCCATGGCATCTGCTACTGGATCATCTGTCGTCACGATCTCCCTGCCTCTCCTTTCAGTTGACCTCGGCCAACAACTGGCCATACTGGTCGCTCACCATCGAGGCTGCCCTCTGCAATCGTGATATTTGGTGTCACATCACCGGTGAGGACCTAGCTCCGGATATCTACTCCGGCTCCTCATCGGTCACTAGTAGCGCAGTTGCTAGCTCTGCATCACCTGTTGTTGTTGCCACTGCCACACTTACGTGGCGTTGTCATGACCAAACCATTCGGGCTTATCTTCTGGATTTTGTTGCTCGTCCACTCCTTATACCATCGGTTGCCTTCGTACGACGCACGCAATGTGGGAGTACCTCCGGGACCGGTTCCTTCCACGCGGCGGTGCACGCCAGTATCAGCCGATCTACAACTCCCAGTTTGCTTATTAGGGGGAGCATATGATTCAAGACTTCTTCAGCTTGATGAGTGCCTACTGGCATGAGCTGGACTCTCTGATCCCTGAGCAGTGTGCTTGCCTACGCTCCAGGGACTTCCAGTGCTATCTTGACGAGGACCACCTCCACCAGTTCCTGGCCGTACTTCGGCATAAATTTGCTCTCATTGCTGCTCAGCTCCATCACCGTGAGCCACTACCTCGGCTAAAGGGTGCCTTGCTAGCCTTGGTCGACGAGGAGACTCGTCTTCAGACTTAGGATACTCATCCTCCTCCACCTGATCCAGGACCAGACAGCGCCTTGGTCGTCAGCTCCCTTGATGGGCTTAACTTCTGTCATTATTGCAAGGAGGTTGGTCATATGAAGCGTGAATGCCCCACACGCCCTCCTTGCAACCCCCGCTAGGGATCGGACGAGCGAAAATCACGTTGGGCTCCTGCTCTTTGTGACGACCGACACGACGGTCGAGGTGGACGGGGCTATGGACGTGGTCAGCCCCCCTTTTACCACATTGGTGGCACTACAGTTGCTGCTACAGCGACTCCAGCACCTCCCATCACTACCACTGCACTGTATCCGCCTGAGCTGGACCGTCTTCAGTGACTCGAGAAGCTCCTTTGACACCTCTCCTCCGCCGGCTTCTCGACTGCTCACGGCTTGTCTGCTACCTCTGGTACTGTTGCCCCATGGATCTTCGATTCTGGTGCCTCCTGCCATCTCACATGTGACTATTGTTCTCACTGATTGCATTTCCACTCCTACCCACCTGCATAGTTACCAAGTCGGAAAACAGGAAAAAAACAGCAAGGGAAAAAATTGGAAAAATACGATGAAAACGGAAAAAACGGGAAAAAAACGTGAAAACATCGGAAAAACAAAAAAAATCTTAAAAATTATACCAAGTATGTATATATGTTATTTTCCAACATTAAGTAATCAAAAGTTCAAAACATATAGCATATGCGTTTATTACGCACGAACAAAATAAAAACCGAACTCAATTTAAACCCAGACAAAACCCAACGTGTTTTATACACGTTTTATACGCGTTTTTTTCGTTTTAAACGCGTATAAAACGTGTATTGATGTTTTTTTCAAAAAAATGAGTTTTTTTCCTGTTTACTACGACTTCGGATCGATACGCGTTTTATACGCGTTTTTTTCAAAAAAACGCTCGATTTGGTAACTATGCCCACCTGAAGGTTCGCACTGCGGATGAGACTCTTATACATATCCCACGGTATGAGTCCATTACTCCTACCTCAGATCCTATTGGTTGTCTGGCCCTACCCTTTGGCCATCATGCCCCTCTCCTAAACATTAACCTGATCTCTGTTAGTTCTCTTTGCGACTCTGGGCTGACTGTTACCTTCACATCTTCTGCTTGTATTGTGCAGGATTCACAGATGGGTCAGAGGATGGGGCTGGGCCGTAGAGAAGGACATTACCAATTGGACCAAATTCATGTTTCCCCTTCATCTGTTGCATCCGCTATGTCAGTTATCTTTGATGTCGATCTGTGGCACAAAAGGTTAGGTCATTTGTCTAGTGATCGACTCAAAAGCGTGTTCCGTTCGGGCGCTTTGGGTCGTGTGTCTTCTCCCCCCTCTCTGTCTGTACGGGTTGCAGATTGGCAAAACACCTAGCTCTTCCATTTTCTTTTAGTGCTTCCCGCTCTGCCGCCCTTTTTGAGTTAGTGCATTCTGATATTTAGGGTCCTGCTCCTGTTGCTTCTTTCTCGGATTTTATGTACTATGTTAGCTTTATAGATGACTACTCGAGATGCACTTGGGTCTATCTTATGCATCACCGGTCTGAGATCCCATATATTTATCAGATATTCACCACTATGCTTCATACCCAATTCGGTCAGCGCATCAAGATCTTTCGGTCTGATTGTGCTAAGGAGTATCTCTCTTCTGAGATGCGTAAGTTCTTCAATCTCACGACACTCTTCACCAGCAGTCTTGTCCCCACACCCATGAACAGAACGGAGTCGCCGAATGCAAGCATCGTCATGTCCTCGAAACAGCACGAGCTTTGTTTCACTCTGCTTCAGTTCCTCACTCCTATTGGGCTGAAGCTGCTATGGCTGTTGTTCAACTCATTAACATCGCTCTGTCCTCTATTCTTTCTGGTGCTACTCCGTACGAGCGTCTCTACTCTAGTCCACCTGACTACTCTCTTCTTCGTATCTTTGGGTGTACGTGCTTCGTCCTCCTACCTCCTTATGAGTATAACAAACTTTCTGCTAGGTCTGTCAAGTGTGTTCACTTGGGTCTCAGTCGGGAGCACAAATATTATCGATGCTATGATCCTTTGGGGCTCGCCGGATTCGTCTCATGTCATGTCTATTTTATTGAGGATACTCTGTTCTTCTCCACTGAATCACAGGTTCTTTTACCACCACTTGTATCTCCTTTTCCACCACCACCACTCCTTTCCCTCCAATTACTTTCTCCGTCTTCCCCTTCTCGGCCCTCGCCTTTGTCTACTCCACCTCCTCCACCTCCCCCACCTCCGTCACCCTCACATGTCATGCCTCCCCTACCTCCTCCATCTTCCCTAAGGACCCTAACTCAACCACCACCACCTGTCACGTGTGTCTACGTTCGTCGCTTTACAGTTACTCCCACCGAGACTACCTCCACTGGTACTCCTTCGCCTGCAGCTTCTCCCCCCTCTCCGGTTGTGAATCTTGACTTTGTTCGACACTACCCTGTGCGCGAACATAACCCTCCTGACAGATATGACTACTCTCTTGACAGGTTTGGCTACTCTGCTTTTACCTCTGCTCTCTTGATACCTCTAGATATTCTATTGTTGCCTCCTACTCTCCGTCCTATCAGGCATTTCTTACTGCTCTCCACACCCACCGGGAGCCCTAGTCGTACCGTGAGTCAGTTTTGCACCCAGAGTGGCGACAGGTCATGACAGAGGAGCTTGAGGCTTTTTAACAGACTTAGACTTGGGATTTGGTTCCTTGTCCCTCAAGCGTGGTGCTTGTCAGTTGCAAGTGGATTTTCAAGGTCAAAACTTGACCTGATGGTTCTATTGAGAGGCAGAAGGCTCGTCTTGTTGCTCATGGCTTCTTCCAGGAGTACGGGATTGACTACGAGGAGTGTTTGCTCCAGTTGCTCGGATGACCACTGTTCGCACCCTCTTAGCTATGACAGTTGCTCGAGGGTGGCTTCTCCATCAAATGGATGTGACAAATGCTTTCCTTCATGGTGAGTTCTTAGAGGAGGTGTATATAGCTCTTCCATAAAGCATCGCTGCTCCATCGGGGCACGTCTGTCGTCTGCGCTGGGCAATCTATGGGCTCAAGCAGGCCCCTCGTGCCTGGTTTGAGCGATTTCGCAATGCAGTTCTAATTGCTGGGTTTGTAGAGCGACACTCTACCTATGCCATGTTTACCCACTCCTCTAGTCAGGGTCTTTTTGTTCTGTTTCTATATGTGGATGATATGATCATCACCGGGGACGATAGTGCCACCATAGCATCCCTTCAACTTCACCTCCACAGTCAGTTTGAATGAAGGATCTGGGCCCACTTCGCTACTTCTTTGGCCTTGAGATTGCCTGGTCAGTTCGTGGTTTGTTGATCTCCAAGTAGAAGTACATTTCTGACATTCTTGCCGATGCTGCTATCACTGACTCTCGCACTGCTAACATACTCATGGAGCTCAACTTAAAGCTTCTCCCTACAAATGGTGAGCCTCTCTAGGACGTCTCCAGATACCAAAGGCTGGTTGGGATGCTAGTCTATCTCACTATGACCAGGCCAAACATTGCCCATGTTGTAGGCATTGTCAATCAGTTTGTTTAGGCTTCCCGCTCTGTTCACTAGGTAGCGGTTCTTCATATCATCAGCTATCTCCAGGGCATCATCACTCGTTCGTTGCTTCTCCCTTCTACCTCTCCACTAGTGCTGTGTGCCTACTCCGATGCAGACTGGGCAGGAGATGTTGCTACTCGCCGTTCTACCACGGTACCACCGACTACAGTGTGTTCCTTGGTGACTCCCTTATTTCTTAGCGTAGTAAGAAAAAGGAGTCAGTTGCACGCTCTAGCATCAAAGCCGAATACAAGGTTATGGCTTCCACCACCGCAGAGATTGTCTGGCTTCGCCGCATTCTTCTAGACCAGGGAGTAGTGATCTCCGAGCCCACTCCTCTCTTTTGTGACAACCGGAGTGCTATTCAGATTGCTAGCAACTCGGTCTTTAATGAGTGAATGAAGCATATCGAGGTTGACTGTCACTATGTTTAGGAGTTTCTCGCCCACACAATCTTTTTGCCATTCATTCACTCGATGGAGCAAACTGTCCACTTCCTCATGAAGCCACTGACGATTGCTCGCTTCAGGCATTTTATCAGTAAACTCTCAGTATGTAATCCACCGTGAGTTTGAGGGGGAGTGTTAATGTATATAGATGGGTCAGGTTTTATGTATAGTTGGGTCAAGTTCACTATGTAATATTGTACTTATATATTGGGCTTAGTCCCCTAATGAAGAGTCATTGCATTCTCTCCAAACCCTAGCCGTCATCTCCTAACACTGATAAACAGTTCAGCCCACCGTAAAATGTTTGACATATTCATGAAAGGATTAGCAGTCCCATCTTATATTTATCTTTGCACCAAAACTTTCTTGCAACTCACTTAGCTCGGCTGGTCGAGAGGATGTGCAGATTAGGATAAAATACCACATCCAAAGGGAATCTTATTGCCAATGTAATACAGGGGTAGACTTGTCCTTCTCAGCAGTATATTGTTCAGTTGATGGAATCATTGGATCCTTCCACAAGATTGATGACCCAAAGTTGTATAAATAGTTTGTCTTCACATTTGTTTCTTATATAATATCTTGTATATTGATAATCTAATAAAGCCTTTAATCATGAAAGGATTGTAGACTCATCAAATTAGTTCTAAACCACTCCGTGAATATAGTAAATAGAAAAATAATAGTAGGTCCATCACTAATGCGGCTAGAAGTTTATGCATATATTCGCAAAAAAAATGTCTAAGCAGAAAGTTTTGAAGATTTCCTTTGAAGATCCACTGAAAAGTAGCTAATGAATCTTGTCACATACAGTACATACATACTTAAATTTGAATAAATCAATGAAATACTTGTGAAATTAATGAATATTTTGCCACAAAAATATTTAATATTAAGTTTAGCAACATCATAAATAGGTAAAATCACAAGACAACTATAACTATCCAGGTTTCACACATTTGAAAACTTGACATCCTACATACCACAGTTTGACTTTTCGCAAGAATCTTTTCGCACAACCCTGTATATGTCAAGGGCTTCCATCCATGCTCTCCTTGATACTGAATGCCCAGTGAGTTGTTTATGGACAGAGAGAATGAAACAATACTTTAGGAACTCATATTTCAAAATCTATCAAAATTCAGTTAAGAAGTCCAGTGGAAAAAAAGATCCTATAATTCGATTCCATTGTAACAGAGAGGAAATACCAATACAAATTAGCAAGGAAAAATATGTCTTCTAGTTACAAGCAAAATAGAAAGGTTCTATAACTAATGTTCAAGATATTCAAAGAGCCCATGAATAAATGAAAGCTGAAATATAAAATATGACCCTACAAGTCAATGTACAACCTTATAAATTTGACTAAGAAGAACTGAATTCTACAGGATCCCTAATATATCTAGCATATTGTCCAGTATAAACTATTATTATACAGTTAAACGAACCAAGATCAAAGACAAATAGCATCAGCGGTTTGTCAGCAATTGGAAAGGTGGCCACAGTTGGACTTGATGAACAAATATTTGTTCAACAAACCAAGAGCTTCTCATCCATTATCCATAGCCTCCAATTTGAGATTAGCTTCCTTATAACTGAGTTTGATCGGATATTATTTCAGATCGTAAGGAGGGCATCAAAGTGTCCTATTTGTTCTTCATCATGAACTACGGTAGTAGTACATCTGACGCTTTCAACTGATTATAGCCATATGTTTCATCTTTACTGTTTTTTGAAGTTTATTTCAGACTTAAATAGTATCATTGACTCTATTGAATGCCCTCCTGGTTCGAACTAACTTGATTTGAGTCCCTATGTGAGCTGGTGATTCATCACCAAGCGCGAGCACGATTATTATAGTAACCAATTTACTTATAGAGAAGCCAGTCTGGCACCTTTCTTTCAAAATTAGAACCACATTTGAAACACATTTTGCCATTCCCTCAAGATTTGCTGCTGGTCATGCAGAAACAGAAAAGACGGTCTAGATTTGTTTTTTACATGCCACTAGTTTTTTCTCTATTTTATACCCACTTCTTTTATGGATTAGGCCTTTCAATGCAAGGTTGTTAAGGCGCTAAGCCGAGCCTAGGCGCCTGGATTCTCCCTAGAGCCTAGGCGTCGCCTTAAATTTTTGTATGTAAAGTATATGAATCTTGTACTTCATGGCCTATTAAATATCTTATTATTTAATCCAATATTTAAGTATGTATATGTATATAGGACTGGGTAATATACTTCATAGCCTATTACAAGAAATACAATACTAAGTACATATATACTAGTCTAAAATCGACATGTATACAAACAATTGTATTATGTAATCATCATATCAGCTATATTTAGTACTAGATGTAGTAAAATATTTTCAACTTACGATTACCTCACCAAGGTAAGATGCGCAATAGTATAAAATCCCAATGCTTTATATACTGGAAAGTATAACTTTGAAATGAATACCTCAAGTGCTAAGTGGGATAATTAAACAAATTGAATTCATAATTCCAACTGCAATGATTCCAATCAAATACTAAAGACTTTTTATAGATGAAATTTGGGGTCATCCAAAGCTTCTACCATTCGATGACCCCAGAAGTTTTGGAATTTGTTGAAATTTGGTGAGGATGATCATCTTACCCTAGACAACACGCCCACAAACTTCAACAAATTCCAAAACTTGCAGTGTGGTCATGGAGAAACTGAGCTCACTTTCTCCAATGAGCTCACACCTCACCGTAACATTCCTGTCTCTCATGATATATATATATATATATATATATATATATATATATATATATATATATATATATGAGGAATGATAAGTTGCGGCGTGCGGTGCGTGCGGCGTCGGCCCGCAGCCGTCTGATGGACTGCTGCGGTGCGTGCGATGCACGCAGCAGTGCATCAGACGGCTGCTGCGGTGCGCCGCACGCACCGCACGCCGCAGCCTAACACCCCTCTATATATATATATATATATATATATATATATATATATATATATATATATATATATATATATATATATATATATATATATATATATATATATATATATATATATATATATATATGGGAAAGGATAGTCTACTCCATGGAGTAGGCTACTTACCTACCCCATGCCCTAAATAGACGCCACATGGCACTTTTTAATTGGGTATTTTGTGAATGTATGGTCAATCCATTATGGATAGATTAGGATTATGAAAAAAAATCCGAAGAAAAAAATCTAAATCAACCCGATCAAGTTGTAGCAAATTTAACGATAAACTGTGCATTATAAAAATATATATTTTTTTTGCATGCTAAAAATGCCACTTGGCATGTGTTTTTCTCAAAAAAATTTTCTTGACAATTGTTGGGAGGGGTGAACCTAAGTTAATAAAGTCTTAACTCCGGTTAAAAAGTGCCACGTGGCATCCATTTAACCCAAGGAGTAGGTAAGTTGTCTACTCCATGGAGTAGGCTACCTTACCCCTATATATATATATATATATATATATATATATATATATATATATATATATATATATATATATATATATATCGGTGACTGCGAACGACAGATTTTGCTTCAACCATTTGATGACCCTAGAAGTTTTGGAATTTGATGAAAATTGGTGAGGATGATCATCTTACCCTAGACAACACCCTCACCAAATTTCATCAAAATCCAAAACTTCTAGGGTGGGCAAAACAATCGCAGCTCATTTTCTAAATTGGCAGCTCACAACTCACTGTAACATTCCTCTCTCTCTCTTTCTATATATATATATATAGGGAAAGGGTAGCCTACTCAATGGAGTAGGCTACTTACCTACTCCATGGACTAAATAGATGCCACATGGCATTTTTTAATCGGGTTTTTTGTTGATGTATGGTCAATCCAATATGGATAGATTAGGATTACAAAAAAAAAATCTGAAGAAAAAAATCTAAATCAACCCAATCAAGTTGAAACAAATTTAATGGTAAATTGTGCATCGTAAAAACATTTTTTTTTACATGCTAAAGATGCCACTTGGCATATGTGTTTCTCAAATTTTTTTCTTGAAAATTGTTGGGAGGAGTGATCCTAAGTTAACCAAGTCTTAACTTCAGTTAAAAAGTGCCACATAGCTGCGGGTATTTTGACCCCCCTAGAAGTTTTGGAATTTGATGAAATTTGGTGAGGGTGTTGTCTAGGGTAAGATGATCATCCTCACCAATTTTCATTAAATTCCAAAACTTCTAGGGTCATCAAATGCACAACAATGTAAATTTATATAAACAATTCAAGTTTTGGTGTGTATTTTCTTCAAATAATTCAAGTAAATATATATGCACAACTATAAAAGACTTTAATTTAAAATTTTAAGAAACTAATCCACCAAAATACCTCTTTTGGGCCATTTCGATTTTTTTCACCATTTCGGTCGAAATTTTAAAATTTTGGTTTCAACCTTGACCTAAACCTGACACGAAATCGAAGTTTAAAACCATGATAGCTCCTTGCCTTCCGTGATGGCAAATTATAACAAAAGATCAACACATTCATTCATTTCCACTATGCAAGTAGCTATTTTTCTTTCAAAAACCAATAAATTGGATATCACCAAAAGAAAGCACTTCGTATTATAGTTTTAGAAGAATTATATATCTGTTGTTCGGTGACTTGCATGATCCAAAACTTTCAATAACTGAGGATATGCAAGCTAATTTTTCTGATGGAAAATTGTCAAATCCGCATGATATATATGTAGACAACAGACGGAGAATAAGGTTCCCAATAAGATGTTCTCAGATAAGTTCCTAGTGATGATTTCTGCACTTGCTTAGCTGTCGCTGATGGATCCATCTGTAATTCTGTACTGACTTTAAAGTTTAAACTCATAATTTGGCCCGAACCTTCCTAGTGTCTATGCTGCATTCAATTGATAAATTCTTCATTGGTTCAGCTTCAGGTGGCTAATCCAGTTGTAAAACATGAATTGATATTTTGAGAAGACCAAGTCAGTGTCTCCACTTCCCCAAATTCTTGTGCTTATTATGTTTTTTTATTATCTGAATGATCCAATGAATCAACAAGGCGATCTGGAAACAAATATTAATCTAATGCCTGTTACACAACCAAATCAGGCTTGTACTCCTGGATGTTTTGAATATAATAGCTAGAACATATACTAAAGGTTACTAAGACACCATCAAGCAATTGAACATGTCATAGCAACAAGTACTTGTTCATCAGACTGATCTAAAGGTTGAAGACAATTATACCAAGTAATAAGATAATTATCCCATCAAATAAAACATCTCAATTGATCCGTGTTGTCAAGGCGTCGCCTACACGATTCGACCAACATCGCCTAAGCGGTGACCTAGGTGGGTGGTAGTTATAATCCCACCCCTCCACATTGTTTCCCCCTTGAACATGAGCCTTGCAACTTCATGTTTGGTTATCTTTTTTTTTCCCATTGTAATACTCTCCTTCCTCCCTCTTTGTCTAATCCTTCTCTGTACTCCACCATTTTTGGTCTCTTCCTCTATCTCCATCTATTTCTATCCGATTCTTACGTTTCATTTTTCCTGTATTAAAATACTTTTCGTCGCCTAGGCCTTGTTTACGCATGTGTGCTCGCTAAGGTATCACCAAGCCTCCTTGACATCACTGCTATTAATCTAAAGAATCTGAAAGCCAATAGAGAAGAGTACCTGAGATATCATTCCAATTACAATAAGTCGTCCATAAATTGCAAGGGCATTTAAGCATAGATCAAACATTTCTCCACCAACAGATTCATAGACAATATCAGCACCTTTTGGGAATTCTTTCTTCAGTACCTGAAACAAATAAGGGCATAATCATATATCTGACATCAGGAACAGTTGATTCAGTAAGCAGTGATTAATATCACTTAATCTTTACATTGAGGTTCTTTAATTAAACTGCCAATTTCATTGAAGTACTGATCAGCACTTCATAGCAGGGATCCTATGGAAAGGGATTTTGAGATGGTACGACTAATGTTTTGCCCTTCAAAAAGTGAATTGGAAGATAAAGTTTACTCATTTTTTATATGTTGCTGGAACAATGCCACAATACCATTTACATGAGGAGTATAGCACATAATATGGACACTATGCTAGGAGAGATTAAAGAAGGATTACAATGGGAAAAAATGCAAATCCAAGTTTCAAGATAGAGGGCCATACATCTTTTATACTTTCCTTCTTATAACCTATGACACGATCAACTCCCAAGGACCTTAACAGTGCAGCTTTACTTTCACCGCCACATGTTGCAACCACCTTATTCCCAGCCAATTTTGCTAGCTAAAGAGACACATCCAAGTAGCTTATGAGGATTAAGCTGAATAAAACACTTACAAGAAATGATATCCATGCATACTGCCCTATTACTAGAAGAGTTCTAGAAAGCCACATGGTATTTAACACTATTCCTAGAAACAAATTAAATATTTGTAACCATATATTATCTTTTGAATTGTTACAAAATATCAGTCATGCTAGACCAATTTGATATCTAAGATTAATCTCAAGCAAAAAATTATCGAAAACATGATTTTCTGAAAGTATCTTTGACATGAAAACATAAATAAAATAATGACATGGAAGATGGTACAAATTACCTGAAATGAAAAAGATGCATAGAGAATTAAAGAAATGAAAATTGTTTAGCAATGAATAAGATCTTAGCAATGTCATGATTTGAATAATTGAAGTGAAAAGTCACTAAAATAGATAAAATGCTCATAAGATGCAATATCTAACACAAAGACTTCCGAGCTTCCAGATCAAGTGTCAGGAGTTTGATGAAACAACACAGAACACATACTAAATCCGTGTTTCTTTTTTATTTTTGATTTTTCTTATTTTCTCTTGTGTCATGAGGGTTGTTAGGCCAAGGCCACTACCAATTTATTAAAAAATTAAAATGAAATATACAAAAGTTCAACCATAGACAACTGAAGAAATTAGAAAATTATTCAAATAACCTCATCAATCTTCTCCCTGACTTCACAATAGTCACTTCAATACCCTCGTCATCAGGAGTTCTAATCACCCACGTCGCCCTAAATGCCATCTGGTGTCCCGTGTACTAATTGCACAGTTGGAAAATGACTATGAACCCCCCCCCCCCCCCCCTCCCTCCTTTCTCTCCCCTCTAAAGTTTTCTACCCATAACATGAATCCAAAGGAAATTTCATTTCGTACACTAGTCCAGATGTTCCTCTTCCCATGCATCCCCAAAACTATCCTCTTGGAACATTATGGTGCAATTTTCCAACCTAGTTACAAAAATCTAGAATCTAATAAGATCATAGAATCTGAATAGTATTTGTTTGCTTCAATCCAAGGTCTATCCCTCACTTTGGACGATCCAACGTCTCCCTCTTCGCCTTGAAAATCATATTCACAACTTCAGCCTCCATACTAGTAGTAGGCCACTGATCAAGTGGACAGGGGACGTCACTTTGGCCACCCTATTCTACGATCTCTACAAGATAGCGTGGGATCATAATGCTTCTATCCGCTCCCAAGTCTCCTTTCCTAATGGCACTCCAATTTGGTCTGTTCGCTTTCGCAGAATTATACCGGATCACCTATCTGGCCAATCGCATGATCTCCATTTAGTCCTTGACTCTTTCTCAGTCTCATCCCCTCGAGACACCTCCTTATGGAAAAGGACTTCCTTGGGATCCTTCACGGTGAAGTCCTTCTATTGCTTCATCAACAGGGGAGGAGTTGTCTGCCCGTTTGCCTCCCATATCTGAAAAACTCCAGCCGTGCTCAAATGAAGGATCTTTATGTGGCTTGCCTTAAAAGAGCGAATTCTTACGAAAACCCAACTTCAAAGGTGTTAGCACCTGGGAGTCTCAGACCTGACTTGTGTCCTGTGCAGCAGGGGTAGGGAGACTGTCGATCACTTACTGCTCCACTGCTCCTACTCCAAATCGATCTGGAGGTCCATACGGGTGAAGCTGGGCCTGAAGGGTCATCCAGGCTCTCTTGGCTCCCTCTGGATAATTTGGCGGCAGAAGAGGATAAAGCTATGTCTTCAACCAGCCTGAGATCTGTTAGTTATTAGTATATGTTGGGGTATTTAGAAGGAGAGGAACACCTGCACCTTCAGGAGTAAGTAGAAGACGTGGGAAGGCACTTGGTGTGCTTCTCTGGCGTTGGTGAAAAGTTGGTCCGCGGGGATTTCGTTTGGTTTGGGTGTTAAGATCAATTCCGTGATTGACCCCTTGTATTAACTTTTCTTCTATTTTCTAATAAATTAGCTTGGGGTATGGCTTAACCCCATCCTCTCCCCTTGGAGAGGAATTCCCTAAAAAAAAACATATACACTCGTTGAGTAAACCTTGCTTCCATAACAATCTTTTTTTCTCAAGAAATACCTCTCGTGTGTGAGGGGATCCCTTCCAGTTTATTAGAAAAAAAAGAACGCATAGAGGATCAATGATCAGAAAAATTACAAAGATTCTCTATTATTGTTCTTTGGTCTCCTTGTTAAATGTTTTCGGCCAGAGTTCTATCAGGCATCATATACGACTAATGACATATTCCTGGGAGCATTGCTACGTGAGAAAAATCTGGTTATTACAATCTGTCCAAATACATTAGTAGATAGCAACAGTTAATATATACCAAAATTGTCTCATACTAGAAGGGGTTGTGTTTAAGCACTTCATCTATAGAGACCAAAGTCTTCTTGGCATACCTTTTATCTGAAAGTGATAATTAAAGTGACTAGAAATGTGTTTAAAGAAAGGACAATGAAGCAGCAAATTTGAAGAGTCCTCTGAATGTGCCACACAAAGATTACAAAATGAGTCAGAGAAACCCGGAATCTTCCTCTTCTTGAGGTTTAACTTTATCCAAAATTTGTTGTGGACCCGGAGAACTATTTGACAAAATGGAAAAAATACTTTGTATAATTCAATCCCCTACTGAGTGAGTCTTGGAGATGAAGAGGAACAATTCTACAGAATTCTAAATCCCAAGTTCTACTACTGTATCTCACCTACCACTAGATTTAACCAATGTCCTTTTTTCACAAAAAAGAGAGTGTTGAAAGGTACCATTCCTACCTAGACATCCTCCCAAAATAAGACAATAAGAAGATCAGCTACCTTATCTTGGAGATGAAGAGGAACAATTCTACAGAATTCTAAATCCCCAGTTCTACTACTGTATCTCACCTTCCACTAGATTTAACCAAGGTAATTTTTTCACAAAAAAGAGTGTTGAAAGGTACCATTCCTACCCAGACATCCTCCCAAAATCTAATCACTAACATTTTTACCGCACTTGTAAATGTCACTTATTTCATGATAGATTGATATCTAGAGAGAGATTTTCCGACATCCGGTTGCAATCCTACAAAGTAGAGAATTTCTTGAAGTATATTCCACTGCTGACAATGCCCCAACTACCACCCTTATCACTTTGAAGTATCCATCACTTTTTTTATAACATAGTATCTTCGAGATCAGTAAGCCCAATCCTCCTTGATCTTTGGGTTTACACACCTCGTTCCATTTCATCAAATGGCGACTCACGATTACCAATGGTCCCTTTCTACAAAAAAATTGGTCCTTGATCTTCTGTTTATGGTTGGAATACAAGTATACAACTCATGACCAATGTTTAAAAAAGCGAAAGGTGTATTGAGGCGTTTTTCCATTAGAGAGGCGAGGCGTAAGCCTCAAGGCGCACCGAGGCATAAGCCTCGAATTTTTTCGAGGTGTTTTGGTAAAAAAAGAAGTTAAAAAAAGAAAAAAAATCAGAATAAATACTATTATTGAATGTGTAACAATAATTGAACTAGATATGCAGAATAAATCACAATGTGTTAGAAAATATCTTATATGACACGATTGAGGACTCCATCGAATAACAAAATAGAAAGTCAAATTGGTCAAACATGCTTAATTCTTTAATATTCAAGATAATAATTAAAGTAGTAACTAACAAGTAATAACAAACAATAAAATACAAATATAGGACTAACATTGTCAAGATTAAAAAAACAAACAAACAATGATACAAATACATGATAATGGTAAAATACAAAGAAAAAAACATAGAAAAACCTAGTAGAAGATACAAGATCATGATCCATACCTCTAAACTTGAAACAAATCTTTATCTCTCACTTGTAGTTGGTAGACAATCCACAAAGAAGAAGAATACAACTTCGGAATCAAAATCAGAAAAGAAATGAGCACTAGATCTTGATTTTGGGTTTTTGGAGACAAGGGGGTTTCAAAACCTAAAGAGATCTAAAAGGGTTTAGGAGGTTTCAATGGGTGAAAAAATGGTCTATGGGGACGATTTACATACAAACCCTTAGTGCCCCCCACACCAAACATTGGATTTAACCCCTCCCCGCCCTATGTTTCAAGCCTAGAGCAAGAGGCGTACACCTTGAGGTGCGCCTCGGACAAAGGCGTACGCATCTTGATGCAGAGGCGTAGACTTTTTATATGTGGCTGCTGAGGCGTGCGCCTTGAGGCAGCACAGGACTGCCTCACCTCGAGGCGGGCCTCGAGGCGTAAGCCTCAAACGCCTTTTAAAACATTGCTCATGACAGAGTTGAGCACCGGAGTCATCTTCACTCCAATGTCTAAAATATAACTATTCCTCGGTTAATTATAAGAGGCTTCCTTCTAAAATATACATGCCTACGAAAACTCATGGAAACCAGGCATGTAGAGGTTTGAATAATATACTATCCTCAATACCTACCTTTGGGATGTTCAGACCACACCCCTTTTGTTATTACAACATAGGACATAAGAGTAATCCTTATTTCTATTTTACAACTACAGTCAAACCACAAAGATGGATATGCTGAGAAGTGCTTGGGGGCTTACTCCGAGGGTGATCTTTGTATCAAAAGTTGAAGAATACTAAATGCGCTTATAAGCACGGAGCTAAGGTTTTGGGCCATATCTCGATCAACACAGAACCGGATAGAGCTAGCTGGAAGTGGACCTCATCGGGGCAGTTCACGATAAAGTCCTTCTACATATTTTTCAACTCAGGTGGAACGGGTTGTCCACTTGCTTCTTCGCTTTGGAAGACAAAAGCACCTTTGCGTAACAAGATCTTCATGTGGTTGGTGCTGTGTAACAAGATCTTCATGTGGTTGGTGTTGCACAACAAGGTCCTCACTCGGTGGAACCTGAGGAAGAGGCGACAACATAATCTGCCAGATGTGTCGTGTGCCATGTGTGATCACCCAATAGAGACGACCAAGCATCTCTCCCTTAACTGCCCTTTCTCCATCTCTGTGTGGAGAAGGATACACAATAGGTTACAAATCATCGGCAGACCGGTGACTCCGTCCTTTTGGACCAAGTGTCGTATGAAGCGGATACCTAGGGAGCTGCTACCGACGTGGGACATGCTGGTGATAGCAATTTGCTGGGCTATTTGGGCCGGGCGGAACCAACAAATCTTCAATAGGAAGACGGATACTATGGATGGTGTACTCCGCAGGGTGGAGACACTATAACAAACGTGGAAGATATCCCTTCAAGGAGAAACCAAGGATCGACTTGAGGCAGCCCTTTGTGCTATCTTCTAACTACTTTCTGGGTTGTAATAGCTTTTTGCTTCTTTTTCACTCCTTTTAGGTTGTAATAATTTTTTTTTTTGATAAACTAGTATGGATCTAGGCCGAACCCCCCCTCATTCACTGAGGATTTCTCAAAAAAAGCACAAAGCAAAGGTAAATTTGGAAGACATGATGTTGAAAGGGTAGCTGAACAAGGTTCAGATTTCTTGTCCTATTCAATGCCACCTTGAAAAGAAACCCTTTAGAGACCAAAGATGAAGCTAGATTACTCGCAAAAGAGTTTTAATGGTAGCTGTTTTTAAACGGGAGATTTTTTTTAAACTAGTGACGATTGTGCTCGCGACTCGAGAGAGAGATTTAAGGTGGTATACGATGACCCTAGATCGGTGCATGGGACTCATCATTGGCCATTTCTTTCAATGGCCCAGATATATCTTTTATCTTATGTTATATATCTGGGCCACACACCTAGTCCCTTATTATAATTGAAATAACTAATGTATCATTGTCGTATCCCCATCCTACTTTTTCACGATTTTCCTTCTATTGTATCCATACCCGAGTCATATACGTATTTGTATCCGCATCCATGCTTCATAGGCTCTTCCTTATCTTGGCCTCTATTGGTGTCACTCCAAAACTTTCTCTAATACACTCATTCTTCACTCTATTCCTCCTAGTTTTTCCGCATTTCCACCTCAACATCCTCATCTCTGCCACGCTCAGCTTATGAGCTCTCTTTAAGGGCCAACATTATGAACCATACAACATTGCAGGTCTTATTGTTGCCTAGTAAAATTTACCCTAAAGTGTTAAAGGCATGTGTCGATTACATAGCACTCTCGAGGCCCCTATCCACTTCATCCAACCAGATATAATACTATTGGATATATCATCATCTATCTCTCCACTTTATTACAGACCTAAGATACCAGAAACAATCACATTATTGTACTTCTTGACCATCACTTGTCAATTGGGCATTATTATTATTATTATTATTATTATTATATGTAGTAAAATTGCGCTCCACATATTCTGTTTTAGCTCACTTATTTTCAATCCCTTATTTTCCAAAGTCTTCCTCCACAATTCCAACTTAGCATTTAACCCTATCATTATCTCATTGACTAACACTATATCATCTGCAAATAACAACATGGTACTTCTTGAGTGTTGTGGTAGAAAATTTGCAGATCAATCATTTTGTTCAAATATTCCAAGTTTTTTTTGAAAAAAAGATAGGTTATGTAACAATACTATTAAGAAACAAATCCAACAATATGAAAGGTCTTAGTTAGCATTAACTGCATGGAATGACAACTGGATTGATGCAGGCGCGCGTCGTCCAAGAGGGATTGAAGGAGGCGGTGTAATCTTTTTTGTATTTTTCTTTGTAAAGGGATAACTAGTGATACGGAATCACCGAGAGGGAAGTGGCGGAGGGGTAAGAACCGTGACAGAGAAGAAAAGATTAGAAACTTAGATGAGAGGGGGCCTGAAATCCATCAGGATACAAGGTAGGGGACTCAAATCCATGAGCCAACGAAGGCATCCGCCATCAATTTTCATTCATCATAATCTTCCCTCAATGGTTACAATAGGGGCCTTTAAATAGGCTAAAAGAAAAGATAAACATGGCAACAAATTTAAAAGCCAATAATTATCCTAACAACTTGCCTAAAATAAAGATCTCAAATAAAAAAAGATTCTAAAAGATATCATAAGAGATATCATGCCTTATTCATCCATGGCAGGCTAGGATGGGCTTTCGGGTGGGCCAACGGGCTTGGCCCAAGTCGGATCACATCATTCGCTTCCGCTGCGAAGAACTCGTCCTCGAGTTCATACGGTAAAGCGCAATCATCATCGAGGTTTTTGCCGATGTGGTATCTGTCGTCAAGAGCTGATGGTGGAGGCCCAACAAATAATGTCTCACTATACCAAAGTTACCACCGGGGTCCCATGAGAAAGTATCACTACCGTCGATCGGGAAACACACATCAAAGCGATGCTGGGGTAGACGACTGAGTCGGATAGTAATATCAGACCGCTGCAGTAGCTCGAACATCGGCTCTCCTGAACGGAAGTAGAGCTGAACAAACACTGTAGGCACCAATAGTCGGTCTAGCCCAAGAAAATCAATCTGCTGAGGCTCGGCTAGGGAGACCACTTCGAAAGAATCCGCAGTATGTGGTAGCATGACAGGTGTCGAAAGATCCTTTGTAGGAGGGGGCTCGTCTGCTGGTGGTGGTACTGGAGTTGATGGATCTACCAACGATACAACTGGAGGAAGCTCTATCGGTGGTGGAGGCTCTGCTCGAAGTGCTGGAGGTGGAGACTCATCTGTGGAGGCCACTAGAGGTGAGGCCATTTGCTGTAACTCCCATTCAATCTCACAAGCTATCTCATAGGCTTCGTCCAGATCCCTCCAAGATCTAGATGAAAACTGGCCCTTTATGTCGGAGCGGAGTCCTCTAACATACACTACCACTGCCAAGAAATCTTTCTCTGAAAAACCATAGCGGATCATGCGCCGATAGAATGCTGAAGTATACTCATAGACGGAGTTGTTCCCTTGATGACAACGAATCAACCCTTGCATCTTGGCATCCATGTCACAATGGTGGAAATGTGGTCCAGGGGTAAATCTGGAAATCTGTAATTACTGGTTCACCAAAAATTTCTGCTGATGGTATAGATGCATAGGGCTTGAAAAGGGCTTCGATTCGGTACCAAGAACGTCCAAATCAGATGAAAAATGAGAAATATATGGGGTTTTGAAGTTGTAGGGTCTTATCGGGTCTGTTTTTGTAAATGGGTTGGATCCGAATTCAACTCGGGTTCAGCACTTAAGTGCAAAATAGCAACTATAAAGGTTGGGGATTTGAGGACTGTAGGATGGGGATCTAAGGGTTGTGGTGGAGAGTGAATTGGAAAAAAGGAAAGGGGCTATAGGGTAAAAAAAGTTAGGGTTTTGGTTCTTGTTTGTTTGTTGGCAGATAGGGAAGGAAGAAAAGGGGGCGGCGGCTGCAGCTGGGAGCAAAAGGGGCAGCTGCAGTTGGGAGCAAAAGGGGCGGCAGCAGCTGGTACGTTTCCTCTTTCCTTTCTCTCTTCTTTCCTTCTTCTTTTCTTCCCTTTTCTTCTCTTTCTTTCCTTTTTCTTTTCTTCCCTTTTCTTCTCTTTCTTTCCTTTTTCTTTTTCTTCCCTTTTCTTCTCTTTCTTTCTATTCTTTCTTTTCCTTTTTCTGCTGCTATCACAGATCTGATGTTTTTTTTTTTTTGATGGCTGCGGGGTGCGCGGGAGCACGGGACAGAGGGGTGGTTCAGCGGGTGGAGCGAGAGGAAGGGGCGGCCTGCGGTGGACGGGCGGGCGGCAAAGGAGAAGGTTCGCGGTTGAAGGAGGTATGTTCTCTCTCCTCTTTTTTTTTTCTCAATAGATCTGATCTCTCTTCTTCTTTTTTTTTGTTGGGATTGTAGGGCGACGTACCAGAAGAAGATGACGACGAATCAGTGAGGATGGTGACGATGGAACGACGACGATGACGATGGACGATGATGATCGAAACGAAGATCGTTCGTGGTGCGGAAACGCCACGAAGCCCGGAGCTCTGATACCAACTTGATGCAGGCGCGCGTCGTCCAAGAGGGATTGAAGGAGGCGGTGTAATCTTTTTTGTATTTTTCTTTGTAAAGGGATAACTAGTGATACGGAATCACCGAGAGGAAAGTGGCGGAGGGGGTAAGAACCGTGACAGAGAAGAAAAGATTAGAAACTTAGATGAGAGGGGGCCTGAAATCCATCAGGATACAAGGTAGGGGACTCAAATCCATGAGCCAACGAAGGCATCCGCCATCAATTTTCATTCATCATAATCTTCCCTCAATGGTTACAATAGGGGCCTTTAAATAGGCTAAAAGAAAAGATAAACATGGCAACAAATTTAAAAGCCAATAATTATCCTAACAACTTGCCTAAAATAAAGATCTCAAATAAAAAAAGATTCTAAAAGATATCATAAGAGATATCCTGCCTTATTCATCCATGGCAAGCTAGGATGGGCTTTCGGGTGGGCCAACGGGCTTGGCCCAAGTCGGATCACATCATGGATAGTCAACAAGTGATAGATTCAAATTATCTTATGTCATTTGTAAAGCTATAGTTGCATACATAAACAATGTTTTAAGATAAATGATATTGTCAACAAGAACCAGACGGCTTTCATCAAAGGTAGGCTGATCTTAGACAGCGTGGCTACGGCGCAAGAGCTGATCTACCACATCAAGGAGCGTAAAGAGGAAGGAATCATTTTGAAGATTGACTTTGAGAAAGCGTTCGATAGACTCAACTGGAGCTTCATCTTAAATACCCTCAGAGTGAAAGGTTTCTCGGATAACTGGGTCCGTTGGATTTGGAATTGCCTTTCCACTTCCACCATTTCCTGTTTAGTGAATGGTCAACCAGGTAAACAGTTTAAGACAGGCAGAGGAGTCAAACAGGGCTGTCCGCTCTCCCCCTTTCTCTTCATTCTGGCTATGGATGTCTTCGATGCCATGATCAGAAGGGTGGAAAACAGAGGTCTTCTAACAGGCATTGGTGATCCTAACTGGAGAACAACGAATCTTCACTTCGCGGATGACACGATCATCTTTTGTGCAGCTAAGAGGGAGCAAGTCAGTATTCTCAAGATTCTTCTCTACTCGCTTGAGATAGTTTTAAGGCTGAAGGTTAACTTCTCGAAGACTTCTCTTTTCTACATTGGAGATAATGAGTCGCTAGCGACTTCCCTTGCTACAGTGCTAAATTGCCGTAAAGATTCCCTCCCTACGAAATACCTGGGCTTACCGCTGAACGATAATAGACTTAAGAAGAACGACCGGTACAAGGTGATTGAGAAGATGGATATCAGATTGGCAGGGTGGAAAGGCAAGAATCTTTCTCTGGGAGGCAGGCTTACTCTGGTTAATGCAGTTCTTACAATGATCCCGTCCTACCATCTTTCTTTCTATCTCATGCCGAAGTGGGTCATTACGAAGATCGACTCGATCAGAAGCAATTTCCTGTGGCAGGGTGCAGATAACAACCTGAAGACTTACCACCTGGCTAAATGGGGTAATGTCTGCAAATCCAAGGAGGAAGGAGGGCTGGGTGTTATTAACCTTGCGGATCATAACAAAGCCCTTCTGGGTAAATGGTGGTGGAGACTCCAAAATGATCAAGGTGACAATTGGAGCTCGGTGATTCGAGGCAGATACTTCAAGAGATTCAAGCCGATGCAGGTTAGAAGCAGATCATCTGGGAAAGTCTCCCCTTTCTGGAAAGGGATTCAGAAGATTGGTCATATTTATAAATGTGGGATTAATCTGAGAGTGAGGAATGGTAAGTCCATTAATTTCTGGGAAGATAGATGGCTGGTGGAGGGTCAGCTTAAAGACTGATACCCAGATCTCTATGAACTGGCGTGGGACAAGAAGGCGTCGGTTCGATCTCAATGCTTAGTTACTAATAATATCACCACCTGGGATTTGAAATTTCGTCGAGCTATCCCGATTTTCCTTCAATTCCAAGTGCGGGAGCTGATGGATCTTCTTCAGCTCATTTCGATAGATGAAGCCGAGGATGAGGTTCATGGCGACTGACGTCTTCAGAAAAATTCTCCACCAAATCTTTCTACAATTTTGTTAACAAGGGAGGAGTGATCTGCCCGGTGGCTGGTGCCTTGTGGAGGTCTAAGGTACTGCTTAAGATTCGTATTTTCATGTGGTTAATGATCAAGAAGAAGTTGTTGACCAAAACCAACCTCCTTCGCCGGGGTAATCAGCGTATTACAGACACAGCTTGTGTCCTCTGCGGGCATGGCCGTGAAGATGTTAACCACCTTTTTCTCCACTGTCCTTTCGTTAAAGGGATTTGGGATCCACTGAGGAAAGGGCTGAAGATCAGAGGTGCACCAGGGTCAGTCTTCTCTTTGTGGACAGTCTGGAGGGAGAAACGAATTAAACGTAGACTACGCCACAGCTGGGACTTGGTGGTTATGGCGGTTTGCTGGAGCATTTGGATGGAGCGTAATAGTAGAATTTTTAGACAGAGGAGTGCAGACTCAGAAGTGGTCAAGAACTCGGTGAAGATGCGGCTTACTCAGTGGAAAGTTGTCTTGCAGGGGAAGAATTTGCAGCAACTAGACAACATTATTTGTAATCTCTTTTGATTTTGTTTTTCTTTCTTGCCGCGCCTTTGGAGTTTATTGTATCCTGTTTCTAGTTTTTTAATGCACTGGTAGGGGTCTAGGCCAAACCCCCCCTCATTCACTGAGAGGGATTTCTCAAAAAAAAAAAAAAATGTTTTAAGTCTTCGTCCATCGTTTATAATGGTAGATTTGCCAAGATTGTTTCTCCCAATGTAACAACAAAGCAAATAAGATGAAAAAAATTTGAAATAAGAACAACAAATCAGATAGGAATAAACACGAGTTCTGATAGGACTCGAATAAGATTGTATATGACTAACCTGAACAGCAAATTGTCCAGTTCCGCCAGCTGCTGCTGTAACTAGAACTACTTGTCCAGATTCCATCTGTCCAGTCTACAAGTATAGCAGATATTTTATAGTAGATCACAATGAAATATAACATAGTTGCAAATTAAAATAGAGTACACCAAATACAAAATTGTGATAGTTCTGACATAAAAAGATAAAATTATAATGGCTAACTCTTTTAACATGTTACAAATGTACAAGAAGATGTTATTGTGGTTGTACTAAACATGACGGTAATTAAACAGAGTTGAATCAAAGTAATAGCCAGACCCTTTATTCTGAGAAAAATATACCCTTTCTAGAGCAATTGAAGCTGTCAAACCAGATGTAAGCATTGCCACAACTTCAGGATCTGGTCTAGGAACAGGAAGAAGATGTTTCACAGGAATCTGCAATTTGGAGTATGAAAAAGAAAACAGAACAATCAAACGATTAAATTGAAAACTTCATATAAACTCAAAGAATTAAAGGGCTGATGAAAGAAACTCAAAGAAAGTTAAATGACTTGTATGAACTAAGTACCATCATGAATTCAGCATAGCTTCCAAAACTCATTATTGCGACAGGGGTGCCAACTTTCAAATTGACCAAATCACCTATAGCCGCAATTAAACCCACAGCCTGGACAATCAGATATTTACATTAAGTAATGAAACAGAAACTTTCAAATTGACCGATTCACCTACAGGCTACAGCACAATTAAGCCCATATCCTGTACAATTCAAAGGTATTACATTGAGGAATATCTTAGAGCCAGATGTATGAGTTCCATTCAACAGAATTATATATCATACTAAGAGCTGCTACCAGCAACATTATATACTTTATGTGTGTTAACAAAGAGGGTAAAATAGTCCTTATCTAACTTATCTTAGAGAACAGTTATAGGGGTGTGCTACAAGAAAGAATGTGAAGATTCTCCTTTTTTATCATTATTTCTCTCACTTCTTCAACTGTTGTTCATCTATATTAATGGATCAAAAACCTTGTGGTAGCCTTCAGACCAAAAGAAAAGCATATGGAAGGCAGATCATAAACATTTTGTGTATATAAAAAGTCTTTGCAATATTATTTCCCATGGAATCAATTATTTAACAGTGAAATACACCATTGTCATTAATCTCTCTCAACAATTGCTTCAATTGCATTCTATCTCCATCCCCATTTTCTACTTTTTTTTTTCACAAATCCCCCTAAGTTTGGTCATAAGACTTTCTTTCATGTGTTTTTTCATTGTCAACTCTCTGAACATCCTTATCTTCTCTTGTCCTTCATTCCAGTGGTATACATTAACATATTAGCTTAGGTAAGTAGCTTAGCTCAGGTTAGCAATTTATTTAAGTGGGGAGGCCCACAATATATATCTTAGATGATCAGCTCCCATCGTGCTAGTCTTTTAAATGGGCTCCCATTTCTTAAAAACATATGAATCCTCTTGAAAATCCTATGTAAGGGATTTTCCAAGTATTCTCTTTTTTCTCCACACCAATCAGATAGGATTCCCAATGAACTCACTTATGTTTTTTCCCCCACCAAACTTAACATCTTTCCATTCTTTTGTTCCCTCCATTCCAAAAACAGAACTTCCAACCATATGGATTCTATAGTGGGGTGAGTGGGTGGCATGTGTTGTGGTGGTGGTGGTGGTGACATGCTAAGAAGCACGGATACGGATACGGGATACGGGTACGATGCGATACGGTTATGGCGATATGACAAATCTCAAAAAAGTAGGACAGGGTACGGCTAAGGATACGGCAATAAATTATTGTTTTTTAAATATAAATTTTAAATAAAATACTAAATTATTAATTTATAGAACTATTAATTGATAGAATGCATCCTAAAGAACATATTCAATATACAAGCACGGGTTGTTGCATATTCAATATAAACAAAATAATAATTGTTGTAATTTATCACTGTTTTTTGAAAAAAAAATTAATAAAATTTTCATATTTGGCTCAATATTTCACTGTTTTTGATCGATCTTATTGCATACCTGCAGATCCTGGCGGCGGGTTAGAAGGGCTACAAATGCGGCTGTGAGGGAGAGCGAGAGAGAGAAAGAGAGAGAGAGAGAGAGGGAGGGAGAGAGAGAGATGGGGTTGTGAGAAAGAGACGGGTGGACGGCGGACTGCTGCAATCGGGCGGCGGATGAGTGCGAGCGGACGGTGGACGGCTACAGTCGGGCAGCGGATGGGCGGCTAATGATTGTAGTTGGGCGCGAACGGCGGATTGCTGCAGTCAGGCGGAGGACGGGAGGGGACAACGGGCGCGGGCGACTGCGAACAGCGGACGACAGGCGCGGGCAGACGATGGCTAGGGCTGCACGCCTGCCTCTCTGCTCTCCCTCTCCTCTCGCTCGATACAGAAAACAGCGTGGGGTGGGGTTAAATCTTGGGTAAATTACATATAGAACCCCTACAGTTTGACAACCATATCACTTGCACCCCCTCCAGAGGGGGCATTTATAGGGTTTTAAACATAAGGGGGTGTAAGTGATAATCGGTCAAACTACAGGGGTCTTTGTGCAATTTATCCTTAAATCTTTTAGTGTGGGACCGTGGGTTTGGGTTTGAGTTTAACTTTTAACCAAACCCATACTCGATAACCCAAGCCCAAACCGACCAGTCGTATTCCTCCCGTATCCCAGCCGTATCCCTCAAGATTTTAATATTTTTAAATCCAGGATATGCCTAAAACGTATCGGACATGTATCCGGGCCGTATCCGTGTCCGATACGTATCCGGTACAGGTACTTCATGTATTTTGAAGTATCCGTGCTTCGTAGGTGACATGGGAAGAAATATATATACGGCGAAATCCTTCCCTTGCTATTGAGCACTCGATATAGGACTCCCTTAATCTCCTCTCTCCCTTGCTTCATGAGAAATGAATTCCAACTTTTAAACACTACCTTTTTAGAAAATTTAAAATAAAACAAAATCCAATCGTATTACTTTTTACAAAAAAATATTCTTTTTCAATATCGAGAGACAAACTGATGCAACACGCCCACCCTCATCGGAGCCGCGAGCCCGATGCCAGCTGTGCCGCCAGGAGATCAAGATCATTGTGGTTGAGGATGATCGTAGTGTCGGTTTATCTCATGTTTATCTTTTAATTTTGAACTAGGATAATTATGGTTGGATTAATATTCAGTTAGTTGGCGATTATGAGCCCGATCTATAAGGGACAAACTTATCTTTTGTTTGGTTATATAAGGAGATTAGAACTCCCGTTGAAAGTGATGAAGAAATAAGAAAGGAAAATTTTTTGTGCCTATTTTGGTTCCTGTGATGGGTTCCTTTGATCTTCCTCTCTGTTCTTCTGCGTGAGAGACGCCCGATCCCCCCCTTCTTCCATGCGTGAAGCACCGCCCAAGACCCCCCTCTCTACCTCTCTTTCCTCTGTGTTTATTGACGAGGCCAACTCGACCCCGATCGCGCTCGGCTCCGCCTCGGATCACCGTCCTCACGGCCGACCCATAGCACCACTGGTCCGCTGCGACCCACCCAGCAGCCTGCCATCCGGCTGCAATCTGGTCGTCGGCCTCGACTAGCCCACCCCAGCCCGTCAATGCCACCCGTCGTACCTGACCCGCGGCTAGGCCTTGCCGACCACCTCTAAGCCGATCCGTGCCCCCATCCTTAGCTTGCAGAGAAGGCAACCCAAGCCTGAGTCTCTGCAATCGGTGTTGAGAGTTAGTTTAAAAAAAAAAGAAAAGGAGGAAGGAAACTTGTTGCTGAGTACTCTCTGATGATTTGCCAGAACAATAATGAAAACCACCATGTGTTGTCCTCTTGTGACTTTGGCTTCTGAAGATGCCAAGCATTGCAAAGCGTGATGGCTCCTAGAAACTCCTACGAACCCCATTCTAGTAAACTTGCTCCTGAACTCGTAATTGACAAATCCATGTTTATTGTTAATTATTTTTCAGCCTGTCCTATTAATTATTATTAAGCCGTAGATTCCATACGTTTCTTTTGTAAAACTGAGATTGCTGGTTTGCTTAGGGACCCTGAACAATACATAAACATGTGCCATTGAGCAATAACGTGTCGAGCTTGTTTTGATTCTTGAAAGACTGTTAAGTGCAAATAGAGTATATTAGATGTAGTGTGTTAGTATTCTATTAGTCCCACCTCGGCTGTGGTAATGTAATGATGTGCGTTCTCTCTATATAAAGAGAGGTAGTCTTATGTAACAATAATGAGATTGATGAGATAATACAAGGAGTTTTTCTCCCCAAACCTATTCTCTCTCCCTCTCTCTTCGTAACATGGTATCAGAGCCAACCCTCTTGGCCTAGGGTTTCGATGCTCTCCTCCCAGCCTTGGCCTCCTCGGTCATTGTCGACGACATCGAGGAGGCCGGAAATAATAAATTTTTTTTCCCGTCTCTCTCCTTGTATTATCTCATCAATCTCATTGTTACATAAGACTACCTCTCTTTATATAGAGAGAGAACGCACACCATTACATTACCACAGCCGAGGTGTAATGATGTGCGTTCTGTCTCTATAGCTGATCACAGCCATCCGATTTGCATCGGATGGCTATGCCCTTTGCACCCAGCCCACTGCAGTGTGTTTCTTGCCACGTGCTATCATTGCGTATCTCGTTCACTACACCGGTTTTCTCGAAGTCGTGGTCATCCCCTGTGTTGGCCTGCCTGCGGCTTACTTGTGCCTTGCACACTGTTGGTCACATTTTTTTGCACGTCTTTCCATCGCCTTGTGCTATGCCGGCCCGTCTGCTGGGCTATCTGCGCCCTAGGCTTTGACCGGCTCGCTTGCACCCTATGCTTTTTCCCTGTCTGTGCTAGCATCGACCCTGCACTCGTGTTTGCCATGCACTCTGTCGGCTCGCTGCGCCTTGCGCTTTGTCAGCCCGCCTTGCGCCCTGTGCCCTTGCGCTCTACCGGTCCACCCTGCACTTTACCGGCCTACCCCTCTGCACCTGTGTTTAGCCGGTTTGCATGCACTTTGCACTTTATCTGTCCGCCTGCACCTGCATTTGTGCCTTACGCCATTGCGTTCTACCAGTTCGCCTGCGCCGCACCTTACGCTCTACAGGTCCGTCAGATCTTCTCTTGCCGATCGAGATCTTCTCCCTCCTTCCGATCGAGCTTCTTTCCCTCCGGTGTCTCTCCTTAGCCGGTTGGCTTTATCCTCTTTCTCTTTGGTCGTGTGACCCTTGGATCCTCTCTCCCTTTCCGGTCACACTTGTGCCGGCCTTTGGATCCCCTCTCTCCGGTCACATTTGTGCCGGCCTTCGGATCCTCTCTCGTTCCGGTCACTCTTGTGCCGGCTTTCTGAACCTCTCTTTCCGGTCACTCTTGTGCTGGTTTTCGGTTCCTCTCTCTTTCCGGTCACTCTTATGTCGGCTTTCGGATTCTCTCTTTCTCCGGTCACATTTGTGCCGGCCTTCGGATCCTCTCTTTCCGGTCACTCTTATGCCGGCTTTCGGATCCTCTCTTTCCGGTCACTCTTGTGCCGGCTTTCGGATCCTCTCTCGTTCCGGTCACTCGTATGCCGGCTTTCGGATCCTCTCTCTCCGGTCATATTTGTGCCGGCCTTCGGATCCTCTCTTTCTGGTCACTCTGGTGCCGACTTTCGGATCCTCTCTCTCCGGTCACATATGTGCCGGCTTTCAGATCCTCTCTTTCCGGTCACACTTGTGCCGGCCTTTCGGATCCTCTTCCTTTCCTTGGTCATGTGACCCTATCAGAGCTATGACTCTACATTCTTTCCTTCCTCTATTTTTCTTCTTTGTCTGTGATGATTGAGATCTTCTAAGAGGTGTCAAGTGCTTGCTTCGGCCGGGTGCTTGCCTCCTATGAGGTCTCACGCATCCACACCTTGTTTCTTAGCCGATCTCTCTCCTTTCGACCTCCTTTATTGCCGGCTTCCATCACCGTCGGCTTTCTCCGCTTCAATCCTTCGTGATCATTGCCAAATCCCCCGGTTGACCTGCTTCCAGGTTGGCCGGGTTCCCCCGGTTGTCCTGCTTGCAGGTCAATCGGGTTTCCAGGATGACTTACTTGCACATTGCCCTGGCACTATCTTTACTTTACTGCATAAAAAAGGGTTATTTGATGTTTTTTTTTTCTTTCTTCTTTTATTAAACAAACTGATGTCGGTTTATACCTTACATCAGTTTGACGGAGGGTATTAGATGTAGTGTGTTAGTATTCTATTAGTCCCACTTCGGCTGTGGTAATGTAATGGTGCGTTCTCTCTCTATATAAAGAGAGGTAGTCTTATGTAACAACAATGAGATTGATGAGATAATACAAGGAGTTTTTCTCCCCAAACCTATTCTCTCTCCCTCTCTCTTCGTAACAGAGTATTAATTAGGGATTGGTATTTCCTGTCCATATTTGGAGGTTTTCACCCAGAACGATCCTCGATCTCGAAATTAGGGAACCCGCAATGGTTCCCCATTATTTTTGGTATCACAACATAGGCTGGATAGGAACCCCCCTTGCATGCAAACTCATAACGATAAAACCTACCCCAGTACAATGGACCCTAGTGAACAGATATTAAAAGCCTTAGCTGACCTTAGGGCCGACATGATGGCTAGGGTAGACGGGATAGAGGCCCGCCTAACCACCCGACACGACCGGGTAGAAACCTCTATCAACGCTGATAATGAGTCCAATGTGGAAGGAGCCGACCGAGAGCATGGTAGGCACAATGAGCCTCAACCACAAGGCAACAGTCCAGCGCGTGAAACTCCTGATGAGCACGCTAAGCACAACATCAAACTGGACGCCCCCAATTTGATGGTCGCTTGGACCCAACAATATTTTCGGACTGGCTGGCCGACATGACCACTACTTCCAGTGCTATAACATGTCTGATGCCTAGAGGATTCGGTTTGCCAAGATGAAGCTGATCAGTGCCACCAAACTCTACTAGCACAACACCGAGAGAGCCTTGGCAAGCAACCGCCAACGTCCCATAATGGGACGAGATGAAGGAGAAGCTGTCAGAAAAATATCTCCATGCCTCTTACCGACCCTGTCTAATACATCAATGGCAAAAGATCTCTCAAGGCACCAAGTCGATTTCTGACTATATCACCCGTTTCGATGACTTCCTGATGAGGTGTGATGTGCAAGAAGACCCTAAGATGATTTTATCATGATTTAGGTTAGGTTTGAGGGAGGAATTCCAGAAGGAGCTTCATCTGCGAGATGTTGTGACCCTAGAGCATGCCTATCAAGTAGCCTAGGACCGAGACCTATATCTCAAACCTTCCACTTACAAGCGAACTGAGCCTTAGAATTACCTCACTAGGAACCAATCTTCGAAAGCCCCTGAATCGACCCCAAGTCAAGATGACAAAGTAAAGGGTAGCTTAGGCAACCACCCAAAGGGTACCCGGGTAAAGGGTAGTGCTACCGTTGCCAAGGGTATACGCACTTTGCTCATCAATGGCCATCAAAGGCCCCTCAAAAAAATCTAGTGGTTAAGTCAGGTGAGGGACAACATGAGGACGAGATAGAGGAAGAAGTCTATGTCCCTAACCTTGAAGGCTATGAGGAACCTGACGCAGAAGATGGTAGGCTAGGTTGCGTTGTCGCTGCCACCCTATCACATGCAAGGTTTTAAATGTCATTTTCGGTGTCCATGTCAGTTGCCCAAAAAAAGGAAAATTTTTATTTTTCGGCAATTTGTCGGTGGAAAATTGTAAAATGGAAAGACAAATTTTGATATTTTTCGATGAAAATTTATCGTTTTTCGGTCAGATTTTGATTTTGTTTGTTTGATATAAAAAAGATATAATTATTGGAATATTTCAGCAATACTTCAAGATAAAGATGACACTAAAATATTGTCTATTATGAAAAAAAAAAATCAAAATTGAGGAAAAATGTAATTTCTTACTGATAAAGATGAACTTTGTTTTGTTAAAAAAGATAAAAATTTTCATTGAAATTGTCTGGAAAAAAAGACATAATGTCAGATTTCAGTAAAATGTCGGTCATTTCGGCCAATATTTTGTTATGTCAGAAGGAAATTTGGTACTATTAAAAATTCGGTCAATTTCTATGTCTGACCCTTGAAAAAAAGACATATTTTGGTGATTTCGTAGGAAATTTGTCGACATCTAATTCTATGATCACATGAACGTAATCCGCTGGAGACGATTAGTACTAGTCACTTACCCTGGCTAAGGAATAACACCTTTGCCTTTTGGTGCACTGTGTTCGGGAGACTAGGAGTCCTGAAAATTGATAGTGGTAGTTCAGAGAACTATGTGGCTTGCTCACACATCGAGGAGAACCACTTGGTCATTGAGGCACTTGACAGACCTTGGCGCACGAGTTGGGTCATGAGTGGTCCCACACGTAGTATCACTGTACGATGCCGTGTTCAACTCGCCGTCGATGACTATTTTGATAAAATTTGGTGTTACGTCCTCGATATGGACTGCTGTCATATCCTGCTTAGGAGATCCTAGGAGTATGGCAACAATACTATATAGAATAGAAGGGACAACCATGGATAAAAATACCGGTCGCGAACAAATTATCGGCCAGCCGAAAAAACGGTTCGAACCGGGTGGTACGAACCGGTATCGGTCTGAACCGGTCCATACCGGTGTGAATTGATTTTTGGTTTCAAAAAAATTTAAAAAAATAACCAAAAAATCCAGAATAATCTAAAATACTGGTTTGTGATGTGTTTTTTCATTAGTAAACTAGTTATAGGTATGAACCGGTCTTTTTAAGTTATAAAGTCATTGTTTTCACTGTATGATTCTAAATTGTGGAATTTGATATAGTTATTAAATTGTATGTGTTAGATTAGCCTAGTATTATGCTTAGGGATTACAAAACACAATTCATGACCATTGCACAAACATGAATTACACGACTACATGAGTCATATTTTACAATTTCACATAATAAACACAAATTAATAGTTCTAAGACTTCTAACATGTTTAGCAAATAAAATGCATATCCATAGATTTGGCCCATATTAACATTTTCACCACAATTATTTGGTTTATTTTCAAAAAAAAAAACAAAAAAAATAAAATTGAAAAACCCCAAAATTTGCATGAACCGATCATGTAAATTTAGAGATGATGCTTATAGATATAAGATTTGATGGCATAGATCTAGCCCATTTCAGCATTTTCACCACAATTATTTGATTTTTTTTCAAAAAAAAAATGCAACAAAACAAAAAAAAAATGAAAAAAATTATGAAAATATACCTTCAAATGTGATTTTGATCTTGCAAATCCGAGTTTTTGGCTTCAAATCTTGCAAATCCAGCTAGTATGGAGCTTCACCTCATGTGGGAATGAAGAAAGATGCCAAAAAAAATGAAACCGGAATGAAGAAACCACCCAAAATATGTCTAATACCCGGAACCGGTATTTGGTCGAACCGGCCGGTATTTACGCAATTTGATCCTCGCGACCGGTATCGACTGAATACCGGTGCAGTTCGGTCCAGTTCCCGGTTTGAACCGGCTGGTACAGTTCGTACCGGCCGGTATTTTGATCCTTGGGGACAACACCTACATCTTTATGAAAAACGGCAAGCAAATCACCCTCTATTCCCAGCAAGGTGTACCAAAATCCCTACAAGCCTTCGCGCACTGGCACAAGGATCTACACATGCGCATCGAAAATAGGGCTATGTGAAAATCAGATGTTGAGTCTTCTCGAATCTCAAGTTATGAGGTTGGGTAGGTCATCCGAGGATGTTGGAGACCCCGTTTTTGGTCTTAGGGTATGCCCTAGTCTCGATATTAATCGTCTATTTGCATTTATAGGTCCAACATTCTCACCCCAAGAACCCAATATCATGTCTGAAAGCACTGCTCTATTTATCCCACTTAAGCCCACTTTGCCTATTGCTACAAGAGTTTGGATGCAGGCAAGGTACTAAAAATTGACATATTTCGCAAAATTTCGCGAAATATCTCGGTTTTCCAAAACCTCGATATGAAATTCTCATAGTTATCTCGAACAGTACTGAAATCACGACTATATTGCGATAGTTTGTGATATATCGTACGATATAATCGTTGGCGTGAAATATCGCGATATATCACGCCAGAAGACACTGATACACATAAATATTATCGAAATTTCAGGAAATTTCAAAAACTTTCGGGAAATTTTGATATTTTGGTACCAAAATTTGGTACTGACTGGTTATAAAAAGGGACTAGCGGCATGGTTCTCAGCAGTTTATTCACATACAATAACATTTAAGTAAATGGAAAAAATAAAAAAATTTATTTTCTCCATTTACTTTAAGTTATTATATGTAAATAAGCAAATTCCCCCCATTGGATTTCAATAAAAATATAAAAAAATTCAAAAACCAAAGGAATCAAAAAGTATACTTTCAATTTTAGTAGGAGAAAACAGTTTTTTTGGGTTTTTATAAAATTCGCATGTTGAGAAAAGTGGTTAAATGATCAACTCCTTTTTAGCTCAAAAATTTTCACAATATGTAGAACTACAAGTACATCTAGAAAACCATGGACCATCAAAGAAAATTTTGAATGAATAAAAACTTTCTTATATAAAAACTCTTTTTTTCAAACTTAGTAAAAAACAGTGTTTCGCATTTCAACGTAATTTTTGCACAATTTCAAACATGCATAACTTTCTTGTTTTAAGTCCGTTTTCAAAATCGTTTGAAGCATTATTTTAACAATCAACTAATCTTTATTTTGAAAATATTTTTATTCACAAAAAAGATTAAAAACCATTGGAAAAAACATAGATCAAAATAGGACCAAACAAGACTGCACAAGACTCAGAGACTCAAATACATAGAATACATTCTATGTGAAGCTGTACATCTCTAGATAGGGTACAAATACTATCTGAGTGTTCCAAAGTGAGTATATATACTTGGTTTATGACTATTTAGAGTTTCACTGAAAAATTTTATTAAAAAATTAATATTTTTACTATTTCTATGAAAGCACAATATTTTCACACTATCAAAATATTTCCACAAAATATTTCCATATTTAGAGGGGCAAAATTTTGACCGAAATGAAGATTTCGAACCTTGGATGTAGGTGTGCTTGTTTGTAGGTGAACAGGTAGGCTACACGATATTCGACAGTCTGCTCCTCTACTTGACTCACTGGCATGGGCGCCCAGAGGTGAGAGCCCAACGGTTCCTTCAGGGAATTGCTTACTACACAGCCCGGGCACTCTAGACACTTGATGTGGTCTTCTACATCCCTACTCGATGGAGTCGAGCTTTTCGTCACCTCGGAAGGGTTGATGCAGGTCGCCCGCCTTCATCCGAGCCGCGAGCCCGGTGCCAGGTGGAGGTGCCGGCAGGAGATCAAGATCATTGTGGTTGAGGATGATCATAGCGTCGGTTTATCTCATGTTTATCTTTTAATTTCGAACTAGGATAATTATGGTTGGATTAATATTCAGTTAGTTGTCGATTGTAAGCCCGATCTATAAGGGACTAACTTATCTTTTGTTTGGTTTTATAAAGAGATTTAATCTCCTGTTGAATGTGATGAAGAAATAAGGAAAAAAAAATTCATGCCTATTTTGGTTCCTGTGAAGGGTTCCTCCAATCTTCCTCTCCCTTCTTCGTGAGAGACGCCCAATCCCCCCTTTTTTCGTGCATGAAGCACCGTCCAAACTCCCCCCCCCCCCTCCTCTACCTCTCTTTCCTCTGTGTTTGCTGAGAAGCCTACGAGGCCAACCCGACCCCGATCGACGCTTGGCTCCGCCTTGGATCACCGTCCTCACGGCCGACTGCTAGTCCGCTGCGACCCACCCAACAGCCCACCGTCCGGCTGCAGTCCGGTCGCAGGTCTCGACCCAGCCCACCCCGGCCCGTCAACGCTGCCTGTCCTACCTGACCAGCAGCCAGGCCCTGTCGGTCGGCCAACTCTCAGCCGATCCGAACCCCCAGCCTACAGAGAAGGCAACCCGATCCTGAGTCTGCCATTGGTGTTGAGAGTTAAAGTTAAAAAGAAGAAAAATAATGAAGGAACCTTATTGCTGTGTACTCTCTGATGATTTGACAGATTAATAATGAAGACCCCCATGTGCTGTCCTCTTGTGACTATGGCTTCTGAAGACACCCAGCATTGCAAAGTGTGACGTCTCCTGGAAACTCCTGCGAACCCCTTTCCGGTAAACTCGCTTCCGAACTCGTAATAGGAAAATCCATGTTTATTGTTAATTATTTTTCAGCCTGTCCTATTAATTATTATTAAGCCGTAGATTCCATCTGTTTCTTTCGTAAAATTGAGATTGTTGGTTTGCTTAGGGACCCTAAACAATACATGAACCTATGCCATTGAGCAATAACCTGTCGAGCCTTTTTGATTCTTGAAAGTCTGTTAAGTGCAAATTAGAGAATTAATTAGGGCCTGTTATTTCCTGTCCATATTCGGAGGTCTTCACCCCGAACGATCTCAGGTCTCGTAATTAGGGAAACCCGCGACAGTTCCCCATCAAAAACCTTGGCATATTTCATATGATTTCATTGTTCAAGAATAAACCATAATAGTAATAGTGTAGTTGCTCGATAAAATCACCATACTACATTACTAATTAAAGAAGATAACTATCAGTCAAAAATAGTACATGGGATGACAATAGAGAAAGAGGCTAATTCGAATAAGACATCTCAAGCATGTGAGAGAGAAAACATTTGAATGGGGGAGGATGAATTCAATTAAATCCTAAAGGTCAAAAATGCAGTAAATGTGTAGATGAGAGAGAAAACAAAATTTAATTCATCAATTAATGTAAGTGTCACAGAAATTCAAAAAAGGCATTGAAAATAGTGAAGACTTCGAAATGAAAAGTTCCATCCTTATATGATGTAATATTTTTTGTGACTACTGACACTAACTCACTAAACAAAAGTATTTAGATTTATACAAATGAAATTGCATGAAGAAAAAAGAAATACAGAATAAATAATGGCATCAACACATTAAGCAAAAGCATTACATTTAGAGAATAGAATCAAACATAAATAGTAGATCATTTGTGTGACTAAATGTCGTTAATTAAGACTTGCAAGCATTGATAAATATGAAAATACAGCATAATTACATATAGAAGTTTCATTGCTTTGATGTAAGTAGAAATTATCACAACACCTCAAAACCGGCATCAAATGGAAGTTGTGTAGCAACTTCTTTCTCCTTGCCACTGAAATAACGCCCAGAGCTGAAGTTTACCTGCCAGTCATGCAGTTCCCACCAGGTGAAGATGTAAAGGGAGCATTAACAAATCAAATAGATATATAAGTGGTTTATAAACAATAAAACCAGAGAAGGGACTTGAAAAACACGGACATACATCACTTGCATTTACACCAGCATATATGACTTTGACTAGGGCATGCAGTGGCTTAATGGGTAACCTCAATGGTGTGTGAACAATTTTAGTAGCAGATCGGAAATTGTGACTGAGAGTGTGAACCACTCTACATAACAAACAAGAAAAAGTAAATGTTAAGACAATAAACGGAACCAGCTAATTGAAAAACAATAGATTATAAAAAAAGTAGGATGTACATTTACACATTTTTATCTATAAAAAAAGGAAATGAGGTGCTAAATACATTGTTTGAAACAGTCACTTGTAAAGAATGCATCTCTGAAACAAGTTCTTATTCCAAGATTTCACCTGCTTCACGAGCTCTAGTTATGATGAGGAGACCTGCAATGGAGACTCTCTCTCGCTCTCTTTCTCTCTCTTGGATGGCCTTTATGTATAAAGTAGGGAGAGGAGACGTAGGTGCACAATTGCAATTAAACCCCTAGTGTTCTGCTAATCAAGCTTAAGGCCCTTCCTACATGTAATACTTTCAAATTAGTCCCCTAATCAATCTTTATCTAAAGGGTTTTTTTTTTTGGAATGATAAAGGCTACTCTTCATGACAATACTAAATAGCGCTCAACCCAATACTAATGCATGGCCACTAGGACATTTTGACACTGATTACATAACTTGCAATGATCAATACAATTATGCATAATTAATTGAATATGTATTTTATATTATGAACACTAGAATCAAAATCTTCATAACGTTGGTATACGCAATAGCATTGATCAAATATGTTTCAATACGGATATTTTTCATTATTGGAACCTTGTTGAACATCAAAGCCTCGGACAGTGGATACTGTGATTACCCTGTGTGCTCTAAATGCAGAAAAATAGATTATCCACATATATGGAATATTATGCTTCGGAAGAGAGGACAATAAGGAATAAGAGATAAAAAAACCAAGCAAAAAAGGTTGAATATGGTAAACCAATAAAATAGCTAAGCATAGAATTGTATACCCTCCTCTAGCCCTGATACTTATTGGACCACATATGTCTGTATGCACCAACTCTACTACCCCTTTGGCTCTTTCTCCCTTCTTTGTGAAAGGGCCTCCTGGTATCTTACCTTGCAAACAGGATTCACAGACTGGTGGTGAAAAGTCCTCAAGCAAACCCAAGTGTCCACCATTTACCAGTCATTGTACCTTGTTAAGGTTAATGTGACCTAACCTAAGATGCCAAAGGTAAGTAGAATTATTAGAGGCACATTTTCTTTTGTTGGATACGAGATTAGATAGCTCTAACACTTCAGTGTCATGTAGTGAGGGTTGTACGGGAGTTACTAAATACAAGTTGCTACTTATAGTACCAGAGTATATAAACATACCATGTTTCCTAATGGTCACCTTCACATCAAACGATACATGACCAAGTAAAAGACTCATATTAAATTTCTCCGTATATTTGGTACATAGAGACATATATCTAGTACTAAACTCTCACCACCATCAAACCATCGTCTAACTATTCCTACTGACACTACCGTGACTTTTGCTTCCGAACCCAAAGGTAAATCTTACCATCGCTCAGCTGCCTGGTTTCCCAGAAACCTTGCAACAAGTTACACACGTGATTTGTGGCTCCCGAGTGTACACACCAATGTCAGTAGCTCAGACCACATAACACGTCTCAGGCTCTCAGCTATAAGCGAGGTTGGATTTGTTATGTAGTCCTTACCCTTATCAGTTGCAATGGTTTTAGCCATTAGCGCGTGACGGAAATTATTGAACCAGTCTCCATGGTTTGGTCTAGTTGGTTTTACTGGATTGTGATGCATCCTGAGATGCATCGATCGGACTATGTTTCAGTCATTTATTTCAGTTTTCTATAGTCGAGATTTGTTAGTTTACTTTCGGTTGTCGTTTGTTGCGTTTCAGTTATTTCGAGCCCATTTGGATGTTTTTAGGCCTTTTATTTATCATTTTCAGCATTTGGTATAGTCCTATGTCGTGGGAAATTGTCCACGACTGCTTTCGAAGGTTATTCGGCATAGATCCGGGCCTCAAAAGGTGATTATTGGCTGAAAATAATAAAATTCTGCATGCCGACTAGTAACGAGAGCTTTTGGGACTATTCTGACACTCCCGGACAACTCTGGCATCCCCTTAATTGACGTGAAACATCAATTGCAGCCATTACCTATCCTGACACCCCCTTAAATGACGTGGCATCCAAGTGGCACCCAAGGGGCCTTAATCCCAACCGAAACCCCCGTCCCTCTCTCCTCCCGTCCCTCTCTCTCTCTTCTACCCGCGTCCCTCTCTCCTCCCGTCCCTTTCCGTGTGGACACCGAAACCCCCCCCTCCCCCCACTCTCTTCCGTTCTCTCTTTTCTCCCTCTTTTCTCTCCCTTTTCTTTTCCTTTCCTTTCTTGGCCCAATGAATCCCCACCATTAATCTCTCTATTCCCCTTTGATCTAGACCCTCCAAAGCAAACCCTAGATCTCTAAATACATGAAGGAAGGAAAAGAAATCAGATCTGAATTGCTTTGAGAAAAATTTCTACGGGAACGGCTTGTGCCTCCGATCGTCGTCTTGTTCCCCGACTTCGCCTTGGCACGCTGCTTCCTCGACTTCGCCTCGAGAGGACTTGGTTTTGCTTTTCCAAAGGATCAGGTGTGTTTCGACGCTCGGCCTTGCTCCGTGGAGGGATTCCGGCGCATCCTTGCACCCCACGACGGAAACCCAAGTGGTATCTTCCCTTTTATCTTCATCCATCGTTGCCTTTGATCTTTTCTTTATTTTCCGTCCATCGTCTTTACCCGCATGAGATCCCCGATCCGCGCATCATCTCTTGCTTCATAATTGCAACCGCGCCTTAATCTTTTAGGAGACCTTTAGGAATATCGCCGCCTCCGCGCAAGCCGTTACCGCAACACATCACGCACCCGCCACTACCATCGTAATCCCCACCTTTACCGTTGTCATTGGCCTTTTCCTAGTCCTTTTCAACACCCCGGAGTTGCCCAGAACGTTGCCCGTCGGTCCCGTGAACGATTGGTACCCTTGCTGCCCTGTTTCGCATGTTTTTCTATATAAAATATGATTGCAGTTCTTTATTTATTATTTGCTGAATTTCTGTGTGGGCGTGTGGAATTGCTTATTATTGTTAGATTTAAACTGTCTAAGTATTCTACTGCATATCTACTATAGTTCTATGATAAATAATCCACTATTTGATTACTATTTGGGTGTTTAGCATGCTATATTGATAATAATCTCTAACTAGTTGGTCACAGGGGTGCTAGCGTAGTGAATGCAGCGACCTAGTTAGGTTTAGTCTACATCAAGTTGGTATCAGAGCTCGAAAGAACCTGTTCGGGTTTCTTTTGAGTGCTGAAAATCAGCAAATCGTCAATTCCTTCTTTGCTAATTTTGCATATCTCATTGTCCTGTGTGCCTGAAACTGCATCTAGCACTAGGATTGCATCATGTGAAGCATCTGCACTTGCATAATCTTATTTCGCATATCTCATAGTCGATGGCCGATCGTACCCATCTGCATCGGGATGCTCGGAACCGGGGATGTTTTCCTCGAGGCCCGCAACCTCGTGGTGCGTGGCAAGAAGCAACCCAAAACATATTGGATCGACATGCAATCTTAGTGCAAGATATCACGGATCAGCTAGGACTGCTTCTCCAAGACAGAGGCGTCAACCCTCAAACTCTACAGGTTGAAGGGGACCCAGAAAGGGCAGAAGCCAATCCAAATGTCGAGGTTCCTAGGGTAGAAGAGCCGAATTAAAACCAGGGCCGGAATTGAAATCCAACTCAAGCCCCACCTCAGAATCAGAACTGATACCAACCCCCAGAGTGAAATCGGGCTTAATATTTTGATTCACCCCCTGATTCGGAAGTTGAGTTGGACAAGTCTGACATAGACTTCGAATGAGAATACGTTCAGTTCGGTCGTCACAAAAATCCTAGAGAGCGACATGCGCATGAGCAGCACGGCATGTAAGAGCGCCTCGTGCGAGCCCTCAAGAGATCCCAAGGATATAGAGTCCGAGTTGACATCGATGCCTTTAGGGGAAGCCATGATGATGACGCATTCCTTGACTGGATAGAAATCGTCGAGCACTTCTTTGAATGGAAAGATCTCCCTGATAATCAAAAAGTCAAACTCATGGCAACTAAATTGAAAGGAGCCGCTTTGGTATGGCGGCGAGAGTTGCAAGCAAGTCGCCTCAGGAAAGGAAAACAGAAGGTTGCAATGTGGATAAAAATGTGTGACAAAATACGACTAAAGTACCTTCCTCCTGACTACCGTACTTCACTGTACCAGAGATTGCTTAGTCTGAAACAAGGCAATCAAACCGTATAGGAGTATACGGAAGAGTTTGACGTCCTGACTATTCGGAATGCCATTCCTGAAGATGATGAACAAAAGGTTGCACGTTACATCTCGGGATTGCGCTATTAAATCAAGGATGCACTAGCAATGCAGACCATCCTCACTGTGATGGAGACATCTAGGCAAGCTCTCAAGGCCAAGAGAATTCAACAACGGACCTTTAGGAGAGAAGTTGCCTAGAGTACCCTCAAGTGCCCCTTCAGCTAGAAAAGTAGCAACCCCTAGCAGAATCACCCCTCCTATTCCCACTCCGACTACAACTCCAGCAAGAACTAGTCAGCCCCCAGGACGGGTTGAACAGCCAAGTCATGAGCAAGGTGCGACAGGGAGTCGACTACCCGGAGCAACTTACAAATGCTTCGAGTGTGGAGAAGTAGGACATTTAATTGCTCAGTGTCCAAAAAGGAGACCACAGACTCATCTGACAGAGAATGAAGAACCGACTGAGGAAACCTTAAACAACGTAGCTGAAGAAGAGCGTAATGATGATCCTAGAGATGATGATTATCAGGAGTATGACGAAACACGCGAGGTCATCACTGAAGCTGAAGAAGCAACTTATGCACTAGTCATGCACCGTGTTTTGTCAACACCTAAAGCCCCTGAATCAGATCAGTGGCTTAGAAAGAACATCTTCCACACCACTTGTACTTCAAGAGGGAGACATTGTGCCCTCATCATAGACAGTGGTAGCACAGAGAACTTAGTCGCTCAAATCATGGTTGATAAATTAGGGCTCAAGACAGAGAAGCTGGTCAAAGCATACAATTTGTCTTGGTTTAAGAAGGGATCCGACGTCTCCATTAAAGAGCGATGCCTGGTTGAGTACACCATTGGCAAGATGTATAAGGAAGTCGTTTGGTGTGACGTGGCGCCCTTGGACATTTGTCATATTCTGTTGGGTCGTCCGTGGTAGTACAACAGAAATACTAAGCATGATGGGGAAAAGAACACCTACTCCTTCGGCAAGGATGATTACAACATCACCCTACTACCTCAGAGGGAGCCACTGAAGCCACTTGCTAGTTTGCCAACACCCCCACATGTTACCCCGAAAGTGCCAAAAGAGAAACCAAAGACCCTACTAGTGTTGCTGATGCAAGCTTGCTTCGAGGACGAGCTCAGAGAATTTTGCTCCGTCGTATTCCTCGTAGCAAAGGAGGCAACAGAGGGCCCTAGCACTCCTCATGAGATTCGAGTCCTACAAGAAGACTTTAATGATCTCATTTCAGAGGAACTACCTGAAGGACTTCCACCTCTTACATCCAATATTGCGTTGATTTGGTCCCGGGAGCGATGCTACCTTACCTCCCTCACTACCGAATGAGTCTATCTGAATACGAGGAGTTGCGTCGACAGGTTACTGAGTTACTGCAAAAGTGACTAATCCAAGAGAACATGAGTCCATGCTCAGTACCTGCACTTCTAACTCCCAAGAAGGATGGGACATAGAGAATGTGCATAGATTATCGTGTCATCAATCAGATAATGGTCAAATATAGATTTTTGATTCCCCGATTGGACGATATGCTTGACATGCTACATGGCACGAAAATCTTTTCGAAGATTGATCTTCGTAGCGGATATCATCAGATCTGCATACAACCCGGTGACTAATGGAAGACTGCCCTTAAAACCCGGGAAGGACTTTATGAATGGTTAGTAATGTCATTTGGTCTATCGAACGCACCAAGTACCTTTATGAGGTTTATGAATCAGGTGCTCAGACCATTCATCGGAAAGTTCGTTGTCATATACTTTGATGACATCCTTATCTATACAGTACGACACCCGAAAACATGTCGAGCACTTGCGAGAAGTTCTGAAAACACTAAGGAAAGATAAGTTGCACATCAATCTGAAGAAGTGTACCTTTCTGACTGACAACTTGAATTTTCTAGGCTACATTGTGTGCTCAGAAGGGATACGGGTCGATCCAGAGAAGGTCGAAGCCATCAAGTCATGGCCCATTCCAAAAAATGTTAGTGATGTGCGACGGTTCCATGGACTAGTGTCATTTTATCGCAGATTCATTAAGAACTTTAGTTCCGTCATTGTATCTCTCACCAACTGTATGAAGAAGGGTGGTTTTCTTTGGACCCCTGAAGTTGAAGCTAGTTTCGATCTCATCAAGACCAGGATGATGAGTGCTCCAGTTTTAGCACTCCCAAACTTTGATAAGGTCTTTGAGATTGATTGTGATGCCTCTCACATCAAGATAGGAGCAGTCCTTAGTCAAGAAGGACGTCCCGTTGCATTTTTTAATAAGAAGCTGAACGCCGCGCGTTTGAATTACTCGACATACGACATTGAGTTTTACGCGGTCATTCAAGCCCTCAAGCACTGGAGGCATTACTTGATCCAGCGAGAATTTGTACTTAATTCTGACCACGAAGCACTTCGCTATTTGAAATCTCAACGTAGCCTGAATCAACGTCATGCTAAGTGGTCCAATTTCTTGCAAGAGGAAACTTTGATATAAGGCTGGAGTCCTGAACAGAGCTGTGGACGCTATGAGTCGATAAGGCTTGATGCTAGTCACTTTACAGCCCATCGTTGTTTCTTTTGATGCTCTGAAAGCAACGTACGCAATTGATCCGTACTTCGGTCCCATCTGGGAATCCCGTCAAGAAATGGTACTGATTCCACAGCATCCTACGTCATCCAAGATGGATTCTTGTTCCGTGGTAGCCGTCTGTGCATCCCTGAGTGTTCCCTTCGCAAGAGTCTTGTCCAAAACACCCATGAAGGGACCTCTTCTGAGGAAACCCCCGACGAGTCATTCAGAGACACACTGATCCATAACTTACACGGAAGTAATTTGGGAGGTCACTTCGGCCAAACCAAAACCATTGAGTCGGTGGAAAGACGCTACTTTTGGCCACACCTAAGAAAAGACGTCGTCAAGTTTGTGCAGCGCTGTCGAACATCCCAAATGTTCAAAGGCAAAAAGCAGAACATTGGCCTCTACATTCCCCTACCCCTCCCAAGTCGACCATGGGAAGACAACCATGGATTTCGTCGTTGGCTTGCCTCAAACTATGCGTAAGGTCGATTCCATCTTTGTTGTTGTTGATCGATTCTCCAAAATGGCACATTTCATTGCATGTAGGAAAACCTCAAATGCATCGCATGTAGCAGAGTTGTTCTTTAGGGAAATAGTGCGTCTGCATGGCATTCCAAAATCATTTACATCTGATACGGACACTAGGTTTCTGTCACTTCTGGCGCACCCTGTGGTCAAAGCTAAGAAGCAAACTTCAATACAGTAGAACGTATCACCCCCAAACAGATGGTCAAACTGAGGTTGTGAATCGTAGTCTAGGAGATATGCTTAGATGCCTAGCTGGTGAACATTCGAAACAATGGGATAAGATTCTGCCCCAAGCTGAATTCGTATATAATAATTTCTTAAATCGTTCTGTGGGCAAAACTCCATTTGAAATCGTCTATGGCTATTCCATTCCATACTTCTTAGATTGGACTTCTTTACCACTGTCGGGCTCTATGAGTGGTGTCGCCGAGGATTACCTTGAGCACCTCAAGACCGTGCAGCGAAACACACTTGAGAAACTGAAAGAGAGCAATGCCAAGTATAAGGCGAGTGCAGATTTCCACAGGCGAGAGAAGAGCTTTCAGACAGGGGATTGGGTCCTTGTGTACTTTCGTAGAGAGAGATTTCCCGTGGGTTCTTATGGCAAACTCAGCCAGATAAAGTTTGGACCCTATCGCATCCATCGAGCGTTGGGGCCCAATGCTTACCTGTTGGACCTTCCAGACGACATGCTGACGTCGCCGATCTTCAAAACATCAAAGTTGTTTCCTTTCCATGGAGATTGACCAAAGATTGTTACAGCGCCTACACTGCCGTTTTCATGCTCCCAGAGACGACACTGAGCAGATTAAGGAGATAGTGGATGTTCGAGAGTTTGCAACCCGCCACGGTGTGTTCTGATGCTTCTTGGTTCGGTGGGTAGGCAGGCCACTCTCTAACAGTATATAGATGGACGAGACTCAGCTGGGACGCCAGAGCCCGACTTGCTTGACAGTTTTGACGGCCACTCGACGGAGTTAAGTTCTTCAGAGGCCGGGGGAGTTGATGCATCCTGAGATACATCGATCGGACTACATTTTAGTCATTTATTTCAATTTTCTATAATAGACTTGTTAGTTTACTTTCGGTTGTCATTCGCTGCGTTTCAGTTATTTCGAGACCCGTTTGGATGTTTTAGGCCTTTTATTTATCATTTTCAGCATTTGGTATAGTCCTATGTCGTGGGGGATTGTCCACGACCGCTTTCGAAGGTTATTCGGCATAGATCCAGACCTCAGAACGTGATTATTGGCTGAAAATAATAAAATTCTGCATGCAGGCTAGCAACGGGAGCTTTCGGGACGATTCTGGCACTCCCGAGCAACTCCGGCACCCTCGTGCAACTCTGGCACCCCCTTAGTTGATGTGGTACGTCAAGTACAGCCCATTACCCATCCTGGCACCCCCTTAAATGACGTGGCATCCAAGTGGCACCCGAAGGGGCCTTAATCCCAACCGAAACCCTCTCTCTCCTAACTGCATCCCTCTCTCTCTCCTCCCGTCCCTTTCCGCGCGGACACCGAAACCAGCCCCCCTCTCTTCCGTTCTCTCTTTTCTCCCTATTTTCTCTCCCTTTTCCTTTCCTTTCTTGGCTCAATGAATCCCCACCATTAATCTCTCTATTCCCCTTTGATCTAGACCCTCCAACGCAAACCATAAATCTCTAAATACATGAAGGAAGGAAAAGAAATCAGATCTGAATTGCTTTGAGAAAAATCTCTACGGGAACGGCTCGTGCCTCCAATTGTCGCCTTGTTCCTTAACTTCACCTCGGGACACTTCTCGTTCCTCGACTTCGCCTCGAGAGGAGTTGGTTTTGCTTTTTCGAAGGATCCGGTGTGTTTTGACGCTCGGCCTTACGCCGTGAAGGGATTCTGGTGCATCCTCTCACCCCACGGCGGAAACCCAAGTGGTATCTTCCCTTTTATCTTCATCCATCGTCGCCTTTGATTTTTTTTTATTTTCCGTTCATCATCTTTACCCACACAAGATCCCTGCTCCGCGCATCATCTCCCGCTTCATTATCGCAACCGTGAGACCTTTAGGAATATCACCGTCGTCACGCAAGCCGTTATTACAACACATCACGCACCTGCCACTACCATCTTAATCCCCACCTATACCGCTGTCCTCGGCCTTGTCCTAGCCCTCTTCGACACCCCGGAGTTGCCCAGAATGTGCTCGTCGATCCAGCGAACGATTGGTACCCTTGCTACCCTGTCTTGCATATTTTTCTATATAAAATCTGATTGCAGCCCTTTATTTATTACTTGCTGAATTTCTGCGTGGGCGTGTGGAATTGCTTCTTATTGTTAGATTTAAAATGTCTAAATATTCTACTACATATCTACTATAGTTTTATGATAAATAATTGTCTGTATGATTACTATTTGGGTGTTTAGCACGCTATATTGATAATAATCTCTAGCTAGTTGATCACAGGGGTGTTAACGTAGTGAATGCAGCGACCTGGTTAGGTTTAGTCTGCATCAGATTGGCTACTAGAGAACAAGGTTGTGGGTATGACATCCTGAAAATAAAGACATGTATCAAACACCACTCATAAGTTTTAACTTTTCCAATGGTCCTCTCTAATGCCATGTGGGTTTAGTCCCACATCGGTTAGGGGATGGGCGATGGTGTGCTTATATACCTTATGGTGTACCCCCCTTTACGGCCCGGGTTTTGGGGCGCGAGGGTATCTACAAATGGTATCATAGCCAAGTTCCACCCAGTCGAACCTAGCCAGGTCGGAATATGGCCAAGTTGTGCCCACGGAGTGCCTCCTCCCGTGGTCTCCCTGCACGAGAGGGGGGCGACGGGTGTTCAGCCCTAGCCTCGTGTAAGGGGGGGATTGTTGGGTTTAGTCTCACATCGACTAGGGGTTGGGCAATGGTGTGCTTATATGCCCTCTGGTGGACCTCCCCTTACAACCTGGGTTTTGGAGCATGAGGGTATCTACACATTGGGACATAGGACCCTTCATGCTCTCACTTTAGCTGAACAGGTGTTTCACCCAGTAACTCCCATTGTCTAGGCATCTCATGCAAGTGATAAGCTGGCATTCAAGCTATATTTGGCATCTGGCAGAGATGGCATCTACCTCCTCGGGAATAGTGCTACCTCTTCCATTCAATCATACAGCATTGCCTAGGTTAGCATGTAAACGAACAGGCTATGCCACTTAGGTGGTCGCTCTCATCCCCTCGTTGGTACCTATCCCTAGAAAATTCATACTTGTAATCATCACCCAATCTATGGACTCCAAAGTGAGGAGACAAATGCACTACCTAGCTTACTATGGATTAGCAATGGAAGACCATGGGAATCTAACAAGATTCTCGCTCCCACTCGATTGTTAAATTAGAGAGGTTTTCTTATTACATCCATCTCATGGATAAGGTTCTATCATACATGATGCAGACGAGCCACTACGTGCAGTTTTTCCACAGCTGATGGTGTATTTTCATCCGCGCCGGAGATCCAGGAACCCGATCGTCGATCCGTCTGCATCAGTGGAAAGCTTCATCGAAGCCCCACAGTTTTGGTTTTTACTTTATTTCGATCCGACCAACGGATCTTTAGTTATTTCAGTTTTTATTTCTGGTTTGGGTAGGTGCGAGCCATGTTCGCATCCGGTTCGAGCCACAGATGCCGAACTGACTCATTTCTGTGTTAGGTTTTTTAGCCATAGGATTTTAAGTTAAATTAGATCTCAATGGATGAGATTCAAGGGAGACTAAAACCCTAAATCCTAGACTACCGCACCCCATACCCGACCGGCCCCCTAGCGCGCGTCCCTCTCTCTCTCTCCTCCCGCGCGGGTTTCTCTCTCCTCCCGCGTCCGTCTCTCTCTCTACCCGACCGGACCCTCCTCTCTCTTCTTTCCTTTCTTGTTTTCTTTATTTGTTTCCCTATTTATTCTAGAAACCCTAATTGCAAAGGGAGTTGAAAATTGAATTGAAACCCTAACAACGGAGAAGCGGATCGCTTGCTCGGTGTATCTTTTCCGACGAATTCCTCCTTGCTTCTCAACCTTCTCTTCCTTCGCAAGCTTCTACCCCGTCACCTCGCTATTCATCCTCGGCTTCACGGAAGATCGACGTGGAGTGTCTTCTTCTTCAAGATCATCGTCTCGGCTTCTTCACCCCGTCTTCTGGACCACACCTCCCCCTTCCGCGCCATTCCTCTGCAACATCGGAGTATCGGAAAGCTGCCGGCATTGACCTCAGCACGGTTTGGATTGTCCTCTGATTTTTCATGTGATATTTTCCTTTCCATTAACCGGCCTTGTTGCTGATTCTATGTTAGAACACCTAAATTTCTGTTTTCCCGAGAGTCTCATCCATTAGGATTCTATCGTTAGGTTTGTGGTTGTTCTTTGATACAATGGCTTATTATTTGAGATGATGTTATTGTTTCATTGCTGGAATTCAGTCTTATAATCTGAAATTAGTGTTCATCCTGTCCATTTTATTGTTTCTTTGAATTAAATCTGATTGGTGATGAATGAATGCTGAAACGTGATTCTAAGCATTGCTGAAATTTACTTATACATGCTGAAATCTGATTTTTATGGTTAAATTCTGCACTTGGACTCATTTAAGCATTACGCATCGCATTTAGTTGATATCAGATCCCATCAATACATATCATCCAATGGTTGCATGTAGACATACAACCATCTCATAGTTGTATTATATAACCATCGCATGATTATAAGAACTATTATTATAAGCATCTCATGATAACAATAATCAAAACCCACTATGCATCTAATGCAAAGTTATCTCGATTCTCGATTAATGACTTATATCTTTGCATATCGAGGTCAACTTAACCGTGGTGGTGTCCACAATGATATGCTTTCTAGCAAACATATCCTAACATCCAAAACAATTATTATATCACATATAATAAACATCCAGAGAAAAAGAAAATAGGCATGCATGCTCATTGCCAATGATCCTCTAAATCCAAAAGAAAATTACAATAGACCGAGTTCTCAACTTCTTTTGGAAGATGCTCCAAGCGTCCTCTCGAGTTGTCCTCCAAGTCCTCCATGCCTCCTTTATGGTTCCTCTGGGTCTCATCTTTCTCGATACAACCCGAAAAAAAAAAATTCTCATATACTTCCACTAGCGAGGTGTATAAGAGATCTAATGAAAAATAAAAACAAGGCCAGGGTAACCGAGTCTTCATACTCATCATCTAGAAAGCACAAACACAGATACGGATGACACACGACAAATCTTGAAAAACTAGGACATGGGTATAGGCCGTACAACAAGGATATAGTGATTATATATATATATATATATATATATATATATATATATATGGGGCCTGAGAAACTAAACTTGAGTTCACCATTCAAATGGTGAACTCGAATGGGGAAGTTGACACGTGTCCTGAGAAAGTCAACAATTGCGACTGGAGGTAATTATATATACACATATATAAGGGTATATAAAAATATATATACCCAACCGCAATTGTTAACTTTCCCAGGACACGTGGCAGCTTCTCTATTCGAGTTCACCATTTGAATGGTGAACTCGATTTCACAAAACTCTTTCCCTTATATATAATACTAGTGCATGCCCTTGCCTGTCAGCACTTCAGCGGGACGCCTTCGGCGGCAACACACCTGTCGGCACTACAGCGGGCTGCCTTCGACGACAACACACCTAAACGTCTTCGGTAACAAAACACTTTCGATGACAACACTGGCATTCATAGGGACATCCATTTCCTCGCCTGTGCCGATTGGCACGAAGCGGGCGCCTTCGGTGCGACCAACTCCCCCTCCCCCTATAATCGATCAATCACAATTGTCTCTGTTCGAACGGATTCCTCGAGATCGACCCGATGGTTTGGGGCGGCCGAAATTTCAACAGGCTGGTTTATAGCTGTTGATGCGAACAACGATCACGAGATGAATGGTAAGGTTTAGTGCAGTTCCAATGGGCCGGGATTTTAGGGGTTTAGTGTAGTTTAAATGGGTTGGGATTTGAAATCAAAGAGAGATCGTGCGTTGATTTTTGAACAAATGGTTAGATCTATTCGGTTCATTTTTGTCCAATCAGCTTGCCCTAGTCAGCTTTTTGTTCCGTTTTGTCTAGTCAGCACAAAACCGACGTCCCTTATTGTATAGATATACAATAAAAATATGATTAATTTCTATTTTCAGTTCAAAACATATATATTAATATATATAGTATATGTAATAATCTGGCTACAATAATCCTCAACTGGCTTTATTATTATAGCATTTAATTTTGCAAATCCATTGCTTGTTTTTGGGAAAATAAAGAACGGTTGGTTAATAATATATTTAATTATATCATGTTGCTAGCCTATGGTCGGGAAGGGCTGTAAATGGGCTCAAGCCAACCCGAGGCCCATCGGCCATAGGGTCAGGCCTAATTTGGGCCTAGTTTGGGCATAGCTAGCTTGGGTTCTAGGTCGGACTAGGATCGAACATTCATGCCCAACTGTATTATGGGTCGGATATGGACAACCACTAACCCAACCCCAAGCCCAAACTAATACTTGAAATTTTACTCTTTATATACAATGAATACATAATTTTAAAAGAGCCCACTTTTCAAATATCAATGCCTCGGACTTTAGGACATTCTTTCACATATATCGTTTTAATGTATATCATAATCAATGTTATTATCTACTTTTATTGTGTGTTCAAGAGAAGAAAAAAAAGGCATATACCGCGCTAGAAATGCGGATTTAATTTGGATCGAGTTTGGAGTTGGGCTCCATAAAAAAGTTTTGAGCCAGGTTTGAGCCAAGCTAGAAAATTTTAATTTGGGCCCAAGCCGGGTATGGGCACGCACTCATAAGTTTGGGCCGGGCCTGGTCATACGGTGGCTGATCTGAACTCGTCCCATTAACAGCTCTAGGTATGGGGTTGTCGCACGACTCGCACCCGATTAGACCAACAAGCTAGCTAGCTTATGATTTGAATTATTTATTATAATTGTATACAGGATGACAAAAGGCATCAGATGATGCATCCAATAGTGGATCAAAGCAGACCTAAAGCCCAAATAGGGTGTGCCCGCTCTCAATGGGCTTTAATTTTTCGCTATAAAGGTGCCTTGGGATACACCGATACTTCGAAACAGGTGCCATACCCATATCGGATACTTTTCGATACTCCGATAAGGCCCGATACGGCGGGATACTTATCCGATACGGTTAGGAAGTATCGGGATTTTTTTTTTAAAAAAAGAACCGATACACCGACGATACGAGACCGATACGCTGGGGATACGGGACCGATTCGTCGAGGATACAAGATCGATATGTCGGGGATACGGGACCGATATGCCGGGATACGTATTGATGGCTATGTTCGAATATGGGTCTAAATTTCATACGTAACCATTTGCTTAATGATATCATTTATATGTTTTGTTTTTTGGATGATGCATGTAACACTATGTATTTTGTAATGGATAATGGATGTTAGTGTTTTTTTACTAGCATTTTGTAATGGATAATGGATGTTAGTGTTTTTTACTAGCGTTTTGTAATGGACAATGAATGTGACACTTGCATAATGTTGTTAGCGTTACTTTTTTGTAACGGATGAATGTGACACTAGCTTTGAATTTTTGGGTTGTATTGGATGTAAATCATGTAATGAATGATGAACATGGTCATATTTAATTTTCAAACTATTCACTATTCATATTCTCGCATAAAAAAATATTAGATATATATATATATATGTATATATACAAACGTATCACTGCCGTACCATGTATCCTAGTTTTTCAAAAATCCATATATCCCCGTATCCGTATCCACGTATCTGTATCCCCGTGTCCATATCGGTGCTTCCTAGGAGGTGCCCTTAGCAAGCCATCTAGCTCCCCATAATTATTGACCGTGCAAATAAACAGTGGGCCCCACTTATAGCGTTTTTTGCCGTGAAAAAAACAGGCACTTTTTTTTCTTCACCAAGCGGACTCCCATTTTTTCTTCACGCGGACTAGGATTCCCTCCCATATCCCCTTTTACCATGTCTCCTCTCTCTTAGTCTTTTGCTTTTATCATTTGTATTCCTATTGTGGGTTTCCCCTATTTTATAAAAAGAGAATGAAAACCCTAGGAAAAAGAATGATCAGGTTTTGATGATGAAAACCATCTCGTTGTGAGATCTCAAAGAAGAAGAGTGCTTCTTCGTCCCTCTTTGACCTCTATGGAAATCCTTTGGCTTCTAATCATTTTCTTCTATGCCATCTTAGACCACCTCACTTCTTCATCCCTCGTTGGTATCATTATCTTTGTTTTTTTTTAATCCATGCCTCCTTTTTTATCGTCATTATTATCTAAACCCATTAGTTGGCTTACCTTGATAAGTGTTGGTAGCTTCATCGTTATCTTTATTTTATCTTTCCATGTATTTTTTGTTGAAATTATTATTCACAAAGTCATTTTGAAGTTTAATCTAATAATATTTTTATTTATCAAATTCTAAGCATGCATTATAGATTAGATTGTTAGTTTTTGAATAAAACTTGTTTTTAGGATTGTTCTTTGTTGCTAAAATTAATACTTGAAACTCCTCAATAGCCTAGAAAATCGAAAACCTATAATTTGGATTTTGTGCTTTGCAACTCGGTTTGCATTACTTGGTATTAGAACCAAGTTTGCATTATTTGGTTTGCATGATTTGGTATCACGGCCAAGTTTGCATTATCTGGTTTGCAATATTTGGTATCAAAGCACGGTTCTGGTCCTATGATTCCACACACTTCATATTGTATGCTTGTTGCCTAGTTTTTATTTTTTTGATATTTTATTTGTGTGGTATCCATAATCATGCACGGAAATTGAAAAAAAAATTATCCATACATAGGGGCTGCATAGTGCTATTTAGAAAGCCTTTACTGAATTATTCGGTATAAGGAAGCCTTAGACGAAAGCCAAAAGAAAATTTCCACAAAAAGAAAATTAGCATGAACATGAATAGCCATCCAATTTTACAATCGTTTTATTCTCTTCATTCTTGTGATACAAAGTCAAACAAAAAATTTATCCGGCTTTGCAAGAGTCATAGTTCCCTTTCCTTTCACGCTCCATAATCCCAACTAGATCATATTTTTGTTCCCTCATTGAAAAACGTACCTTTACTCTCAAAAACCTTTCATTAAATGGTTTTTACGTCCTCACCCTTCATTATCCTTAGAAGCCAAAGATTGGGAGATTCAATATATATTCTTGATAAGATTGAGGCAGAGTTAAAGTAGTGAAGGTGAGAGAACTGAAGAATTATCATATGCAGTAAGCTTCTAGCAAAGCCTCCACTAGCATCATCAGAGGATATTCCACATTCAGTGGAGTTTTCCCCATCAGTGCTTACAGAGGAGCCACCTTCTAAAGTGGTTTTCATGGAGTTTCCTCCACCTTCAGCAGATTCCTCAGAGGAGCCACCACCTCCTATAGTGATTTCCATAGAGTTCCCTCCACTTTCAGCATTTTCAACAGAGAAGCCACCTCCTCCTACAAATACTTTTGTGGAGCTTCTTCTGACAACACCACCAGTGGAGCCTCCATCTCAGCATGTTGACTACATTGGGATAGGCCGGCCACCTGTAGAGACGACTACAGCTCGTGTGTTCTTGTACTCAACGACACTATCTTTCGGCCCTCGCTCGATGCTAGCAAATTCTTGGCGAGGGACCCAAAGGTTGTCTGCTTCCCTACGCGACACCAAACTACCCAAGAGACCACATTTGTCAACTTGCACCAGCATTTCCATACACCGCTCGACGGTAGCACATCTTTTATGTAGGAACCGGGAGGTGACTGTGGTGAAGTGTGACTCCCTTGCTGGGCCTCCATAATCAGATCCTGATACAGTGAAAATTCCATGATGGTGGTCCTCTGTCAGATCCCTCCACAGGCAATGACTTCATGTTGAAACTCAAGGACGAGTTTTTCGTAGCGGAGGCGACTGATGTAGTCTGATCTGGCAACGATGATCATCTACTCGATTTATTATTATTACATTATTTTTGCGAATCCATCGCATGTTTCCAGGCAAATATCCAATAGTTAGTTAATTATATATCTAATTATATCATGCTGCTAGCTAGAAAGAACCGATACGGATACAGGGATACAGATACGCGGATACGGACACGGCGATACGTGTATTTTTGAAAAACTAAGATACGCAGTATGGCAAGGATACGTTTGTAATTTAATATATATATATATTTATATATAATTTTCTTTCGTGCTAGAATATGAATAGTGAATAGTTTGAAAATTAGATATGACCATGTTTATCATTCATTACATGATTTACATTTAATACAACCGAACAATTAAAAGCTAGTGTCACATTCATCCATTACAAAAAAGTAAAACTAACAACATTATGCAAGTGTCACATTCATCGTTCATTACAAAACGCTAGCAAAAAACACTAACATCCATTATCCATTACAAAATACAAAGTTAGTGTCACATACATCATTCATCATTCAAAAAACAAAACATATAAATGTTATCATTAAGCAAATGGTTATGTATGGAATTTAGACCCATATCCGAACATAGCCATCAATACGTATCCCCGCGTATCAGTCCCGTATCCCCGACGTATCGGTCCCGTATACCCAGCGTATCAGCCCCATATCCCCGGTCTATCGGTTCTTGTTTTTTTTTTAATCCCGATACTCCCTAGCTGTATCGGATACGTATCCCGCCGTATCAGGCCGTATCGGAGTATCGGAAAGTATCCGATACAGGTACGGCACCTGTTTTGAAGTATCAATGTATCCCAGGCTACTAGCCTATGGTGCAGGTTTGTCGCACCCGGCTAGAACAATTGTCTTTGATAGCTTATGATTTGAGTTATTAAATATAATGGTACCATGCAGGATGACAGGTGGCATCAAATAATGCATCTAACGGTGGATGAAAGCAAGCTCAAAGCCCACATGTTATAAAGCCAAATAAGGGTGCCCATGTCAATACATAAAAGCTCTTAATGGGCTTTAACTTTCTGCCATAGAGGTGCCCTTAGCAAGCCATCCATCCCCATGATTATTTGACCGTGCAAATAAACAGTGGGACCCAGTTTTAGCGTTTTTTGTCGTGAAAATAAAAAATAGTCTTGATTTTTTTCTTCACATTGCAAACTACTTTTTCTTCACGCGGCCCGAGGGTCCCTCCTGAGTACCCTTTTTGCACATCTCTCTTTCTCTCTTGCATTTATCTTTTCTATTTCCTACTGTGGGCTGCCCCTATTCTATAAAAAGAGAATGAAAACCCTATATAAAAGTATGATCAGATTTTGATGATGAAAAACATGACTTTGTGAGATCTTGAAGAAGAGTGGTTCTTCGTCACTCTCCGAACTCCATGGAAACCCTCCGACTTCTGATTCGTTCCTTATGCGCCATCTTCTACCAACTCCCATCTCCATCCCTCGTGGGTATCACTATCTTTATTTATTACATCTATATCTCTAATTCAATCGGCATTATTATCTAAGCACATTAGTTGGCTTAGCTTGATCACCGTTGGTAGCTTCATCGTTGTCTCTCTTTTATCTTTGCATGTATTTTTGCTAAAGCTATTGTTCACAAAGTCGTTTTGAAGTTTAATCTATTGCTATTGCATCGTTTCTTTATCTGTCAAATTCTGAGCAAGCTATTACATATTAGATTGTTAGTTTTTTAATAAAATCTGGTTTAGGATTGTTCCTTGTTGCTGATATTCATATTTAAAAGTCATAAATAACCCATAAAATATTTTCAAATTAAAAGATCAAATTGCATTAAGTCCAACGGCTGGAAAAGAGACATGCCCAAGAGAGTTGTCACATTTATAAAATTACCACTCTGTTAACCAAAGATGCCGCTCCCTTACAGTTTCGACACCAATAGCGGAATTACTATAGCTGCTACAGTGATTTCACTGTAGCTGCTATAATAAAATCATTGTAACTGCTACGGTGATTTTCGTTATGTCCGCTACAGTGAAATCACTGTAGCATTGAGTATCATTGAATAGTTTTAGGATCATTTCAAATCACTGTAGTTGTCATAGTGAAATCATTATAGCAGCCACGTATGATAATTTCCATGTAGGTGCTACAGTGACTTAAAATGATACTTAGATATATGAAATGATACTCAATTTTTTGAGTACCATTTGCAATGATACTCAATTTTATGAGTACCGTTTTGAAATGATCCTCAATTTTATGAGTATCATTTTATATATTTGAGTACCATGTTAAATCATTATCGCTGCTACATTGATTTCACTGTAGCAGCTATACTGATTCACCGTGGTTGCTACAGTAATTTAAAGTTGTACTCAAATATGCCAAATACCACTCAGTGCTACAATGATTTCACTATAGCAACCACAGTGAGAGTCGTATGTGGGGGCGGAGGGGGTTTCGACGATTGGAAGAAGGGGTTTCGACGAGTGACGAGGGAGAGGATAAGTAAGAGACATTGTGTAAGGGATAGAGGTGGGGCAGAATGGGTTCTAGCGAGTGGGAGGAGGGGTTGGAGGGGGTTCCGGCGAGTGACGAGGGAGAGGAAAAGGAATAAATAATGTGGGACGGATGGAGGTGGGGCAGAAGGGGTTCCAACGAGTGGGAGGAGGGGTTGGAGGGGGTTCCGGTGAGTGGGAGGGGTTCTAGCAAGATGAAAAGTGCGAGAAGGGGTTCCGGCGAGTGGGTAGTGTTGGGGCAAGTTCCGGCGAGTGAAGAGGGGGAGGAAAAGGAAGAGATGAGGTGTGAGGGGGTGGGGGCTAAGGGATTCCAGCAAGATGAGGGTGGATGGGCACAAGGATATATTTGCCATTTTAAAAAATCTTGTCATCTTAACCCATATCAAAAGGATCGTTGTAGTGTTGAAAAGATAGGAAAGGATCAGCTTTTTACCTACTTTGGTTTGGTGGACTTATTATAAACAAACAAACAAAATTGTCCTCTTAGTCAAACCGATATGTTGCTTGGGACCTAACACCCATTACCCCTAAAATCATTCATCTATAATTTGGCATTCGTGCTTCACAACCCAGTTGCATTATTTGGTATCTTAGTCAAACCGACAAGTTTGCATTAGATATTGGCTGAACCCCCCTCCCCACCCTCCTCTCCCTCCTCTACCCAAGAGGAATTTCTCATAAAGAAAAATATGCAACAACGAAGTTCTATTGGTTACCTGTCTGGTGCCTTTTTATATATAAGAAGAAATTTCAACAGAAATTATACTTCATGACATTGACTAGAGAGGTAGATACCTAAGAAGCACTGACACTGGTACGGGGACACGGGTACGACACGACACGGGTTCGCCGACACGGCAAATCCTAAAAAATGAGGACACGGGTACGGTGGGGACACGGCAAAATAAATGAATATTTTTAAATTTATATTTTATGTATGTTTGCAATTCATATATATTTCAATAACCGAAAAAGCCTCATAGAAAACAACTAAAATGAAAATTTAATACATATTGAATCGCTATCGTTAGTTACATCCAGCCCGATCGGTAAATCGCAGACATCTCTAAATGATATGGAAAATAACGGTTGTGTTTCAGTTTTGACTTCAACCCATCTGAAACCTCAGAGGATAAGATAAGTTAAAGTCAAACTTGAATCGTAACCGTCCATCATAACCATCCTGATAAGTGAATCACACTCAGGCCCAAATGGCATGCAAAAGAATGGCTGCGATTCAGTTTTGACTTCAACCTATCTGATTCTCTGAGGTTATAATCTCAGAGGATCAAATAGGTTGAAGCCAAAACTGAATCACCACAACTTGTAACCCGACCCTATATCGAACAGTCCATCAACCCGCAGTGTCCCGAGTGTCCGAGGAGTGTCCGACGAGTGTCCGACCGTGTTCGGCTCCCAGAAGCACGTAGGACACGGCACATGCGTGTCCGGTGCGTGTCCGGCGAGTGTCCGACGAGTGTCGGTGTCCGACACGTGTCCGACACGGGTACGGGAGGCCTGGGGAAGTGTCCATGCTTCCTAGGTAGATACATAGGGTAAGCGGTAACTAAGTGATGATCTTTCTATTGCAGAAGTCTTACAAAAACCACAAACGCTATTTTAAATATATATGGTCTGGGATATACATGTGATATGTGCTATTTCTACATCCAATTTTCCACACTGTAGAATAATCATGAACTAACTAGTTGAGAGCATTCTTGATCCAAAAGGAGACTGAGAACATTTAGAGTTACTTACAATTTCTCGAAGGTACGAGGTATCTCAATAGTAGATGCACTGTATGTGAAGCTTCTTTTTGGCTTTGAAAACTTCACTAAATACTTTTTTTCTTCAATAGGTGTAGGCCAATACTCCATGCCTTTACGATTAGTGATCCAAAGACAAGCACCAGCCTTGCTCTCATCTTTAATGAGCTCAAATGCACCTAACAAATAAAGGATTCAGAAGAAAAAAATTACAACATGTGAAGAAAAGCAACACCGAGAGAACAACTCCACCAAGAGCAGCACTCAGTTATATGGGTATAAAGAACAGTAATTTGAAACATCAGTGTACACTAAAACGATGCCTATAAGCATTTCCATCTTGTATTGTGATTGATGCACATATAATTGAATGTCAAAGATAAATATGGATAAATTTTTCTAAGCCTGACTTGAATGAATACATAAGCCAAAGTACTATCTTTATACCCAAATGTATAAACCTAGTGCACTTGCGTTGGCCAAAATGCTTTTATGCTTCTAATCACATATACCAAAAAAAAGATAATTTTTGCATACACCCTGATATTACAGATAACCTCCTCAATTTTTATGTTTTATAAATAACCCCTTCACATATCTCGATTTTTGCAAAACACTCATATGCACAACATAATGACCATTTTACCCTTGGCCATCACCGGTGCTCCTGCATGTCATTGTCGTCAGGGGGAGGAAGAAGGAGACGGGATGAGGATGAGGATGATGACGAGAAGGAAGCATGACGACGGCCTGCACGGGCATCGACGGAAGCGACGTGCACAACGACCGAGTAGTCCAAGGGTAAAATGGTCAAAAAATTAGCTACAGGTTTTTTTTGCAAAAGTCACGATATGTCTGGGCGTTATTAATAAAACTTAAGAAGTTAGGGGTTATTCATAATATCAATATTTGTCAGGGAGGTGTATGAAAAATCCCTAGAATCAAACTCACATTTGAGTAGTGCATGTAAACCTACAATCCTTGCAGTACATTCAAGATTACAACAACCACATCTTTAACAGAATAATATAAGTATCTCTAGCATGTTTAAATGACCAGAAAAAACCAACAAAAAAACATTACCGAAAAATTAAAGTAAAAAAGAATTGAAGAACTCTAAAGATCAAGTAATTATAGGCAAATTATTAAACCATCAACCCAAACAACTGAATGAGCTTTGTGCCATTGCAGCAAAACATTAAAAAACTATTTACAGATTCGCTATCAACTGCAGATTAGCCGAACCCAAACCCTTTTCAGATGGTGCAAAATAATGAATGCAATATTCATCATGAAGTACATAAGTATAGTGGATAGACATAATGTCTATGAGTATAATATACAAAAAACTAGAAAAAGTGAATCATATCACTTGCACAGTTCAGCTTCCTTATAAAGTATATATTTATTTAAATGATTTTTCATAGAAGGTGGAGCTCATTCCACCAGAAAAAGTCAACCAATCATATTTCAAGATGGCCTACCATTCACAATCATCTCCATGGGCAGGAATCCTCCAACTGCATCAACCAATTTAGGGTCCACCTTTGATCCCAACTCAGTTTGAACAAACTGCATGAGATCATGCAGTGCATACAGACAAGTTAGTAATTAAAATTAATGTTGTATCAGGAATCGATAATTCTGCCGCATCTCTTATCTACAATACGAAAGAGACACTGGTCATGTTTGAAGGAAAAGCATCTGCACTATGAACAATTGCCCCATTAAATCTTACAGAATACAGATTAACTCTCCTGCTTGGTGGTTACTGAAGAATATTGTGAGGAAAAAATTAATACAGATTTCAAAAAAAAATAAAATAAAAGAACAGATGCACAAAATAAGTACAACATTTCTTCCACTAGCCCATTCAGTATTAAACAAATAACAATAAGGAAATCTGTCTTACTGGTTTGTAAGCATCTTCTATCAGAAGAACATATTATAGCAGAACATACACAAGAAGTTGGTTAAGAAAAAACCTTAAGTTTAAGGTAACCTTATCTTGCAAGCATTAAATTTGAAGGTAGTATTTGCTTTGAAAAAATCGTACTAGACAGGAAAATCTGCAATTCTGCGTAAATAATATGATAAAGTGATAATAATGTCTTTTAACAATTTAAAAACAAGCAACACATTGAAAATCAAATGATCTAACTGACATCTTACATAAGAAATCCCATCAACTAAATAACTAGTTATACCTCAGGGCAAAGCACATTGACACGAATTCCTTCACGTTTCAATGGACTAAGTGATCTGGTGAATAAAATCACACCACCTGTGGAACAAAAGTTTCAGAGAGGAGACATACTGTATATGGAATAGTAAGTTACGTACAACAAATGGAAGAAAATGTATTCATAATTTAGGGACAAATTCATGTAACATTTCTTGGCATTTAAAGCATCGCTAGATAACTGATGAACCATAACCATACACACAATTTACAACTAGCAAAAAGGCTGCTTTATTCCTATTCTCCTAGACGCATATGGATATATACTCCTCATGAGAAAAAATAATTGATCATGAGACAATTTAACCCAACAAGCCTTAAACTTGATTCTTTTTTTTTTGAGAAATCCCTCTCAGTGAATGAGGGGGGGTTCGGCCTAGACCCCTACCAGTGCATTAGAAAAAGAATAGAAAAAAGTACACAGATACCAAAAAAATCAAAAGAGATTACAGATGATGTTATCTATTTGCTCGAGTCTTCTGCCCTGTAGGACAATCTTCCACTGGATCAGCCTCCTTTTGATGGACTCTCTCACCTTATCCAAGGACATCGCAAGATTGCGAAAAATCCTATTATTTCTCTCTATCCAAATGCTCCAGCACACCGCCATGACCAGAAAATCCCAGCTGTTTCGAAGCCGGCTTTTGATCCTCCTTCCTCCAGACCGTCCACATAGAAAAAACTGATCCCGGCGTACCTTGGATTTTCAAACCTCGCTTCAGCTACTCCCAAATGCTTTTCGAGAACGGGCAGTGAATAAAAAGGTGGTTAACATCTTCCCTGCTATGACCACAGAGAACACAAGAGATATCTGTAATGTTCTTATTTCCCCGTCTGAGAAGGTTGACTCTAGTCAGCAGCTTCTTCTTAGTCATTAACCACATGAAGATGCGGATTTTCAACAGAACTCTAGTCTTCCACAGGGAGGTAGCCACTGGACAAATAATGCCGCCTTTGTTAATAAAGTTGTAGAAAGATTTCGTGGTAAACTTGCCTGTTGTAGATAGCCTCCAACAGGCCTCATCCTCTACGTCGTTGACTGAAAGTAAGTGCAGTAGATCCATCATCTCTCTAACTTGATATTGCAGAAACTCCGGAATAGTCCTGCGGAATTTAATGTCCAAAACGATTCTGTTATTCCGAGCCACGCATTGCGATCGGACAGAGCAATTTCTCCTCCAAACTTGATTCTTTTTGGCAAATTCAGTGCCTATATGTATGCACGTATAATGTTTCTACGCCTATGCTTGAAGATCAATGAGTACATTTTTATTTTGTTTGTGTTACTTACCCATGGATATTATGTGTGTGCCTTATGTGTGCATGCATGTACGTAGCACAGACATGCACATTATATTGCTCATACTTAATGAGATAAAAATAATTAAATAATTTGATTGCTGCTTGTAATGTCTGGTAAGTATACAAGTAACCATTTTAGGAAGTGATTTTAAACTAAGGATATATTAATTGGTGAAGTGATTTATGGATTAAAAATAAAAGACCAAACGAAAAGGGAATGTGAAGATGCTGAGATCAATGCTAGATCAAGCAAATATCAGAAATTTAATCTGATTTTCAGAAATTTCCAGTAAATATGCTAAAAAAGAAGAGCAAAATAGACCAAGGTATGAACCTACCAAGCAACGAGCAAAAAAAGGAAAAAAGAACATGAAAAAAACTCAGCAAAAGAATGCAGTTTTGTTCAGACTTGATCTCGAAATTACACTTCACCTCCATGCACATGAAGAAAAGAATAAAAAACAAGATTGGAAGTAACTTGAATGAGGACCCTACTGGATGATATACGTGAGCGGGTGGGAGAGAAAGAGAGCTCATACATAAGAGAAAAAGGGAGGAAACCCTTTTCAGCATGTTTGCAACATGCATATGGCCTTTCATCATACCTTAAAATTTTATAATCGCAGTCATTCAATACATTAACTTAAATATTGAAAGAAACCAGACAAACTAAAAACTTTGAAGTCTCTAAATTTGCCTAAAAACACTGGATTAACCACGAAGTATGAGAGTTTTGAAGTCAATCATCCTCCTTTTGGCTCTCAAATCTAATCCAGATTGAATCGACCCCACCCCCCCCCCCCCCCCCCCCCTTCTCTCCCTCAACTGCGGGCCAACAAATTTACAGATGCTTCCATGGTTTCTTCTTCTTGCATGGCTAAAGGTTGATCCATCTGCATCGGCGGTGATAAGTGTAAGCATTTGCTCTCATGTAGTGTATGCTTGCTCTTGTCGCAGATCAAAGGCCAGACCCAGGTAACATGTGCTATATTCATAGAGACAATCTCACACCAAACCCGCTCTCTAATTAGGTATCAAACTAAAAAATGCAACAAGATTCTTGCTCTAACTTTGAACTTGCCCTCATACACATCGAGGAAACACTCTAGGGCCTGGAAAACGATCTCATGTAGTCCCAACAACTGCACAAAATCACTGGACATGAAGATTAAATGTTGTCAACGATCATGTTGTAGTGCAGTCCATAACAAACTGATATGATGCGAAATACTGAAGTTTGCCTCACAATCTCACACAAACCCGCTCTCTAATTAATTCCCACTCAGCAGGGATTGAATATTCTGCAAGGAAATCCACCAACGCTTGGCCTTTGGCTGCCTTTTGTGGAATGGAGATGATTTCGAACTCTAAGAGGAGCGTCCATTTGGCCAGTCGTCCCGAGAGGACGGTCCTTGACATGATGTATTTGAGTGGGTCAGCTTTAAAGATGAGCCCAATGTTATCAAAATCGGACTGAACCGGCCGTTCTGGACCGAAAATCGCTAAACCGGTGATACAAGTATACAACCGGTCCGGTATGTGATTGAACCGGTACTGGAAATCGAACCGAGTATGAACCGCCAAACCGGACAGCCAGAAGTTCAAACCGGGCGGTTTGCTGTCGGGTTCAGCAAGCAGCCATGTAAACTACGAGAAATTTTTCACCGTATAAGCGAAAACCCTAAAAATGTTTCGCTTCTGCAAAACATTCACCAGATGCTAGAGACGTCCCGACTCCCTTGAGGCCTGCATGTGACATCCCAACTCCCTCCACGGCAGGACTCCTTCCTGAGTGCTCCTCCACGCCACATCTCCCTCGCAAGTTCTCCACCTTGTGGACATCTCTGTCTCTCTCTCTCTCTCTCCGACCGAGGGAAGGGAAGGAGTTGTTGGACTCCTCCACTTCGCTAACAGTTGCTAATAGTTGGAGGCTGTTAGCCAAGTGGAGAGAAGTCGAACTCAAGCCCTCTCTCTCTCTCTCTCTCTTTCTCTCTCTCTCTCTCTGTACGTGTGTTTGGCTAAGGGAAGAAAAGACAAATTTAAATATTTCCATGCTCAGATCTTCCCAACCGGTGAACCGGGCCGGACCGACCAGCTAAACCGAACCGGTACCCTCTCCGACTTGGCATCCGGTCCAGCTCTGAAAACATTGGATGAGCCTGATGATATGTGCTAGCATGTAGTACATAGTTTCTTTGTGGCGAATATTAGTGCTAGCCATACTTTTTCAATTGGGGGTTAGTTTAACTCTGCACCAACGAGGGTAAAACTCAAGTAGTAGCATGCCATCTCTTTCCCGAAATCATTGTCTTAAGTTAGAAGTGGCCCCAAGGATTGTTCCTAGGCACTGATGTAGAGGACTAACGGCCTTTCCGGGGGCTAGTGCCGATAGTATAGGGGCTTTAGGAGGTAGTCCCTGATACTTTTGAGGGCATCCCGACAAGCTTTGTCCCATTTGAAGGGAGCTCCTTTCTTCATAAGGCAGTTGAAAGGGCAATATTTTCCGGCTAAGTTAGCAATAAACCTCCTGATGTATGTCAGATGGCCATGCAAGCTTTTGAGGTCTCGAACTGTCTTCATCACAGGCATGTTGAGGATCACGTCGATTTTTTATTGGTCTATATCGAGCCTCGATGTCGCACCACGAAGTCGAGGAATTTACCGGATGAACAATGTCGTCGAAGATTTACTGCATAGCGCGTTGGTAAGTAGCTCCTGCGTTCTTCAAGCCAAAGGCTATGACCTTGTAGCAGTACCCTTCGGTGTGCGGAAGGCCGTGAGTTCTTTGTCTTTGGGTGCCATCTGAATTTGATTGTATCCTAAAGATCCGTCCATGAATGATAGCGCTTCATGGCCAGTCGTAACATCGACCATCAGTTCTGTGATGGGCAACAAGAAGTCATCTTTCGGGCATGAGTTATTCAGGTCTCTGAAATCTACGCGCAATTGATCTGGTCATTCTTCATGTTGATACGATGCTGGAGATACACGTAGGATATTTGACTTCTCTGATGAAACCGGCTTCGATGAGCTTGTTGTCAGCTACGATCTAGGGAACCAAGTATGGACGATAATGCCTTTGACCTTGCTTGATAGCACTAACACCATGTTTGACTGCGAGTTGGTTTACCGCAAGTTCGAAATCGAGTCCTGGCATTTCTTTGTAGGACCATGCAAAGATGTCGTATTCCTGAAGTAGTTTGACGTATGCAGCAGCTTCTTGAGTTAAGAGTGCATTGATGAACATGGGCTATGGATCATCTTTTGTACCCAAGTTGATATCTTTCAAGTTGTCAACGGTAAATTGCCCCCTTCTTCGAGGACTGGATGGGCGTTTGGAAACTCGTCGTCTGAAAGAGAAGTCTCGTCATCAGTTGCACCCGATACAGAAATGTGGCGTGACCGCGTGAGTAGGGATGGCAACGGTGCGGTTTAAAACCGAGAACCGTGGAAAACCACACCGCATGGTGCGGTTTTGGTTTGCCAAAATATAAAACCATCGCAGTGCGGTGCAGTTTCGGTGTTGCGGTGAGGTTTCGGTTTTGCCCAAAACCGCACCGTTTAGACCATTATAATGTTAAACCACGGTGCACCGCACCGCATGGTGCGGTTTCGGTTTTACATACGGTACATCGTCGCGGTGCAGTGCGGTTTCGGTGTTGCGGTGCGGTTTCGATTTTGCCCAAAACCGCACCGTTGCTATCCCTAGTCGTGAGGTGCCTCCAGGAGTTACGTTTGAACTTGGGTGGGTGGGTATCGAAATATGTTTGACCCCACTCTGTCGTTATGCTGGGTTGTTGCCGCTAAGAGATCGAACGCTGACTGTCGTGTCCAAGTCATGGGCCTGTTTGGCCCCAGTCTTAGGAACGCTGAAGCCAGTTTGGGATTGTTCTAGCTTTGTTGACTTTCGTTCTGCCCCCGGAGCAAGGCTTGGCGTCGAGCTCATTGTTGTCTACTTTTGGCAGATTTAGTCACTTGCTGGATAACACTGGTCGAATTTACCTCTATTTTTTGGTATCCCACTTCTGCTTGCTAGTTACTGCTTGTCATCTCTACTTCAATGTAGTTAAAGGTGACGATCTTCTTGGTGGCAACTTTGATCACGACCCACAGAACCAACATCGGGCCAACTCAAGGGAATCTTCTCGCCATTTCGGAAAAGGTGAGCCTGGGTATTGGTTAGCCCATGTGGTATTGCTAATGGGGGTAATGTACCTATGTGTGCATCACTTTCTTTGTTGCGGCAAACTTTGAATAGTAGTTTTGCTGCGATTTGCCCCCAGCTTCCCTATGGCTTGAATGAGGGGACTTGTGGGGTTCCTGGACTTGGGGATCTAGTTGAGGATGAATTGGAAACAGAAGTGGATATCAAGGCATGTAACGAAAAGGTCATGTCTTGTAAGGTTTCGAAGTTGGCTTCGGATAACGACGAGGTTGGCACTTGGTTTACCAGAGCGAAGGATGGCTATCCTGGTTCGCGAAGCCATTGTGGCATAAGGCATACGGCAGGAGTAACTTAAATGGGTAATAGGATATGTGGTATGGGGCTTGACTTGGACTTGATGTGTATATTCCTCTTTAGTGCTGATGTGATTTTGTTTCATGTATCATGTTGCTGGAGATGGCGCCGGTTTTGTGGGTGGAGAGGTTTTGGACAGCTTAACCATCTTGGATTCCTGAACAACGTCTTGCGGAGCTTTGGCAGGTAGATCCTCTACAACTGTATCTTTGGACTGGTAGAACTTTGCGACGGTGAGATGTGCCTATGCTTCGTTGAACAACTTGTCATCGACGATGATGCATTTTTCCATTTCGTCCTCGTACTTGAGGCACTGGTGCCAGGTGGACACTGTCACTCCGTTTTCGTGCATTCAGAGCCTTCCTAATAGCATATGGTACGAAGTTCAAAAATCGATGACGTGGAGTGCTTCAAATGGATGATATCGATAGTAGACTATCAGCCTTGGGTGAACCCTTGAATGACCAACTGACTTTGCGAGAGCTGGTCAGTGGTAATACCCAGTGTTTTCAGAGGCGGGGGCGTAAGGCGAGGCGTTTTGCCTGCTGTGGGGCGGCGCGTAAGCCCCAGGACGTGGGGCGTAAGCCCCATGAATTTTTATTTTTTTAATTAACAAACATATATATATATAAATAAAAAATATTATATAAAAGAGTGAAAATAGATTAAAAACAAACAAAATAAAAAATACTATGAGCAAAGTTAGCAAACAAAGCATTTAAGCCTATAAACATGGTTGATAAATCATAAATATATAAAAAACGATAATAAAAATGAACTTGTCACTGTCTTTCAATATCATTTACGATCTAATTATAAGTTTCTAATCAAAATTCAAACTATCAATGTTTTTATTCCATAGATTCTACCATTCCATACATGATGCAGAACCAATATAAAACAACTTTAGTTCCCAAAATATCATAATTGTCATTCAAAAGATAAGACGCATATAAAGGATCACACGGTAGCAATCAAATCATTTTTTTTAACTATGCAAACAAACTCCAGTTGAGCGTAAGCCCAGGCCATTGGGGCGTAAAAGGCGTGCCCGGGCGTTCGAGGCGTACGCCCCAGTGGTTCGGGCGTAAGCCCCATAGGAAAAAAGCCCCAGCTGGAGCCGCCCCGGGCGTTTTAGGACCGCCCCGCCTCGGGGCGAGCCCCGGGCGTACCCTGGGGCGAGTTTTTTAAAACACTGGTAATACCCAACTGCTTCATGGACTGGATAGGTATGATATTGCTGGCAGAGCCACAACCTAACAAGATTCGGCTCATTGGCTTCTCCTTAATGTATCCCGAAACATAGAGGTGCATGTTGTGTAGTAGGGCTCCGATCTACAGATCCTCATCCGAGAAAGATATTGCCCTCTTTGTAGCTATCTGGATTGGTCAGCGCCGCTACCATTGCTAGGTGGGCCTTTTCCGGGAGGCGTAACGCTTCTACATGAGGAAAGTGTACGGCTTCCTCATGGGAAGCGATATCATCTCTATTGACCCTGGCGTCTTTGGTGCCAGAATCGCTATCTTTGAAGGACTTCGTGGTATCTTCATCTTCTTGCAACATTTTGTGGACCTCTACCACACAGCAAGCTATTGTAGCAGTGGTGGAAGCGTGCTCACTATTGAGGAAGTAATTAGGAAAGAATTCCTGCAATGTAACTGACTCTGGTGGAATTTGCTAGAGTAGATCGTTTGGATCAACTGGAGCCACTTTGAACGTCTTTTTCTTTAGCGCTTTCTTCCTTTTGTAGGTTTTTTCCTGAGAGTTCTTCTTGTTGCCTTTTCTGACTTATAGTAGATTGGATGAGGTGCAATGTAGTCCGGCTTTCGTGGCATTCTCCTTCGCGTCACCATTGTCTACCCTTCTTCGTTGCAAGGTCCTCGTTGCTGGGAGAAGGGATTGGGGTCATGATGGAAGCCTCTTTTCTGGAAGGAAGGACTTGCTCCTCAGGGGGATCTGTCGGCTTGCCTTTTGAACTCCAACCAGTTGGTTTAATCTCTTCGATTGGATTCATTGGAAGCGAATGAGACATGGAGTAAAGGACGTAGAAGTTGAATTTTCCTAATGGCTGGCCTAGCAGATCGACCTACGGGTCTCCTTGCTTGTATCTCTCTTTGAGTGCTTGTTGGGATTTAGGTCCCTTAGATGAAGGCGGCCCTTGCTGAAGTAGTGGCTACCCCTGGATTCAATTTTGGGCAACAGAGGCATATGGCATTGCTTTCTCCTTGGAGCTACTCATGCTTGTTGTGGAGTCAGCTTCGCCACCGGCCTTTACCGGATAATGCGCAACTTCGGCGAAGTCCGACGTGAATCAACTAGAACTGGAGGGAAGGAGCCGAAGGTGACCACCGTCATATTCGTTGTAGCAACATCGTTGGAGTCGCTCTCAATCTTCGCTTGTCTGGCGAGAGACACTATCTTCTCTTAGACGACGAAGGATTTTTCGATAGGATGGGTGACCACCCGATGGTATTTGCAAAAGCACTCACTGATCATCGATCCGATCTGCTTGTTTCGGCCGTTTTGATGGAGGAACTCAATCAAATTTTCTTGCAGTAATTGATTGAACATGGAGGAGACTTTAGAATCTGGGAACATAGCTTTGAGTTCTTCAAGAGTCATCATCGTCACACTTTGTTGTGGTGGTGCTGTGATAGCATTTTCTCTATCTTTGTCTGGCTTGCTGCTGATCTTTAGCGGCTAGGAAGACGAAGCGATGTTGACGACGTTGGCTTGTTTTGACTTCAAGGTCGTCGATTTGTCCTCCGTCTTCAGAAAATCTTTGTTCTTTGAGTCTCTATGTCATGAGCTCACGTAGCCAAGTCTTCGAAGGATCTAAGCTTGATCCCTTTAAGGATGTAAAGTAAACCCTAGTGCATCCCTTGGATGCACATCTCGATAACCGAGTCCTCGGACAGATGTTCTCATGAGTTCAACATAAGGTTTCTCCAGCAATCAATGTAGTCGATCATTGGCTTGTCCTTCCTTTGCTTGACGGCGGTGAGTTTTACTATGTTGACGATGCGCCGAGTGCTATAGAAGTGATTGAGGAACTCCCGCTCCATCTGGTCCCAGCTGTCAATGGACCCAGGAAGGAGGTCGACATACTAGTCGAATGCATTCCCTTTGAGGGTGCGCACAAACCATTTCACCATCTCGCCGTCGTATGTGCCGACATTGTTGCATGTCTCGACGAAGTGGGCAACGTGTTGTTAGGGATTGCCCTTTCCATCGAAGTGCTGGAACTTTGGAGGTTGATATCCGGTAGGATAACACAGTTGATGGATGCATTGAGTATAGGGCTTGGAGTACCCCATTGCTGCTAGAGAAAGCCCACCGTTATGAAAGCGAACCATGTCGGCGACTAATGATTGTATTTTCTGGACAATCATAACCGCAACCATCGGAGGTTGTATAGCCATTGGAATTATTATAAAGAGAACAAAGGCTTCCAGTTGAACAAGCAACGGGACCATCAAAGGAGTAGTCGAAGGAGGGACCACCGCTTGATCGACACCCGGATCGCTCCTTACACTCTGCTTCTAAAGGAGGGTGTTGATGTGACGGTCCTTATACACCATCAACTAAGTTATTTGTACCATGTGTTCACCCATCTGCATGACTTGTAGCCATAGTTACCAAGTTAGAAGTCGGGAAAAAATCGGTTAAGGGAGAAGTCAGAAAAAGCAGAAAATATATAGATGTTAGTATGTTACAATAGGTTTTTTGACCAATACTTGACAAGATTAAAATGTAATTAATCGAGATTAAAATGTGAAAATCGTGACTTTTTCATAAAATCATGACTTTTTAAAAAAACCGGAAAAGAGTCACATAGAGAACATTTACTGAATAAGTCGTGTTTTAATCGAGACTTATTCAAAAAATCGGAGTTTTTGGTAACATAGCTTGTAGCTGGAGACTGGACATCGGGTGATGGCGAAGGATGTCTTGGCGTTGCGTTCCAGCAGTCTCGACGTCATCATTGGATACATAGTTGCGTCGAGTTTCGTATCAACCTCTTGGCAAGTATGCATGTCTTGTACTCGAGGTACAGGGCCAACCATTCCTAATATAGGAGCCGTCTGGACTTGGGATCGAGGTTGGGCCTCCCTGATGTTCTGGGTGGTGTGATCTCCAGGACTAAGACTTGTTTCTTCATGCATCATTGCCTCCTCGGTGCTTTGGCGAATGTTCTCGACCTTAACTTCGGGCGCAAAAACAGTCGTTATAACTTTGTCACGCCTAGTGTAAACATGCACAACCGGGGGAGTGTCAACCCGACGCCAACCTCAGGGTTTTCTGAATCGCCCTGTTGAAGCGGTGTAGACTCGGCAACGTGCGAAGAGCTAGGCGGGACAAACGTGTTGCTGCTTGTTCCAATTATAGTAGCACTTGAGTACCTTAGGCAACTTCTTCGAGAAGAGTTCCAAAGGATGAAATATCCAAGACTTATGGAATCGGAGGGATGAAAGGAGAAGATCGTCCCACTGGACGTGCCATAAATATATAGGCGCAAAAAGATGGATTCCTATTATTAGAACCGTACGAGATTACAACCGTGTCCGGATGCTCGAGGGTGGTGAGTCGAAGCGGAGAAGATGTATAAGGCGATTGCGGGAAAGATCCTCTATGGCCCTCTGATACTCGATCTCCTCGGATTTTCTAAGACTTCGGATAGATTACCCAATTAAAAGGTTTTACAAGAGTTTCAAGGTTTTAGAGAGAGAGGAGTTTTGCCTTGCTTTGGCCCTTCTGTGCTTTGCGCTTCACTGGCTTGGACGTGTGTCGCTATGCTTCCCGATCTTTGTTTTCCTTCGGCTCTTGCTTTATTTCAATCGTCGACTTCGTTCTTGCTTTGGTTTTTGGCTTTAGCTTCCACCTTTGGCTTTGGCTCTGCTTCGACTTTGAATTCGCTATGGCTTTGGCGCTTGAACGTGGGAGACAAGAGACTTGTGGTGCTTTGATCCTTCCGAGTTTCGCGCATTATCGGTTAGGACTTGTGTTTGTTTGCTCGTCGACTTTGTAGTTCGTCGGCTTTGGCACTTGTGTTGCTTCGGCTTTTCTTCGCTTTTGGTTTTGGGCTTTTGTTTTGGCTTTGTATTGATCTTGGCTTTGATGAGGACGTGTTGGCATCTCTGGATCTTCTTCTCCGAACTTTCTTCTTCGTGGACTGAGCAAAGCTTTTGATAGCGACGGGTGTAGCGTCAACTTTGGCTTTCTTCTCTGGACTTTCTTCTTCGTGGATGGAGCAGTGCTTTGTCGATCTTCAAGTGCGTTGCTTGGACTAAGCAAGAATTCCCCTGGGGGATATGCTTGCCACAACCACCGAGATTTGCATCCTTTTTTTTTCTCGGGTGGTTATGGCCTTTGATTTGATTTGGGTTTATCATTTTACGGCTTAACCCCCCATAACCACCGAGATTTGTTTCCTTATTTTTATCTCGGGTGGTTATGGCTTTTGATTTAATTTGGGTTTATCCTTTTATGTCTTGACCCTTTTGGCCTTTTCGCACTAGGTCGATGATGATCCGGTCTAGTGTTTGAACTATGGATCGTTAGGATCGACACGGATTCACATTTGGCAGACATCCACACTACCACCTCTTTTTCTTTACTTTTCTTTTCTTGTCTTTTCTTTACATTTCGTTTCTTTTTTTTTCTTTCTTTTCACCTAGGATGGTTTTGCCCAGTGCAGTACGGCCCTAGTGTATAGGGGCCGGTGGGCCCTGCTTGCTAGTGGGGCCGTCGGCCCTAGTGCTGGGGCCGGTGGGCCTTGTTCTGCAGGAGGGAGCAACGGGCCTTGTTTTTAGGTTTGTTTTGGGTCGAGTTTTGGCCTTATGTTGGGCCTTTCTTGGGATCCTTGGGCTTAGAAATTCCCTTCTTGGTTTAGGGAATTTCAATGCTTACAGTATGATTAGATTTAGTACGAAGAATTAATGGAGATGTAGATTTAAAAATATAAAAATAAATCATAAAAAAATAAAATAAAGATAAGTACTAGAATTGTCTCAATTCTAACGAGCATTAAAGCATCACACTTTAATATTTCCAAGGCATTGCACCATGGAACTGAAACAACTCACACTCAATCACATAAGAGAATATAACAAATAAGAAAAAAACTCTAAACTTATGATCAATGAGCATATCGAGACTATATGTTTTATTTATAATACAAAAATCCCTCATACTTTAACTACTACTCCCTCACCGTTAAGTATTGTCCCCCCCCCCCTCCCGCCAATAAGTACTCTCAAAACCTATACACTGCCAAACTAGGACTCTTTTACACACTACCGACAATAGTAAGACTCCTAACTTACTTTTAAATGATTAGAAAAATACTCTGAAAATAAAATAAAATAAGAAACCAAAAACACCTCTAGATTTTACTCAACTCAAACTATGCTTTCATATTTTACTTAACTTAGGACTCCAATAACCATTAGTTCACTTAAACATCAGTTCAATTTTGACTTAAATTTGGACTCCTAAAATACTTAAAAGTCCTACAAGAAACAAAATATTGACTCTAACATAATTACATTTGAATTAGAGCTAAAATACAAGGGGTCAGACCCCTTATGATGCTCATGATGGTTGGTGGCCTTCTCCTTCTGATTTAAACCAACTCATTAATGTGTTTATTGCATCCATGATTATTTTTTATTTTCTTTTCATACAAAAATGAGTTTATAGCTAATTTGATCCATGATTAGGTATATACCTTTGTTTCCTTTAGCATTTCCAATCACTTGCTTTCATTTTGATGAGTCAAGATGGTGATCTCCACCTTTCCCAAAATAAATGAGGAAAATAATAATATGTTTTACATGAATTAAACAAGGTTGCTAGAAGAATAAAAGTGGGTGTCAAGAGCAAGTGATCAAGTGAGAAAGAGTGATATATATATATATATATATATATATATATATATATATATATAAAATAAGGGAGGACTTTATGGGTGGTGGGGGGGTCAGAGGGCAAACCTTTCGAGACAAAGAGCAGCTGAGATTTATAGGTGGGGAGATAAAAATCTTTGAGATCTATTGGCTAGCATGGGGTGTATGATTCACCTGGAAAAGATACAGAACGACTAAAATTGAATGGATTTTAGATGGAGGGGTGTGATTGAGGGAAGGAATAAACAAATGAGGGAAGGATTAGATTGTAAAAAAATATATATAGAATACATTAAAGGGTTTTGTTGTAAAAAATGGAGATATGCTTAAAATTAAGGTAATTGTTCATGCGTTTTTCCACTTTGGTTAATTTCTTGTGGCCCAATCGGGGAATACCACATGGACTCTCTCTCTCTATTCAACCGGAATTTAACATGTGTCTCTCTTTCCTATCACCTTTCTCCCTTGCACCCTCTCTCTCAAATTGCACCCACCCCTCCATTACTACCTCCTCACCCTAAATTAGCCTCTTACCTCTATTGCTCAGCCCTCAAATAAACTTCCCTTTATTAATCTCTCTTACACTCTCACTAACTCATTGGATGGCTGTGAATGAATTATCCACGTCAGCATACACACTGGTTCCACTGGATAATTTCTCTTGATTGCCCCCCTCTCTGCGCTCTCTCTCTTTCTCTCTCTAACTCTCTCTCGCTCTCTGTGAGTGTGTGTGTTCGGAGAACAGTGCTTCGCTAGGTATTGTTCATGCTTTAAAAAAAAAAAAAAACTTTTTTTTGGTATAATTAAAAAAAAAACTTTTTTTTGGTATAATTAAAAAAAAAGTTTTTTTTGGAAACAGTGCCCCAATTTGTACTGTTCATGTGTTGGTGGCCCGCAAGGTGCTAGTCGGATGCGGCGAGTCGGCCCGCTGGAGGAATCTCTCTCTCTATCTCTCTCGGGGCAGTCCACCGGGGATGGGGTCGCAGCCGCTGAAGATGGTCGTTGTCGTGCCTACAGGCTGATATAAAGAGAAAGAAAGAAAGAGAATGATTATGAGAGGGAAGATAGAGTATGTATGTGTGGAGAGAGAGATTAAGGGGGAGAGATTAACCGAGGGAGGAAATGTCGCCGAAGATGGCCTCCGGCGATGGCGGTGGTAGTGGCAGTGGCAGTGGCAACCGTGGACGCCAAAGGCATGGGGAGTGCAGTGGTGGTGGTGGTCATAGTCGCCACATGGTCACCGCCCTTGAAATGTTTTGTTGACGCCATAGAATTATTGTTCACCTCCCTAGAAATAGTGTCGTCCTCAATGTTTTTTGTCGCTCTCGAAATCTTTTGCATGCCCTCGGGCACAGGATTTTCGCTAGTGTGTGTGTGTGTGTGTGTTTGTGTGTACACACACACACACACACACACTTATATATATATATATATGGTCGGAACTCGGGGTCCTAGACATGTCATTAAGTAAACCTATATGGAAGCTTCAGAATTGACAGCTTTTTGGTAAGGATGCTCACCCTACCCTAGATGACGGATCCACCAAAAATCAATTAATTCTGAAACCTCTAGGTGTGCCAAATATGCTCTTCCAATCAACGGTTAAAACAAGTAACCGATTAAGCTCAGTACATTTGATGGACCTAGAGGTTTTGAAATCAGTTGATTGTTTGTGGATATGCCATCTATGGCAAGGTGAGCATCCTCACAAAAAATATCAGCCAATTCTGAAGCCTCCATGTAGGTTTACTTGACGATGTGTCAAAATAACATGTCTACGGATCCTGACACATATATACAGATAGAGAGAGAGAGAGAGAGAGAGTGAGATTTAGCCGGGTCAAACACCTTATATAAAAGATTTTGACTAATGTACCAAATAGAAAGAATAATGGTAGAGGACCTTCAATATCTCAGATTAAGGAGTACGTCCACTCCATAGCCAATAAACATTTAAACTAAATTGATCAATATCTTAAAAATAAAAGAAAATTCAATTGAGATATCTAGGGCTTCTCCTTGTAGGGAACCATTCAAGAGCAGCTGGAGAAATGCAGGGTGATTTTCTTGAACTAATTTAATAAATGTTTTATCAGTAACCCAAGACAAGATGTAGGTCTGCATTGAAAAATGACGTGGAGATATTGTCCTATCTTGTTATGAGTGGGAGGTTTAAATAGATAAATCAGCATTTACAGGACAAAGAAAGGAAATTTTGGTCTATTCATTGCTGAAGGTGTCTCTTGTTAAATATATCTTGAATTAATATGTGGAAGGACATGAGCTTTCCTACATGATAGAGAAAGAACAAGATAATGCTAAAGTGATGTCACATGTACTTCCTAGTGCTAACAGGATAGCAAACAAACAAACATGCTAAAATCAAAAATATTTTAGGATAACTTTACCAACACCAGTGTACCCAGTATAATGAAAATATTTGCACCTGCCCAAGATTATAAAAGATAATAATAAGGAAATAAGGTATAAGACTATGATACTATCTACGCACCTTTTGTAGCAGAATAGATAGGATCAGAATACATTGGATAAAGACCCGACGAAGAGCCAATATTTATTATGATGCCAGGCTTCTTACAAGACCGCATTGTCTGAATCTGCATTAGATGTTTATAATGATTACAAAAATACCATATGAAACGTCATCATAATGTTTGCACATAGTGAAAGTATAATACTAAAATTTTACAAGGGAATGCTCAATCAGTAACTAAGATATTTAAAAATATATAATTATGACTTAGCATGTATCATGCATTAATAAATCATCCGGGGACTGTTTTAAGTGTGTACAAGATAAAAATGTCATATTCCAACCTCAAAAGGAACGCCGGTTGTATTTCACTATTTCTATGCACTACATTGTTAGTAAAGAGATGTTATACATTCAAGGAGATTGCAAATATCAATTAATGAGGTATGATGGTCTTCTAAGAGGTTTATCACTTGGTCGACTTCAATGAGGCAAGGCCATCATACAGAACAAAATAGACAAGGTCGCTACATTCCTTTGATCCCTTTCTCAATGATTTTTGTCGAAAAAATTTAGTACAGTTTTTTTTGAATTTTCAATGAACCTTATTCTGGCTTAACCAGATTAATGAAAAATATGTTGTTTTGAACTTTGGCTTCTTTTTACAAATAATTTATACCTCGTGAAGGTGACATTACTTTCTAGAAATTTTATAAAGTTCTACCGCTCCATCAAGATGTTTTTCAGATTTCTTGGATTATTACTTTATTTCCAACTAGTTTTGCCTTGATATTTCACTTATCTTATAACAATTTTATCAAATAACAGACGTTTTGCACTTGGCAAATTAAAACAAAGATCCCCATGTTAATCTGACAGAAAGTTCCAAAAGAATATGAACAGAGACACCATAAACATAACATCAAACTATTTGGGGTTGCATTTATGAATCCTTCTTTGCCATTTATAGCCATAATTTTGTTATTATGACAGAGAGACATACAAACATACATTGACATACACATGTTCATATGCATATGAATGTACGCATGTATGTCTGTGTGAGAAGCATTTCATCCTCTCCCTCCCTCCCTCCCGGCGCAACCCCGTATCGGAGTTTCTCTTGTGGTTCCGCCATCAAATTTGGCATTTGATCCTGCATCATGTCCAGCGTACTTTTCAAGATCCAAAATTCCGCTCCTTCCACCACCTTATGCTTGGGGGTAATTGCAGTTTTTTTTCTTTTCTTGCTGCTCTTAATATACACATCCATAACCACTAGTCTATGGTGTCTTGTCAAACTTTCTCACCATACAATCTTTCAATCTCATGGAAGCCAAGAATTGCACCAATTGACAACAAAGTTGTAGAGAAAAGTTGTTATCGTATCTGTGATAAAACTAGGAAGAATAGCATCAGCATAGCTATTGAACTAATTGAGTATGAAGTGGTGGAGAATAAATTGAGAGAATATGTCAATGTGTAAAGGAAACTCAAACAGGAAGAGACTAGATTAGTACAAGGAAGAAGAAGTAAAGGCCTAAAAGTCATGAGAGAAGTTCCAGAAATTCTTTTAATAACTCATGTAGCACTTAAAAGGAATTCGCGGCAAACAAGGATTCATAAAGTCAATCATGAATAGTTGGAACGAGACTTGATGGTTACCATTACTGGATCTGTCTAATGAAGAAGGATTCATGAACTAGATTCTAAATAGTTTGAACAAGGCTTGATGAATTTAGTTACGGTTACTACTCAGCAGAAAACCAACTACGAGCCTCAAATTTTCGATTAGGAGTTTTTGTTGTATGATGACAAGGAGCTTGCTCATGCTAGGATAATTGTATGTTAGTTGATGTTTTCAGGGTTTAATTAACTAACTACATGTAGGATGGATGTCATCCCAATGCTTTAAATTGATGAATTATTAGTAAATTAAAGTCTTCCTCCATGGACTAGAAAGTTCAGTTAATGTAGACTAACTCTGTTCAGACTTCCGAGTTAACGATAAGTTAGAATTTTAATTAAGGGCATAGCTTCATGTATCATTCTTATAGTTTAGGACCTTAGGTAACTTGTCACACAAATACAAAGCATGTACACTGATGATATAGATAGATTAACAAATTCTGAGTTATTTAGTTAGGACTCTTCCAAGTGTTCTCCACCTTAGTGGTTCTACGTTAGCCTCTTCTCCTCCTTCTACCTCATCCCTTTAACTTCTTCCTCTATTGTTAGCCCATCACCTTACAACCTTACTCCAAGAATAAGGAATGCAACAGAGGATTCTTCTCACAAAATTGAATTACAAACTCCTAAATAAATTAGCTAAACTTTTTCTTGGCATGCCTGCCCAAAGTTACAATCCCGACTCCATTACACTACATAATTCTTGCACTAAATCTTTAAACTCTTTCATATTTTTAATTAAGAGACTAGCATTCCTCGCATTCTACATACCCCAACGAATGTGTTAGCATCTCTATCACACATATTCTATTAAGTATCTAAGCCTTCAGTCAAACCTAATATTAACATAGTATTCCAGGTTTTGGCAAACAAATGTAATTTAATGATAGGAATATCCATTTTAAAAACCGGAAAAAAAAAAGGTTCAGCATCTGTTTTTAAAATCAATTGTACATTTTCAACTCTTAATGAAACACTAATTATAACCAAGTCTAGGATAGTCAGCCAAACTAATCAACCGATAAACTAGTGAAGCAAACTTCAAAAGACTATGCATGCTGCAACACGAGTGCAATCAATAACTGCAGTCAGAATCGTCAGATTGATGTTAACAGGACGTCGCCATGTATGATATAGAAAAATAGAACCAATTCCAGCAGGACCAGCACTGTTATCTAGTCCTCCCAAATGAATGTGTTAGCATCTCTATAACACATATTCTATTAAGTATCTAAGCCTTCAGTCAAAGCTAATTTTAACATAGTATTCCAGGTTTCTGGTCAACAAATGTAATTTAATGAAGAAAAGACATTTTTGGGACAGGAAAAAAAAGTTCAACATCTGTTTTCAAAATCATTTGTACAATTTCATCTCTTAATGAAACACTAATTATAACGAGCCTAGAATAAACTGATAAGCTAGTGAAGCAAACTTTACAAGACTTCATACCGCAACACGAGTGGAGTCAATAGCTGCAGTCAGATTGACATTGACAGTACGTCTCCATGTATCGCTACCATCAGTTCTATCCTTATGAAACAGTAGAACAGTACCAATTCCAGCACTGATGATACAGATGTCTAGACCACCATATCTCTCCAAATGTTTCTCAAAAGCAGCAGCAATATCCCCTACTCATTACAAGTATTCAATGGTGAGGTTAATTGTAAATGTAAAGCACAATACTTTACAAAAAAAAATATGCTGCATAATAAATATAAGTAAATCATAAAAAATTCTCAGTAATTCTTAAAAAATCCAAAACACATGCATCTGCTATGGGAAATGGTTTTTATTACACTGCAACCACTCTAATTTCTGTCCTATAAACACACACAACATATGATAAGGGAATTCAAGCATTCGGCTATTCCATACTAATGGAAGATGAGGCAATGGTAGGAGTACGACTCGAAGAATTTAATCAAAAGATTAAATTAATATATCTGAATTTGACAAATCACTAGTACGAGGCATGTCATCAAATGGTGGATAAGTCGTTGCCTGAGAAGAAAGAGTCCTAAATAACAAAGAGTAACGATGTGCTTAACAGTAAAAGATGTAATTACTTCGCCAGTAACAATATACCCAGGATCAAGGAGATGAAGGGGAGGAAACAAGGAAATGAAGGTTCCTTGTCCATTTATCATGGTGATAATGTTACAACAAACCTTGCAAATTAGTATTGACATTGAGGGTGTTTTATCCTCTTTTACTGGATTATGGAGTGGGGCCATGTACATTGCTAGCTTTGAGGAAGCAACTAATGTAGGTTGCATCGTCCAAAGAATGATTTGTTTGCATATAAATAATTGTCACTAGAACATGAAGATTTACTAGATGTTTGGAAAGATGTAGCATTCTAAAGCTTGGAGAAACCTAAGGGGGAAAATACACCCCAAAACATCTATGACACAATATCAATGGCTTTAAGGTAATACAAGAATTGTTGATTTCGAAAGAAAGTAATGGCAGGCATAAGTGTCATCTCAGGTTTTAACAATAAGAAGTGAAACAAATTAAGTTAAACTACAGGAAAACAGAAGTAATGTTGATATATAGAAGAACAGAAAACTTACTTGAGTTAGTAACGTCACACCTAACAAACATAGCAGAAGCAAATTTTGATTTTGGATGGAATTTTGTGTTCTCCTTTTCAATCAATAAAGCAACTTCCTTTCCCTTCTCTTCAGAGCAGTCAACAACAGTCACGAATATACCTTTTTGGGCAAGAGCCAAGCTAAGCGCTTTACCTACAAAAAAGAATAAAAGAAATAGTGTGAAACTTTAGTATTATCATAGCCATAATGGACTCCAAAACCGGAGAATACAAAAAAGCTAAGAAATTCCAAACTTAATTACATTGGGACCTCATTTGAATTTTTACCAAAGTGAGTAAATAGTAAGGTTTGACTGCAGATCATATCAAACTCATGTCATTTGCAGAAATATCAGAAGGAAGGTTGAGTGTACTAGTACTTATTACATTCAATAGGTAAAAAATTGACATACTACTTCACTATTAGAAATAAACTTTGTAGAATTTTCACTACTGTATGAGCAAATATTTGAATTTTCACTCAAGTACAAATTTCAAAGGACTCGCTTCGAGGGAGCGGAGTACAAAATATATCAGGAGATTGCGGGGAAATCCGTCTTTGATCCTTTGATACTCGATTTCGAAGTACAAAGATTACAAGTGAGAAAATGAAAAGAGGAGAGCGTTGCGATGCTTGATCCTTCCGGGCTTTGCGCGTGATCGGCTAGGGGCTTTGCTTTACTCTTCTTCTTCTAGAATCTTCACTTGTTCTTCGCTCGTTCTTCGACTTGCTTTGGACTTGAATCTTTAATTTTCCATCTTCTTCGTCGATCTTCGGTCTTCGATTTTTTTTGGTTTGCTTCGATCTTCGATCCTTCTTCTCCGGGATTTCTTGGAGCTTTGAAGTATCTTCAGTCGGAAGCTTTGTGGGTTCTTCTTGTTATGGCCAAAGATCTTTTCTTCTCTCCTTGTCCCTCCGTTTATAAGGGTCGAAGTAGTTATTGTAGAGAATAACTACTTTGGGTGGTTGAAGCAACCTCCTGGTGGTTTCTATAACTTCCCTTGGATGGTTAGAGAAACTTCCAGGTGGTTTATATAACTCCTTGATGATTAGGATCATATTCAAGTGGTTTTGTAACTTCCACTGGTAGTTTAATCCTTTTGAGTTTGAGTGAACCGGTCTGATTAAAACGACTTATGGTTCGGGTCTTAAAATCCGAGTCGACTTACTGCGACTCATATTTTAACAAAGTTAACTCTTGATCCGGTCATTTCTGACTTGGTGGATTCAACGAGTTTGTCGAATCTAGCGTAAGCTTATTTGTAGGGGCTTAAGCTTGATTATTCTTCGGCCTTGTATATCGGCTTGTCAAAGGATGCTCATCTCTAAGTATCAATCTATTGACTTAGATATAGCCTTTGGACGATAGGGATATAGTACTTTCCTTACTCTCAGACTTATTCAAATTTCAGAGCGTAAGACAGCAAGAAAAATTTCCCTGGTCATCAGGGAAATAAAGTCTTCCAAACTTAGTCAATTTCTGAGTGTAGGCAAAAATTTCCCTGGTCATCAGGGAAATAAAGTCTTCCAGACTTAGCCAAATTTCTGAGTGTAGAGAAAAATTTCCCTGGTCATCAGGGAAATAAAGTATAAGGAAGCAAAATTTCCCTGGTCATCAGGGAAATAAAGTCTTCCAGACTTAGCCAAATTTCTGAGTGTAGAGAAAAATTTCCCTGGTCATCAGGAAAATAAAGTATAAGGAAGCAAAATTTCCCTGGTCATCAGGGAAATAAAGTCTTCCAGACTTAGCCAAATTTCAGAATGTAAGGAAGCAAAATTTCCCTGGTCATCAGGGAAATAAAGTCTTCCAGACTTAGCCAAATTTCTGATTTTCTGGCTTTAGGCAATATTTCAATGTCTACAACTACGTACTTGCTAGTTCGCCCAATTTAGGCAGCATATTCCAATTAGGAGAATATGAGAGTTAAGCATGAAATGAGATATCATTGTTTCTTGGTGGGAGAAAGGAAATCATTGTAGCAAATTATGAACAAATAGAGGTTTTCTGAAATCTAAGACCTCCTTTCAATTTTACAAAACAAAAGTATACTTTTTTAATGTTAATCAAAATTACCAATTAAAAGATCTAAGTAAAAATTAAAATTGTTATTAAAATTTACCAATTTAAAGATCCAAGTAAAAGGGTTAGAGATCCTCTCTTAGATCAAATTAGATGAACCTAACCTAACTAACCCAACTTGAGTCAACAAATACAGGTTGACCCTGTAATACTTAAACCCAACCAGACTCTGAAAAGCCATATTGGTATGTGTCAGGGGAAAATTTCGCTGGCTCGGGTGCTCGACCTGCAAAACAAGGAAAACGTGAGAACGGCTGGCTCCGTGAGGAGCGCAGACCCTCCGACGCTCAAGTCAGTGATGATTCGAAAGGGACGAGGTTTGTAGAAAAATGTCTCGGTTTCTCAATTTCGAACCTGTACTTTGGAGCCGGGGATCGTACCTTTATAGACCTTTTGCAAACCGCCAGAGTTCGACACGTGGCCGCTCTTTCCCGCACCTTCTACACCTTCACGTGCCAACCCACATGAGCCCTTAATGGCCTTTGTCTTTTAGCCTGCCAGGCGGTGGCGGTCTAGTACAGGTGGGTGTTCTGGAAGGCTCTAGTCTGGAGCGATCTAGACCGACCTTGGCCGACAAATGTGGCTCGCAATCGTCCACGTAGTTCCACGGGGATGGTGACATCTGTCGATTTGTTACCGCCTTACTGTAGGCGACCCCCGTGGGCAAGTAGACGAACTCCTTTGTTGTTACGTAATCGGGCGAGCCCCTGGGCGAGCCAATTGCGAGCTAACTGGGCGAGCTCCCGGGCGAGCTGTGGGCGTCGAATCTTCTGAGGGGTTCTTTAAACAACGTCAGGGGCGACCTATTCCGCGTGTGAGCCGATCGTGTGCGGTCAGGGCGAACTGTGTCTCGCAGTACCTCATGAATAAGACCTCGAGGAAGATGCTGCTCTGTCCAAGGGACGCAACGATCCGCTACTGCAAGAGGGCATTAGATAGGGGCGACCTCTTCCGTGTGCAAGCCGATCGCGTGTGGTCAGGGCCAGCTGTGGGCAGTAGCCAGGGGCGACCTCTTCCGCATGCAAGCCGATCGCGTGTGGTCAGGGAGAGCTCCCGGGCGAGCTGTGGGCGTTCGTGAATATCCTTCTAAGCTTTCTGTTAGCAAGAGGCGATCTCTTCGCGTGCGAGCTAATCACGTGCAGACTGATAGAGATCTCGGGTAAGCGAGCTCCTGAGCGAGTTATGAGTGTTGAATCTTCAAAAGTATTCTGCGACTCCCAAGCAGATGACGACCTCCTCCACGGGCGAGCTGATCGCGTGCGGTCTAGGGGATCTCTCTACGGGCGAGATGAGTCCTACAAAGGGGCCACCTCGCGTGCGAGGTGTTTGTGAAGGCCGAAATCGGCTTCTTTGGGGAGTGTTCTTTGAACTCCAATACCTATTTTGGTCTCAATGCTACTTACCCAAAAATCGGGGTTGGTCTTGAATCCTGAGCTCATCCAGGGGGGGCTTCTTCGTTGGTCACCCGAGGTCACCCAGGGTGTGCCCAACGACAAAGGTGGTCTCCCTGAGGACTTTTGTCATCTCGTCGTGTCCTCCCCTGCTGTCGCCACGTGGACGACGAGCCGGTGACATTTTTTGGCACCATCAGTATGTATAATAATCTATAAATGAAATCTGCTTCAGGTTGAACATGGCTCGCACAGAACTTCGATCAACTTTTTACCAGTTGTGGGTTGCAATATGTTTTAAACGCAGCTTAACTAGTTGCATAATCTAGAGAAAAGGAAACCAGTTATAATGAATAAATTGTTTCAACATAAGCTATCCTTCCGTAAACGTACAGCTTAATCACTCATGTCTAATTGTCTACCCTTGTCACTAACTTCATAGACACAAGATGATATAACTGACTTGCTAAAGTACTTGACTGTAGGCCAACGCTGTAAGACTTGAAGATGTAAAGAAAAATAATAATAATAAAATAAGTGTAAAGAAGGCTAAACTTGAAAGATATTTCAGAAATTATGAAGTTTATACAATTTGTCTAACCTGAGCAGAGCAAATGCAAATAAGGGTGGATCTTATAGTATCAATGGCAAAGTACTCCTCACCTTTGTGCCTTGCCTAAAAGCATCCAAGGTTTTAAATGTTGATTTCGATCACTCAAAAAAAGGACATTTGTCGGATTTTGGTTAAATTTCGGTGGAAATTTGTAGTTTTTTAGTAAACATTTCAGTGGAAATTCATCAACTTTCGATCAATTTCAGGCCAAATATCGGTAAAAATGTTGTGTTATGAAAAAAAAATCCGAATGGAGGAAAAAGATGGAATTTCTCACTGAAAAATATGAAATTAAGACTGAAAATGATGATTTTTTTTTGGGTTATTTTGACTTTGCCCCCCAAATTTAGCCTTGAATTAGACTTTACCCCCCATGTTTTCATTAATTAGACTTTACCCCCCAAACCCAACTGTTCCGTCAGCTCATCCCACAAAACATTTTTTCTTTTCCGTCAGCTCACCCTTCCCCTTAGATAGTGAGCTAACGGAACAGTTAGTTTTGGGGGGTAAAGTCTAATTAATGAAAACATGGGGGGTAAAGTCTAATTCAAGGCTAAATTTGGGGGGCAAAGTCAAAATAACTAATATGTTCAAAACAATATGGTATGTCGAATTTCGGTCATATGTCGGTCGTTTCGGTCGACATTTCGCAATGTCGGACGGAAATTTGGTACTATCAAAATTTTGAACAATTTCTATGTCATGTCCTTAAAAAAAAGACATTTCAATGATTTTGTAGGAAATTTTTCGGCATTTGATTCCATGTTAAGCATCCATCTAGTTTCATTGGATAGTACCCTAGAGTTTAGATATAAGCAACAATAATAAGTAAAATGATGCATCTTCCATTTTTGGTAAAGAACACATGAGAGGACTCTCAGGCAGGTTACAAAGGCAAAAAGTCTCGAGCAAGGGTAGTAGTTTGAGAAGTTCACCAATGTTTATATGTGTCAGAAGGTTAGATGGTGCTATAATAATAGTGCAAAAATTCAATTAAGAAAATACAATTGCATAATCTATGGGCAATTTAGAAACATAATCCATAACTTATACCTAATCATTTAGGTCAAATGAAATTTTGTAGAAAAAAATCAGGGTGATTACCTCAAGCACCTCAAGCTAAATGTTGTGAGGGCCATGATGATCCGATGAAAGAGAAGGAATTGCTTCCTTCAAACCCCTCAAGTCGAATCACTAAAAATTAGAAACTAGAATAAACACCAAAATTTATAAAAGTAGTGACAACCACATCTTGGAAGTCACTTTTACATCAAGGATGTCATCGATTGTATCCTTCGCCTTCTTAGGAGTTGATGCCTCTAATTTGATGGTGATCTTGCTGCGGATAATAATTGAAACCATTGGAATCATTACGACCAGTGAGTTAAAAGAGGGCTTATGTGAACATTCTTTACAAGTTCCAACAAACAAGCATTATCTCCAACCTTAATGACTTCGATAGAATGTCAATTAGGGGTAGGTCTAGTGAAGATATAACTTCCTAAGGTAAATCATAACTAAGTCTCCCACCCTAAATAGGATTGGTCCTTCGATATGAATTAGTATCAGCTTTGTACCATCCATTGATAGAACAACAACTACCCGCAAACGCGATTTAAGGTTGACATTGTGTATTAGCAACTAACACTTCGATGCTTTGCTAAACTGAACATAGGGTAATCAAGGCGTTGCCTAGGCGACCGCCTTGGCGATTTTGGGCATGGTCACCTGGGCGGCAAACTAGGCGGGCAATGGTGGTTTAAGGGGTTGCACAACTCCTTTGTTTTCCTCTCTGTTCAGCACAAGCGCAAAGGAGGACGGGGCGGTGCAGCACCGACCCCCCCCCCCCCCCCTTTCCCCCTTTTCACCGGTGACGACCGGCAGGCACCTGCGACCACTTGAGAGCACAGGCGGCCACCAACAGCCATCAGTAAGCTTTTTTTTTTCTCCTTTTTTTATTTTGCATCCCTTTATACCTATAATTCATATATTAAGGCATTTTTTTTGTCTTTCACTCGATTTCTCTCATGAATCCATCTATATGTTCTTTTTTAGTGTTTGTATCATTAGTTTTTAGGGTTGAAGTTATTGTTTGATTATGGATGGGTTTTTTCTTTAAATTAACTTCCAATCTACATGTAATCTATCATCTTTAATGCTTCTATTCCTCTCACGACCTCTCACGAATCCATTTATATGTCTTTTGTAGTGTTTTTACCCTTTTCATATTTGGTTTGTTTCATAATTAGACATTAGTTTATATTTTCTAACTACATTAGTTATTTGATCCATTGATTAATTTAATTGTTACTATATTCTTTTCATTCGGTTGATGATGTTAAACAGGTAAAGGATCATAGTCTTATATGGGGAAAGACATAGGGTGGAACTCCAATTTGAAAGATGCCAAAGATAAGAACATGGTAGGTAGCGTGCAATTTTTGTCATTGGACAATTAACGGGGGCATCTATCGGATCAAAGGTCATTTGTCTAAATTCGGTGGGAATGTCGCCAAATGCGAGAAAGTTCTGGATTCGGTAAGAGATGAGGTTCGAGGTTATTTAGCCCAAAGGTTCAAAGAAGGGAAAGAATAGGGGTGGTAGTGAGGCAAGTTCTTCGCAAATGGTAGAACAAATTGATCTATGTTTGGAAGATGACAATGAAGAACCGAAAAGAGTAAATTTGACCTCAGGTGGAGTGCCAAGGCCTCTAGAAAGGAAAGGTCCTATGGATAGTTTTTTACACCAAATCCAAAAGATGCATACAAAAAGAAGAAAGGGAAAGAAGTCACGCTTGAAAGCATGACAAAGAAGATAGAGAGGGAGAAGGTTTATCAATATGTGACGAGATGGTTTTATCAAACTAGTGTCCCCTTCAATGCACCAAAGGTGAAGAGCTTCAAGACAATGATTGAAGCTATTAGATTAGTTTGGGCTTGGAATGAAGGTTGCTAAAGAAGGAAGTCGCATGCCCTAATGAGCAGGGTTTTAAATCTCGGCCGATACCGGTACGTACCGGTTTTGGCCGGTTCGAGAGCGATACTGAATCCGATCCCAATACCTGGCCCGTACCGGCTGGTACCGATACCGACAGGTTAAAAAAAAAAAATTGGTTTTTTTCCTCAACCGATATCGGTCCGTATCGGCAGGTACCGATACGTACCGACCGGTTCGGGGCTAACCGATACCGTGATTTTAAACCTTGCTAATGAGTTGTTGACTCCTAAGAGAGAGTCTTGGTCAAAGTATGGTTCCACAATTATGTCGGATGGTTGGACGGATAGAAGTAGGACTTTTGATCAATTTTTGGTGAACAATCCTTCCGGCATGGTGTTTGTAGTGTCTATTGATGCCTCCTCCTATGTGAAAAATGATCAGAAGCCTTTTGAGTTGTTGGACTCCTATGTGGAGAAAGTTGAAGAAAAGAATGTAGTACAAGTTGTGACAGACCATGCTTCACATATGTTGCTGTCAGGGAAGTTATTGATGGAGAAGCGACCATATTTGTTCTTAACAACTTGTGCAGCTCACTCTCTCGATCTCATTCTTGAGGATATTGGCAAGCTACCTAAAGTGAATGGATTGCTACAGCAAGTCATTAGTTTGAGTGGTTTCATTTATAATCATGGGTTCATGTTGAACTTGTTTAGAATATGCACAAAAAACCGTGATCTCATTCAATCGGTTGTCACAAGGTTTGCAACGACGTTCCTTACCTTACAAAGGATCTACATGAAGAAAGATGCATTGATAAAAGTGTTCACTTGTGATGATTGGAACAAGTCGAAATGGCCTCGTGATGTGAAAGGAAGAAGGGCAATGGAATGGAGATCGTTTTGTCTACTCCATTTTGGAAAGGCATTGTATATGCCCAAAAGATCACATCCCCTCTAGCTCGTGTTCTTAGATTGGTTAATGGAAAGAAAGGCCTCCTATGGGGTACATTTATGAAAATATGGACTGAGCCAAAGAAGCGATTAAACAGGCATTTGGGTAACAAAATAAGAGAATGTAAGTCTTCTTATTTCAGTATTTCTTAATTTTTGTCCTTTGGTTTTAATTTGTCTTACAAGTTACCAGTTACAACTTGAATTTATATTTTTAATATTTTTGTTATACGTACAAATCTATTTGGGAGATTGTTAACAAGAAATGGAATGTACAACTCCATCAACCTCTCCATGCAGCTGCATATTATCTCAATCTGGAATTTTATTACAATAATCCGGAGATAGATTCATGTGAGGAGGTTGTGAAGGGTATGTATGATGTGATTGAGAGGCTTGTCCCTGAGGTGCATGTTCAAAATGAGATTGTGAAGGAGTTGGTAAGTTACAAGAATTCGGAAGGACTTTTTGGGAGGCCAATTGCGATGCGACATAGGAGTACACTACCACTGGGTATTCAATTTATTGTAGTCTACAAATCAAGAATTATTATTTTATTTGCTAAGTTTTTACTTTGTTACAAATTTAAACTTATTTTTTTTCTTCAAAGATTAGCATACATGCAGTGCACGTGGATGCAAGAGAAATGGGAGTGTATTCGAGCATGTAAGTGTCTAAAATTCTAATTTGATTCATGTCGAGTCCTTGACTTTAACTTAAGCTACTTTGCATATTTTTAGTGTTTATGTCTAATATTTGGATTTTTTTTCAGATAGATACATACCAAGAAGACGAATAGGTTGGAGCAAAAAACGTTGAATGATTTGGTATATGTTCATTGTTCGTTACAACCAAAAGCTAATGGAGCGGTACAGCAAGGACTCGTTAGACCCCATCACACTACAAGACATCGATGAATGTAATGAATGGCTCACGGGGAGATCAAAAGAGCAACTGGCTCATGAGGATGATGACTTGACATGGGACCAAGCTGTCAAGGCTTCGGGTGCAAATGAACCACATGCACAACATAGTACTAGGGGGTGATTGAACAAGGGGAAGAACACATGACTATTTGACTCCGATCAACGTGACACCGACGAGGAAGAACAATATGTTGAGGCCAAGAAGGATTCAGATGAGAATGACAATGATGTGGATCATGCAGAGGCTATAATTTATTCACATGATGCATGGATATCCATGGTTTTATGTATTCATATTGTGTGTGTGCGCACGTGTGTGCCCATTTGTGTGCTTGTGCGTGCGCCTAATTACCTTCTACGGATTGAAACCCTAAACATGTTGTGCCTCCCATTTCTCCTTTTAAACCCAAAACACAAGATCAGGTTTTTATATATTGTTCAAATGCAATTCCTGGGGAAGCCAAATTTCCATGTCCAGATGAAAAGAACACGTGACTTTGATCTCGCAGCATGTTTCTCAATTGAAAATAACACCAGAATTTAATGAGAGAACTGAAATCTTGGGAATTCAATTCTCAGGAATTGACAAATGCAAATTCAAAAGAACACAACATAAAAGGATTTTCAATCCCGCAATCGTAGGATTCATGCTCTCTAGTCCTCTCGGGAGGTAGTTGGTCAAAGACCTGCTCACCGAGATCAAGTGTTTTCTTCCCTTCTCTGGATCACAGGCATTTTGTGTGTGTGCCCGTGTGTGCGTGTGTGTGTGTGTGCTTGTGCGTGCCCACCTCATTACCTTCTACGGATTGAAACCTTAAACACATTGTGCCTCCCCTTTTCTCCTTTTAAACCCAAAACCCAAGATCAGGTTTTTGGATGATCAGTTTTTTTATATATTGTTCAAATGCAATTCCCGGGAAGCCAAATTCCCATGTCCATTTCTCAGGTGAAAAGACCACATGACTTTGATCTCGCAGCATACCGCTCAATTGAAAATAACACCGGAATTTAACTGGTAAAATGTATTCACGTATATACACATACTCAGTGTATAGAGGACTCACATGTATTTCACCCATATATTGGCCTATTGGCCTTATGAGAGAAACATTCCATTCTCTCCCCAAACCCTAGCTCTCTCTCTCTCCAGGGTTTGTCACATGGTATCAGAGCGAGGTTGATCGCCGGTACCATTGTCGGTTCCCTCGTCCGCACAATCCTGCAGTCCAATCCGTCCGTGAGATCCGCACGATCCTGCAGTCGTCGTCCGCACAATCTCCAGCGCCCCGTCCGGGATCTCTAACATCGGCGCCCAATCCACGAGCCTTCTGCGTGCGATCCCGCAAGCCATCTGCGCCTCGAGCCTTCCGCGCACGACCTTTCTGCGCCCCGCGCCCAATCTGCGCCCCTCGAGATCCCGCGAGCTGTCCATGCCCCGTGCGCGATCCTTTAAGCGCGCGATCTGTCAGCATGCCTCTGTGCCTCTACTGTCTGAGCCAGCCGGCTCCCCCGCACATCTTTCGAAATCCTGCGACTCTCGCGACCTGTCCGCGAGCCTCTGCACCTCCGCCTTCAGCAGCCGTCTGATCTTGGGCTATCCTTCAGTCTTTATCGATGTCCTTGTCCATGACGACTCCTCCGGCCGTGACTTCCTATGAAATCCCACGGGATTTCCTCCCTCTCGGCACGGATTTTCTTCTCCGTGATGCCGCCGATTGGCCGGCATGGTCCTATACAGTCGAAGCCGCTATTGATCGTCGCGACTTGATGGGACACCTTGATGGCTCGATTGCCTATTTCCCTCTGCTCCCAAATATGGCCCATGGCGACTCCGCGACTAGCGCATCAAGGCCTACCTCGTTGCGTCTGTGGATTGATCCCTTCGTAAGGACGCTATTGGCCTCCCCACTGCTGCCTCAATCTGAGGACATCTTACAGCCCGTTTTGTTGAGAAGAGTGGAGCACGTGAGTATCAGCTTCTCACTCAGGCTCAGTCGGCACAACATGGCGAGTTAACCGTTCAACAGTTCTACTGTCAGATACGTTCCTACTGGACGGACCTGCAGGACCTTGCTCTAGTTCCTAATCCTTCGCGTGCTCTGGAGTATCAGCTCTACCGGGAGCGTCTCCAACTTTACTAACTCTTCGCAGCACTTCGACCGGAGTTCAGTTCTCTGGCAGGACAGCTTCTGCACTGAGACAGGCTTCCCTGCCTGGACGAGACTATCGCCGAGCTAGTCGCTGAGGAGACTCGTCTGCGTACCCTCGCCTCCAGGACCTTACCTCTTCCACCTAATCTTCAGGGTGTTCTTGCTCCTGCTCCACCACCGGATGCCTTTGTGCCTTCTCTCGTTGCTACTGCCTCCCATGGTAGACCATTTTGCAGCCACTATCAGATGCCGGGTCACTTTGTGGACACCTGCTTCTCACTTCATCCAGAGAAGCGTTCTACTTACAGAGATCAAGACCAAGGTCGAGGCCATGGTCGTGGTCGACTGACTCCTATTGTTGTTGTTGCTGCCCCTTCCGTCTCAGCTGAAGAGCTACCGTCCATCCGTGAAGAGATGGCTCAGCTTAGACTCATTCAGCAGTCTGCCACTCCTCCTGGACCTTCCAGTGCATCCGCCTTCTCTGCCTCCACTGGTAGTTCTATTGTTTGGATTCTCGATTCAGGCGCCTCGCATCACATGACTCCGGATGCCTCACTACATGCCAGCCTGCGGCCCACCTCCCACCGATTCACACTGCAGATGGTTCTCGTTTAGCCATCTCGCAGTGTGGATCCATCACTACAGCCTCCGCTCCTGCTAGCCACCTCTCCTTGCCTTCTGTGCTTCACGCTCCCACTCTCCACATGCACCTTGTTTCTGTTAGTGCTTTGTGTGACTCTGACTGTTCTGTGACGTTTATCACCTCTTCTTGTTCTGTGCAGGATCTACATACTGGCCGACTGATTGGAGCAGGTCATAGGACAGGCGGGCTCTACCAGATGGGGTTTCTCCACTATCCGACTCCATTTTCCTCTGGTTTTTGTAGTGTTGTCTCTCCTGATACCAACCTGTGGCACAGGAGATTTGATCATGTATTGGAACCACGACTTAAGAGATTACTTCATTCTGGAGTTCTAGGTCGTGGTCCTTTTTCGTCTTTATCTACGTGTACTGGCTGCAAGCTCGCAAAAGCTATAGCCCTTTCCTTTTCATCTAGTACTTCTCAAAGCTCTGCTCCTTTTGATCTTGTTCACTCTGATATCTGGGGCCCTTCTCCTCTCCCTTCTATAGCTGGATATTTATATTAAGTCTCTTTTGTGAATGATTACAGTCGCTACACGTGGGTCTACCTTCTTCGTCACCGCTCAGATATTCTCCAAGCGTACCAGGACTTCACCACTATGATTCACACGCAGTTTAGTCGGCGCATCAAGATCTTTCAATCTGATTGTGCCCTTGAGTACTTATCTACTGTGGCGTTGCTGAGCGCAAGCATCGCCATATTCTTGCGACTACTCATGCTCTCTTTTCCGGTTCTGTCCCTCGGCCCTTCTGGGCTGAGGCTTTTCTTACCTCAGTCCAGCTCATCAACATCACCCCTTCGTCGGTTCTTCCGGGTGACTTGACACCTCACGAGCGTCTCCTTTAGACCACTCCTGACTACAGCCCTCTTCGCACGTTTGGGTGCACCTTTGTTCTCCTTAGTCCTTTCTCCCCATGAGCGTACGAAGCTGTCTGCTCAGGCAGCTAAGTGCATTCTTCTTGAGATCAGCACTGAGCACAAGGGATACCGCTGTTATGACCCTGTTGCTCGTCGCTTGCGTATTTCTCGACATGTCTTCTTTGTCGAGGATACGCCCTACTACTATCCTGAGGCTCAAGATTTCACCTTTCTCGAGGTTTCTCCTCTATCCTTGGCACCTGCATCTCCCCCGTCGGCCTCTCTAGCCCCCCCAGCTCCACCGGCCCCTTCCTCACCATCGGCTTTCCCTGTACGGCGGCTCCTTTGCCGGTTGTTTCCCCAGCTCCTCCAGTGGACTCCTCTGAGGCTTCCTCCTCTACGTCTGTGGCTCTCTCTCTTCCCCGGATTGTCTTTCCCTTTCCTCAGGTTTACTCTCGTTGGACCACCACTGTGTCTCCGTTTCCTTTGTCCTTCTCAGAGGATGTTGCCTCTCCTGCTGTTGAGTTTGTACCTGGTACATTGCCCGTTGTGCCTGCTTCGCCATCACCAGTTGTGGATCCATGCCTGCCCCACTACCCCCAGCGCGAGCACCGCCCACCAACTCGCTTTAGACATGCCACTGGGCCTCCTGACCGCTTTGGCTTTGCCTCTGTCTGCAGCTACTCACCTCAGTTTATTGTTTTTCTTACCGTTGTGCATGCAGGTCGGGAGCCTCGATCCTACTCTGAGGCAGTAGTAGCGTCAGGCCATGGATGACGAGTTTCAGACCTTTCAGCAGACTCACACCTAGGATGTCCCCCTGCCCTCTGGCGTTGAGCATGTCAACTGCAAGTGGATATACAAGGTCAAACACCGACCTGATGGCTCCATTGAGTGGCAAAAGGCTCGGGTGGTGACCCGTGACTTTACTCAGGAGTAAGGCATTGACTACGAGGAGACCTTTGCTTCGGTGGCTCAGATAACCACCGTTAGAGCTCTTCTGGCGGTTGCAGTCGTTCGTCATTGGTCCCTCCTTCAGATAGATGTGAAGAATGTTTTTCTTTATGGTGACCTATCTGAGACCGTGTACATGGATCCAATGTTTTAAAAAACGGAAGGCGGAAGACGGGCGGTCAAGTGGTTTCAAGGCGGAAGGCGGATGACTAGGCGGGCGCCCACCTATATAAAATATATTATATATATTCTATATGTATGTATATATATAAATTCATAATTCTATATAAAAAAACAATATTAGAAAGTTTTACATATGCAAACATCAAAACTACCGATCTGAATATAAAAGTTTTATGAAAAGGGAGAAGGGGATTGGGTGGGTAGGGGTATTTCGGTATGGTTACCTCAATACCTATACCCGATTGTCCCTCTAACTTGAGTATACCAGATAATACAATTGTACTCCAACTTTATTGTGATGTACCCAAATTCCAACCAATCATATATTGTTATCCAAATTCTATCCAAACTCATACCATACAAGAACCAATATAGTAAAAAATCGTAAGAGCTTCTTAAACATTTCATCACAATACATTGAAGAAAAAAAATTCCTCAAGCAATTGCATATGGTGAAGAAACAGAAAATTCATTACAGAAAAAAAAAATTTCCTCAAGCAATTGCATACAGTGAGACCGCCTAGGCGCCCGTCTTTTACCCGTCTAAGCGGGCGCCTAGGCGGGTCATATCCTTCCTAGGCACCCGCCTTTGTTCAACCCGCCTGCAGTGCAGCTTTTTGCTGAAGCGGAGCAGCCAACCCCCTAAAACGCCTAGGCGGCCGCCCGGACCGTCTTTTAGAACAGTGCATGGATCCTCCTTTCGGCCTCTGTGTTCCTCCTCAGCATGTGTGTCATCTTCGTCGAACCATTTATGGGCTCAAGCAGACTCCTTGCGCCTGGTTTGAGCAATTCTGCCGTGCTGTCATGAAGCTTGGTTATTTAGAGTGCAGTCAAGACTACTCTTTGTTTGTGAGGTAATCCCCGCAGGACCGGGCGATCCTACTATTGTACGTGGACGACATGATCATCACTAGGGATGACTCTGCTGCGATTGCCTATCTTCAGCAGCACCTGAGGAACCAGTTTCAGATGAAGGACTTGGGTAATCTTCGCTACTTCCTCGGCCTTGAGGTTGCATACAGTGCAGATGGCATTTTGCTATCTAAGCAAAAGTATCTTTCAGACATCCTTAGTCGTGCTGCCCGCTCAGATACCCACACAGTCGATACCCCTCTTGAGCTTCACTTGAAGGCTTGAAGCTATGTCCTACAGATGGAGTCTCTCTTTCAGATCCCACTCAGTACAGGCAGATTGTGGGACAACTCGTCTACCACTGCATCACTCGGCCTGACATTACACATGTTGTCAGCATTGTCAGTCAGTTTGTTGTAGCTCCACGCTCAGTTCACTACGGTGCTCTTCTTTGGATCCTCCGGTACCTTAGAAGGACAGTTACTCGCTCCTTGTTTCTGTCGTCGTCTTTCTCTCTCAGTCTTCGAGCCTACTCAGATGCAGACTGGGCTGGAGATCCGACTACACACCGCTCCACCACTGGTTACTGCTTGTTTCTAGGCGATTCACTGATATCCTGGCGCAGCAAGAAGCAGAAAGTGGTCTCTTTCCAGCACTGAGGCGAGTACAGAGCCATGACCCCCACGACCAAGGAGATAGTTCATCTTTGGTGTCTCCTTAGTGATCTTAGTGTTGCTTTCTCCGAGCCCACTTCACTTCACTGTGATAACCAGAGTGCTATACAGATTGCTAGCAATCCAGTTTTTCATGAGAGGACTAAGCACATCGAGATTAACTGTCACTTCGTCCGACAAGAGTATGAGGCCAAGACAATCTCACTCCCTTTTGTTCCCTCAGCAGAGCAGATAGCTGACTTCTTCACGAAATCACATCCTACGCCTCGTTTTCGGTCTTTGATTGGCAAACTCTTGGTGCATAATCCACCTTGAGTTTGAGGGGGGGTGTTAAGATGTATTCATATATACACACATACTCAGTGTATAGGACTCACATGTATTTCACCCATATATTAGCCTATTAGCCTTATGAGAGAAACATTCCATTCTCTCTCTCTCTCTCTCTCTCTCTCTCTCTCTCTCTCTCTCTCTCTCTCTCTCTCTCTCTCTCTCTCTCTCTCTCTCTGGTTTGTCACATTAACCTTCCGGGATTTGCAAGTGAGAGAACTGAAATCTTGGGAATTCAATTCTCAGGAATTGATAAATGCGGATTCAAAAGAACACAGCATAAAAGGATTTCAATCAAAATATCATCTTGTATGCAATTATCCATTATTTTTTAGCAACACATGCACGTTGTGTCCTCGGCCTTGGCACGGGTATTCTTCCGAGCACAAAATTCCCCTTGGCCTGACTGTTATAAGAGAAAGAGAGTCTTTACAAACAACAAAGAATATCTAGCCCTTTTCAGTATAGTACAGATCATTCACAAAATATAAAACAGGATTCAAACAATGGGATTACTGTTCTATAGAAGAAAACAGAGGATGTGGATCAAAACAAATCCAAAACTGATGATAACCTTCTACATCAGCTTTCTCTCCTAGTTTAACCTTAACCGTCGCATTTTGACCGTCAGATTCATTGAACTATTCTCCGAATCCGAAACAATTACATCACTGACAAGAAATTCTAAGTTTTTGAGTCTTAACGAAGCTTATGAACAGCCATTTTGTACGGTTTTGATGCAAGTAGAGAGCGATCGAAACAGAGGGAGGCGATCAGTTACCGATTCCATCAGCGCCGCCGGTCACCAGAGCGGACATGCCGGGCTTGAGCTCCATCTTCTGCCCGATCTAGGGTTTTGGTGGACCGCAACAGGGGAGGCGAGGGCGGGGCGGGGGGTGGGGGAGGAGGAGGAGTGGACGGCCGACGGAATTTGGGGGGGGGGGGGGGGGGGGGGGGGGGGAGTGATGCAAAGAGTCATCATCCCTTTTATATGGAGAGCGAAGGAGATGCAACGAGTCGGATGGCGCCAGCGTCCGTTTCTTTCTTTAGTCACACGTCAAGAGTGTAGCCCCCGCCATTACAGACTCTGGAACTTTTCGAATGTTTGGTACGCACGGACAACAGTAAAAAACGGCCGAGCCCATAGTGCAATGGACAGAAGTTGGGTCCGGCTATTTACATTTTTTACGGTAAATTAGACTTTGCCCCCCTGAAGTTTAGCTCAAAACCACTTAACCCCCCTATAGTTAATTTTGGGGATTTTTTTTAAAATATTATTAAAAAAATAAATATTTAACTAAATCGTGGTTGACCAAAACTATTTACCAACCTAGCGCTCTGACAGCCATGTGGCATGTCAGCGCTGTAAGGCGAGCGCGAGATTTTTTTTTTTTCCATCTCAAGTATAACCCTATATTTGGATTACTAGGTTTAAACCCGGTATTTTGGATACCGGGTTTACCCGAAATCCAACGAGAAAATGGCTAAGTATGAAAACGTTACACAAGAGACTTTGGTTAAACTCGGTTTCCAGAATATCGGGTTTAAACCCGATAATCCAAATACCGGGTTGTACTTGAGACGGAAAAAATAAATCTCGTGCTCGCGTTACGGTGCTGACATGCCACGTGGTTGTCAGAACGCTAGGTTGGTAAATAGTTTTGGTCAGCCGCTATTTTGTTAAATATTTATTTTTTTAATAATATTTGAAAAAAAGCCCGTTAATTTTGTTTCAAATCACACCCTAAAGTTTGAAATATTAGCACAGTACCCCCTTATGTCAGCTACTTAATTTACTCATTTGGTAATTTTCATCTGATTAAAACTGTGTTGAAGGGGGCAAAATGTAAGTTTTTAACTATAGAGGGGTTACATCTTTTTGAGCTAAACTTCTAGGGGGCAAAATGTAAGTTTTTAACTATAGAGGGGTTACATCTTTTTGAGCTAAACTTCTAGGGGGCAAAGTATAATTTACCTTATATTTTACATCACACGTATTACTGGGGGCATCTGCAAAGCTATTGTGTTGCCACTAGTAATGAATGGTGCAAGCCGTTGAACATCACTATCGGTCCCATCTAACCCACACCCACCGTCGGATTCTCCTACCTATTTTTCCTCTCCTCTTTTTTTTTTCTTCTTTCACCTTACATTATTTTCCCTCCTCCATCTTCGCCCACCTTTCTACTCGTCCTCATCATCCTCATCCTCCTTTTTCCTCCTACACTAGACATTTTCAGTTCGATCCCTTTTACTGTGCATTCGTCCATTCAAGATTGAGTGCATCTACAGACCATTCAATCACCGTTGAGCACTCAACCCTCGATGGCTGAATAAGATATAGATGTATTCAGAATCGAGTGGCCAAGTGCATGATTTAAGGACTCGGCATGTAATGACCTAGTGTAGGAGGAAGAAGGAGGAGGAAGAGAAAGGAGGTGGTGAATTTTATAGGACCTGCGAAGGCGGTTTCGTACTGCGAAGATGGGCGGCATCAAATGGGCAGGGGTGGCGGCGGGGATGAGTTGCCCTCATCCATGGCACGGGAGTGGTGGATTTGTTTATATATAATAAGTATGTTGTCCCTAGTAATATGTGAAGTAAATAGCCGGACCCACAGAACAACCTGTCTTCGCATCCCAATGTGGATACACAGCGATCTGGTGACCCACAACGAACACATGATCTCTCTCAACCCGGCTTTTAATGTCCATGGATATGTCATCAATTTGGATCCTCAAACAAAGAGTATGACCCTACTCACCCTCACTTAAAGTGGGGAACAATACCTCCACTGCTATTGGGTGGTTTTCTACCTGAACTCTAACCCAGTTAAACACCATTTTTCCTGACCAACAGAACTTCCTCTCTCTCCCTTGATGGAGAGGTTTCATGTTCGACTCTCAATGTGAACACCGTGGAGCAAACTTTCCCTCAAGACCGTAGCACCTTGTTTGTACGGGTCAATCCTGGCCGTTGAGGTTATGTTCATGGGATTATGGAATTTAATAAAATACTTGTTGTTGCTACTACCTCTCCTCCGTTTCGATCTCCGGACCTCTTTGAGTGCTTGCTTTAGCGCCCTATCCTATGACCGCTTGGTCGGTCCAGCTAAAAAAAAGAACAGCAATCCCACATACAATTATCATTGCATCCCAGCGGTAAATCCGTTCTTTCCTTCTCAGGCGGTCATATGATCGAATCCTAATTTTGCCTACGCCTCTCTAGCGTATAATAATGTTGTGCAATGGTGCTCCTATGGAGGAATTAAAGGTTGATCTTAGGCAAAAATATTTGCACTCATGTGACAAGTGCAGGCTTCGAATTATTCTCTTGTACTTGAACACTAACATGCACCACTCTAACAAAACAGGTATATGCCGAACAAAAAGAAAACAACGGTCCAGATTAAAAAAAAATTACACAAACCTCCCCTGAGGTTTATCTTAAATACACAGACCTCTGTGTTTTGAGTATTTACACTTCACTCCCATGCCACCTCGTTCCCCCCACTATGTTCATGGAATATGAGAAATGACATGATTACACTCGAGTAAAAGGGTAAAACTTATCAGTGATAACTCCCCCTTCGGTTCACCCATTTGCAGCGACCTGCCCCCAAATCTTAAAGGGTCGTTTGGCTCATGGATTTGAGATCTTTTTTGCGGAATTAGAAAAGGATATTGAGGATTCTGGCGTTTGGTTCGTGGATTTGATGGGGAAATAGGATGTCGGTGAGAGTCACATTCCTGGTCAATGGCTGTTGAGGAGAGTGGGGATGGGATTCATCTCAAAGTTGGGGGGAAATTGGTTTGGATTTCCTGGTATCCTGTGTGGCAGGTACTTTTGTGACGAAAATACCCTAAGCTAGGGCTTCGTTTTACCACCCCTTACGAACTATGGGCACATGCGATCTCTTGTGTTTGATCTCCTGCAACCTACTCCGCCACCTATGACCTTCGCTTCAGTTTCTTGTTTGGTTCTAGGGCTCCGATCACCTGCTATGAATGTTGGAGGATATAGCCTAGTCACCTACTCCAACCACGATCTAGGGCTCCGGTTATCTACGATTTGGGGTAAAAAAAATTCTTTTCTTAGGTTTCATTGGTGGATCATTGTGGTTTTTCATGAATTACGATAACTATGCATGCAATGAATCAAACTAAACATGGGAATAAGAATGGAAATAGAAATAGAAGGGTATAATGGGCATAATCCAAGATCCCCTCCCCCCACCCTCTCTCCCATTCCCATGCTAAACAAAACAGATTTCGAAAATGGAAAATGATCATGCCCCTATTTTCAACCATAAATCTTAGGGTTTTCCCCTAAATCTATTTTGGGCTTCCCCGAAAAAAATCATAATTGAGGGCTTTTACTTCAAATTTCTTCATGTTTCTTAGGCAATTCACCCAAAGTTTCTATTTTTTTTCGAAATTTATTCAAGGTTTCCTCCAAACTTCTCGGTACTGGATTTTACTACAAAATTTTTTTATGGTTCTTAGGATTTTCACCTAAATTTTCTATTTTTCCCCAATTTGGGTTTTTTTTTATGCTTGAATAGCCTAGTTTTTCCATTTTTTTCACATATTTTTTTCAGTTTGATATAAAAAATTATATCAATTTCGATGAGTTTTACTTATTATTTTGTGATTTTTTGATTAAGTTAATGTTGTAGGTACAATGGGCTTTGGATGGAGATGGGAGAGAGAGTGGAGATGGTCCAGACCAAGGATCTTGGTTGGAGGTTGTCAGGAGAAACCCACAGAGAAACCAGCTGGATACTACCAACAAGATGGATATCCTACCTCTGCCTACTTTCCCTCCTTTTCCGCGGGCTCCCCCTCCTTCCTTTAAACCTAGAGTTATTTCTCACCAACCCAAACACCAAAATCTATAGGGACCTTACTGCTTCCATTGTGGAGATGTCGATCACTTGATTAAGTAGTACAGGAACCCCACTATATGCTTTCACTGTGGGAAGAGTGCCCACATGTAACCCATGAAGTGTAACCTTCTCCTCTTCTTTAATAAATAGGTAGGGTTCCAGGCCGAAGCCCCCCTCATTCTCTGAGAGGGATTTCTCAAAAAAAAAAAAGAGTGCCCACATGTCCAGACGGTGTCCGGCTCCCCTCCCTAGACCTCCCATGGCGACCACTCCCCAACTTTTGCCAACCCCATCGCCCTCACCACCAACGTCACCCCCTCTCCCTCACCAACTATGGAAGTTGTGGTCCCTTACTCAAAACAAATGAGAAAACACTGCAATGTCTTCAAAATGTGGATGATAGTGACGACCTTGGTTAACCTCTCAGCGGGTGGAGGTAGTGGAGAGGATGAAGAAAATATAGCCACAGTACTCGGAATGGATTTGGGAGGTGAACCTTACACGGGACAAAGTCTTTAGAGTCTTCTTCCCCAATAGAGCCCTTGTGGGAGAAACCTCAGCTGTCAGTCCGATCATATGTAGAGGAGTATCTTTTGTGTTCGCAGAATAGGGTTTGGACACCAGTGCGGTGGTGACAAAATTTTGAGGATCGTACTGGGTGACCTTGCATGGACTCCCGAACCACAGGAGGATGTTGCAAAGGTGGTGTCAAGTTTCAGAGTCCTACGAGTTGTGAAATCTGAAAAGATCCATATTTTACCAAAATTCGCTAGAAAGCAAGATCTATTGCAACTCGGATGTGGAAATTCATCGGATACCCAAATTCTTGCAAAAACCAAGCTCTGATACCAAACGAAATTCCACATAATGCATATATAAATCCGGTACTCTATAAGGAAGAGTAGGGAGTCTACTAGCAATCCAACACAAGCACACTCTTCAATACTAGATCTGCTACACAAGATAGATAATAACAATGCAGAACAAAACAATGTAAGCACCATAGTGAGCATAATAAGAAGCATGTGTGAACAATATGCAATAAAAACACAAGCTCAATCTCTCACTCTCATAAGTCCTCATCGATGGCTTTATCGGGACAAAGCATACAAGGTCCTAAATGCATGCAAAAAGAAAAACACACAAGGAGGTTTTTTAGGTGGAAACCCAAATTGAGAAAAATCACCCCAAGTAAGACAGGTGGGAGACCAGCAGCCTCCCCTTCAATAAAATATCCACGAATTGGTACAAGTATTATAGAAGAACCCAGAAGTTACCCTCGATACCTCGCCACGCCCGGCTCCTTCCTTTGCTTAAGCTTGCCTCCTAGTTTCTCACTCTCAGCACGTTGGAGCATCCTCCCGGCCTTGGTAACTAGTGGATCTTCCAAACTTTATTGCCACAACAACCTATTACCAAGATCGCAAGTGGTGGGCAAAAATGAGAAGAGAGAAGAGTGATTGGAAAGGCCTTACAAAGGATCGCAAACCATTGCATATATGCTTGCGTGATCAAGACCTCAAGTAGTCAAGATCTTGATCAACAAGACTAAGCTAAATATGCATCCAATGGTTTGGATCACCTCAATCAACAATCCAATGCATGAACACTCAAAAGATCTAGACCCCAAAATCACAACGAATGAATGGGTGTGGATATAGATCAAGAAGCTAGCAAGAAAAGGCATTCATAGGATTGGATCTTGAGTTTCTCTCTATGTATGAGCACTCATCATGAAGAAGATTATTAAGCGCATGAGACTCATCACTTACTAGGCCTTGATCCATTGCTTGAGTTACTCTTTGTTCTAAATCCCAAATAGTAGAATTGTGGGACTTGGATCTAAAACAAGGAGAAACTAGCAATCAATGGATTAGGTCTAGGATCCCTTCATTCTAGAGAGAAGAGCCACTAAATTCACAAGGAAAATCGGAGATGGAGCTCTCTCTCTCTCTCTAGCATGGCCTCTCAAGGCCAAGAGAGAAGACATGGAGAAGAAAAGCCTCCAGGGGTTTCTCTCTAGGGATTTTTCATTGCCTTAATGGATGGGGAGCATGCCTATTTATAGATTTTAGAAAACCCTAGTGATTAGTGCCACAAATCCCAGCTCAGAACAATAATTAAACCAAGTAAAAACCAAAACTAGAACAAATCGTGTTCACTACGTGTGAGTCGTGCACATAACTTAGAAAAGTCATGCTCAGACAATTCCAGGTTGTGCACACGACATGAGGTCGTGCTCACGACTGCTGACGTGACATCTCACATCCTATAATCTCGGGCCATTAAGATACGATCTAAAAAATATGAAGAATCTTACCTGCTAAGTCGTGCTCACAACTTGAATCGTGTGCATGACTGCTACAGGATCGTGCATGATTTGTATCGTGCTCACAACTACTACAGGATCGTACACACGACTTTGAGACCGTGCTCACTACTGTACCAGGTCGTGCTCACTACTATTCCAGGTCGTGCTCACTACTACTACAGAAATAAGCAGATCGTGCTCACTACTATATCAAGGTTGTGCTCACTACAATTCCAGGTCGTGCTCATTACTTCTACAGGAAAAGTAGCAAAGTAAAAAAAGATCTAGTAGTGATTAAGGATCAAGGTCAAAAATCGATTTGATCAAAACTATGAAAGTGTGGGTCTAGCCCACATGATCATGCATTGACAAATATGCAAGTTTAATTAATATAAAGCATTTTAATAAAAGTGTAGGATTCACAAGAAATTCTTCGATTTCTTCCGAAAGCATATGATTATTCATATGTTTCTCATGTTCCGTGAATAGCTGGGACGATGAGGAAGATCCAAAATGGCATTTCAAGAATCGATCTGATTCTATCTTTCTTCCTTCCGTTTGAAGAAAGGAAGGATCTCAAATAATCGATCTTTCTTTTGGTTGTTAAATCTCTCTTTCAAATTAAGTTCCGAATTAGTGCAAGCTGCCAAAGGGAGTGGCGATGCCATACAAAAAAAGGAAGAGACTCATAGAATGGTAGAAGCAAATAGTGCTTTTGCACATTTTCGTTAATCCGTGACAAACATGATCACTTTTTTCTTTCCTTATGGGATATAGATATAATCTATTAAATTAATTTTAGAAATTTATTAATCTTTTTTTTTTAAGTTTCCAATTAGAATTAGATACTTATTAGGTTAGGTTAGGTCCTAGGTCTCGAGTCAATTATGAAATATCTTGTTTGTTGAAATGCCTCCTAAAAGTTTAAATTCATGATAAAGACATTATTGAGAGAGAGAGAGATGGCTTTTCTCGAATGAAATGAAACATTTGATGATTCATGTAACAGGAGACTTTCCATTACTTAGCCGTAAAGTTATGTGGTCATGAAAAGAGGATTAATTTGAATAGAACTGGCGGGGTGGTAGAGTCGTGGAAACACTTGTTTATTTCATATTTTAGATTTTAGCCCCTTGGAACAATATGCACAAAGACGAGTGTGATTCACCAATTGAGGAATTTAAGGATTTAATTTGAAATTTGAATCTCCCACTGCCAATTAAGGAAGGTGTTTAACTCCTCCCACCATCCTATATGTGCATGCCAATTAACTCCTTCCAACCCATATATGCACCATAATTAACTCACCCCCTCACATATATTCACGGTAATTAACTCCCTTCAACCAATATATGCACGAAAATTAACTCCCTCCCTTACATATATGCATGGTAATTCACTTCCTCCCACCCATACATGCATCATCTATATAACAAGGGACGACGGTATTGTGCTGACTAGACAAAATGGAACGCTAACTAGGACAAAAACGCATGCTAAATAGACAAAACCATGTTCTCTCTCTCTTCCCTACCCATCCTCTCTCCACTTAATCGCAGCCAATCGTCCGAGACCCCTATAAAACCTGCGAACACAGTTGTACCTCCCCCTAGAAAAGTGGCAATCCCCCTCTAATCCCGGCTCCCTCTTTCCTAACCCGATCGCAACAGATCCCAGTCGTTCGTTTCCTCCCCCGCGCGCTGCAGGTCTGACTCCCCCATCGCGAGATCCTCTCTATCTTAAATCGCATCAAAACCGACCCTTCTCTCTCCTATCTTCCCTCTCTCGGAATCCTGATCACCATCGATCCTCTCTTTACTCCCATTCCATGTCTCTCTCTCTTCTAGCCGTAGCCGATCACAACCGTCCGAGACTCAACCCCCTAAAAAACCAGCGACCACTCTCTCTTTCCCGATATCCCTATCACTAATCTGATCTCTCCTCCTTCTTTTCCTCCTTAATTCTCTCTCTCTAACTAATCCTCTCTCTACCTAACCTGATCACAGCCGTCAATCTCTCTCTCTCTAAACCCAACCTCTCTCTTCCTTCTTTCTCTCAGGATGACTCTCTCTCTTTCCTTCTCTCTCTCTTTCTCTCTCTTGGATTCCCTCTCTTTCACCCGATCACAGCCGTTCCCCATCTCCCGCATGCATGAGCAATACCCTCCCTCACGATCGTGCCTGATTTCCTCTCTCCGATCTTCTCTCTCTCTCTCTAAATCTCTTTCCATCTCTCTCTTCCTACCCGATCCAACCCCTCATCCCAATCCTCTCTCTCACTTCCTTGCTTTATCTACAGCCATCAACCCGACCTCTCTCTCTCTCTCTCTCTCTTTCCCCCACTATATTGCAGTCGTCCATTTTACCCGATCCAATCGTCCACACCTCTAAAACCTATCCATGCAAATCCAAATATACCAAGCCGATCGAACCCCTATCCCCTCTCTCTCTCTATCCCACATGAACCCCCTCACGTCTTCTCTCTTTATCTCTCATGCTCTTTTTTCTCTTCTCTCTATATACAGTGCCGACAGGTGTGTCATATGTCCTCTCTCTTTGCGTATTCTGGTTTTTAACTTTTCATTCGTTTTGGTGAAATGTGATGAATCAGTCTACTATATAAAACAGGGTGTTACCTTTGAAGGCGGTTGCTTAGGTGACAGCGAATGTCCCAATAGTGGCCGTTGTTGGTTGTGTCGGGGTCGTCGGTCCATCGAGAGCGGGGCCACTGTAAGCCGGTGTTGCGGCCTAAAGTGTTTTGTTTCCGAAGGTGGTCAAGCATGTTGCCGCTGAATATGATGGTGGGGTGGTGATGCCCGGTGGGTGTCTTGCCGCCGAAGACGGCCCGATGCTGTGCCAACAGTTGTGTTGCCGCCGAAGGTGGTCCGATTGTGTTTTTCATCCGAAGGTGGCCCACTGTAGTGCCGACAGGCACGGGTATGCACTAGTAATTAATAAGGAAGACCGCTTGCATGAGTGTGACTCACCTAAAGAGTATAGATCGAGATGAAGAAAATGGCGATTGAAAAAATATCTCATAGCTCTCCGATATACCAGTTTGATGAGTGCAATTCACCTGGTGGAGAGGTCCGAGGGTCCCACTGAACATTCACAAAGGAGTGGAAAAAGTATTATATTCCGGGAGAGAATCCCACCCGGGCATGTAGCCGTCTCCCTCTTCCGGTTAATAAGCCTCGTTTTTCATGACGGCGGTCGTCGTTGCCGGAGGCAGCAGTGTGCTGACAGGCACACAGGTATTGCTAGTGTGTGTGTATGTGTAATCGGGTCGGATTTTAATCATATAGGATCAGAACAAATCCATATTTGATCCATTATATTTATATTTCGAATCGGATCAGATCCTTTTTTAATGAATCTTGGACCAAAAAACTATAACCAAACCCGAGTTAAATTGATCGGATTCGGATCATGGTCTGGCCCATTGACATGTCTAGGTGTCCAAAATTCCAGGGGACCAAACAAAGAGTGACTCACTGAATTTGTGCAAGACATTTATTGAATTACTTCCAAGTGAAGTTCCTTGATTACTATCGAGGAAATTCTTTTGGCAAGCTTTAAAGGCCATACACTCCTGCAACTTTTAAGATTTGAAATAGAACCCTTTATTGTAGTAGTATTAGCTAGGATTGTTTTAAAATTATATAAGTTCGCCCTCCTAAATTTTTAATAAAATATAAGATCCCGTCTCCCAAATATTTTTTTAACATTCGGCCTCCCAAGGTTCGATTCCTGAATCCGTCCCTGTGTGATGTGGATGTGGGTCATGGGACATTAATGGGATCCCCTGTGTAAGTAGGGGTGGCAATGGGTCGGGTCGGGTTGAGACATAGGTATAAGGGCAAAACATCCAACCCGAACCCGACCCGTTTAATAAACGGGTCAAAAACTTAAACCCGAACCCGACCCGCCTAAGAACGGGTTGACCCGACCCGACCCGTTTAACCCGTTTACTAAACAGGTCGGGTCGTGTCGGGTCGGGTTGGCTCGGGTTGGGTCAACAGAACCTATGTAAACCTGTCGGGTTGGGTCAAGACGGGTGGGATTGGGCCGGGTTGGATCGGGTTGGGTCAACAGAACCTATGTAAACTTGTCGGGTTGGGTCAAGACGGGTGGGATTGGGCCGAGTTGGTTCAAGTTGGGTCAGGTCGGTTCGGGTTGGCTCGGGTCGGGTCGGGTTGAAATGACCCATTTGGTAAACGGGTCAAGTCGGGTCAATCGGGTTGTAAGGACAAACTCGAACCCGACCCATTAAATAAACAGGTCAATCGGGTCGACCCGTTTATGACCCGAACCCGTTTAGAGCAAACCCAAACCCGCTAACTTCGGGTCGGGTTCGGGTCGGGTTGGCGGGTCGGGTCAAGAATTGCCACCCCTACCTGTAAGTATATGATGCGGTGTGTATTGGTTAAAAAAGAGAGAATGTAGAAGAGTTTTGTGAATTTTTTTTTTTAGCATCCAACAACGTCTCATCTATGGGACGATTAAGGTAGCCCCGTACCAGTTTTTAGTTCGATGCAAGCAAGAATCGATCCCGGATCTCGGGTACCAAACCCCGTGACTTTACAGTCTTTACTAACTCATCTAGCTAGCACTTAATATTGTGATTGGTGCTACCCAACCGATTCCTAGAAGAGAGCTCATAGTGAATGGATCCATCCCATCCCATGCAGATGAAAACATGTGGCCACGTTAGGGGTGGCAACGTGTCGGGTTTGTGTCATGTCTAGTTTCGGGTCGTGTCCAAAACCCCTAGATCCGGACCCGACCCGATTTAACTAATCGTGTCTAGATCTTAAACCCGTACCCAAACTGTTTATAAATGGGTAGACCAGATAAGACCTATTAGACCCGTTTACCACACGGGTCTATTCAGTTGACCCGATCCGACCCAGTCTGACTTGACCCGACCTGACCCGATAGACCCTCTGGTACTACATATTACAGTATCGGATTACGGGTAGACCCAACCCGACTCGACACGACCCGTTGAATTTTAAACGGGTCTTCCCGGGTCTACTGTGTCCAGACCCTAAATCCGAACCCGACCCGTTTATTAAACGGGTCTATCGTGTAGACCCGTTTCAACCCGAATCCGTTTATCCCTGACCGAGACCCGCTAACTTGGTGTCGTCTGCCGTGAAATTACCAGCCCTGTGCCACGTACTGAGCATGAGCTAGTTGAGCCACCACCATTTACTTATATATTTATGTATTTGCATGTTTGTAATACAGTGGGGAAGGAGTAAACATGGGGGGCATTCTCTCTCTTTGCTCGCGAGGGCAATTTGTTTTTTTTAAATTAGAAGAGGCGGGGTCGACTCGCCGAAGGCGCTGGAGAAGTGCTGATGTTTTATTTAATTTTTTTATAATATTTTTATATAAAAAATATAATTAAAAATAGAATGCCGTGGGTCGGTCCATCGGACGTTGGCCGGGCGCAATGGGTCGATCCGCATGGTATTGGTGGCTCGCAGGGTGCTGGCTGGATGTGGTGGGTTGGCTCGCCGAATGATGGTCATGGCCGCCGGAGGTGGCGGCCACGGGACAAGGAATCGGCCCGATGCAGAGGGTCGACCCGACGGTCCCGACAGGTGTCAGTGGCCCACGGAGCACTGGCCAGACGTGGCGGGTCGGCTCGCCAAAACGTGGTCACGACCCTCGGAGGTGGTTGGCTCGACGCAGCGGGTTATATGTTTTTTTTACCTAAACATCAGGGGGAGTAAAATATAATTTACTCAAAAAAACAATTATAGCCAACTTGTCTGCCAACTTTTGATTGCCAACTTCAAGTGGAGGTGGCCACCATCAGCCACCACCCCCAGTCAGTCAATATCCACATACCGCCATGCCGCTGAATCTACCAACGCCCGTATTGGCGACCCATGGCCGGCCCCGCCATCCGCCGGCCACAACCCATTGTTGGCCACCGACGCCCACCACTGGCCGGCCGACACCCACCACCATCTGCCACCACCCATGCATGTGGCATCCCCGTTGAGTACATTACACATTACATGACCCTTAGTGAATAAGAATAGAGTAGGAATCATGGCCTATTTACAGGTTTTTTGGGGTATGTATTAAATAATCCCCCCCCCCTCCCCACCACCCAAAAAAAAAAATAAGGATCTGGTTTATTATTCACAACCCACGCATCCCGATCAAGTCGGCCAGTTATAGGTCCAAATTTTTGAAGGACTCCGATGATCGAAATCCTCCTCCACTCGAGGAAAAATCCTAATAGGCCTATTGCTACGCGATCGAAGGAAGGGTAGGGACATTGTCACGCTGCCTGTCGAAGCCTTCGACTGTAAGGCGTCTATAGTTACTTTTTAATAATTTAGCCCCCCCTGAGAAAAAATCCTGGGTCCGCCACTGCCGCCGAAGATGACCATGGTGGCTACCGAAGAAGGCCGTCCAAGTGCTGACAAGCATGGACATTACAAGCCAAAATTAAGTGACAGAGAACCTCTATAAACAAAAAAAACATCCAGTGATAGAATGATAGAGTAACGAGAAAATAATGGTGAAGATATCACTTTTTTTTTATGATTTTTGATAATGAAGTCCTATTACATTTTTTAACTTGGACGGGCCGGGTTGCCGGGTCGTAGGATGGGTTGGGTTGAGAATGGGCAACCCAATTAATATTTGGACTGACTTGGGTTGGAGTGTGATTAATATATACATTTCTTCCATCTTTATTCTATTTTTTCTTTCTTATGTATTTGTTTCATCAAATATATTCCGAATCAAAAGTTCTATATGTTTGATATGGTAGTGTATAGTATATACTGTACATCGATACTTGTCTCTTTTATATTAGTATAGGCATTTTTTTACATTATAAGTTATTCTTCGTACAATTTTTTGTTTTGTGAAATTTAATACGATTGAATTTTAATCGAGTATTTGTCCTACACATAGTTTTTTTTTTTTTTTTGAGAAAGAGCGAAGTTCTTTGAAGATATAACTACACATATCGCTATTGTTAGAAAAAATAATTTTTTTTTGTTAGAAAAAATAATTTTTTTTTGTTAGAAAAAATAAATTAATGTACTGAAATAGACTGATATTATAAAGAAATCTTAACCCGGCCAACCCATTTGGGTTGGGTTAGGGTTGAGATATATCATCTTTGGGTTGGGTTAGGGTTGAGATATATCATCTTTGGGTTGGGTTAGGGTTGAGCACCAATCCAATCCAACACGTCCGAGTTTCACCCCTACTTTTAGATGCCACTGTCCAAAGGGTTTTGTTGTTTTCTAAAAGAATAGCATTAATTCCGTCTCTGTGATCAGTGGCAATATCTGACGGGTCCCTCGAACCTGAAAGAAATGCACACAATGGCACAAATAAAATGATATTATGTGAGTGATGGGAGAGGTAACTAACTTGGTTTTTTCTTTCGAAGGGACCACGTGGTCGAACATCACCTATTGGGGTGTTGACACAAGATAGACCAAGGATCTAAATTCACCACAAGAGTGAGCGAAAAACCATGATTTTTTATTATCCCCGTAGAGTCATAGACTGAAAGACTCGCCACTACATACCATGAGGAAAATGCCATAGCATTTATTTGAACTCGTGATCGAGGCCACAAATTGCATGTCTTACCTACCATACTAATAGTTTGAGACAGTAAGGGGGTGTTTGACATGAGAAAATATTGTTCCGCTTAAACATCACCCTAAAGAGGGTATTCTAGTCAATTACTATTTCCAATATACATTGATGGTTTAGCGTTCCGGTTAGCATAGAATCGGATGGAGTGATGAAACATCATTTCCAAGTCATTCATTGTACCGGAACAAATAGTATATCCCTTGAGTTTGAAATATGGAACAACAGATAGAAACATATTGGTCCGGAACGATGGCAAACACCTCCTAACCTGGTGTTATTGTTGTCCCTCCACCCCTCCCCCCGGGCGCACGTGCAGTATACACACATGGAAGGATACTATGCTGACTTGGACTTGGTCATGGCGCACATGTAATCTTAATCTAAAATCTTCATGACATGTGCATATGTTTTAACTTTCTCGTCTAAATGGTTTTTGATAGTCTTTTGGAACATTGGTACGTGACACGCATAAGTTCCACATTGGATTTAGGACTCTACCCAATTATTTTTGTGAATCGACTTTTAGTTGCTTTCTTGAAAGCATATTTTGAACTAGACATGTTCGTCTAAAACCTACGATATTTAGGCAGTGTTAGGCATCATTCCGGACATGTTCATTTCTATACATAGTTAAATCAACAGATATTATTTGTTCCAGTCGAAAGGACTTCAGAATAATAATTTATTACTCCATCTGTATCTATACTAATTGAAACATTGAACAATCGGATTACATTGGAAATAGTAATTAACATGATTACTCTCTTCTGGATGAGATTTAAGTAGAACACCAGCTCAATCCTTATGTCAAACACCCCCTTAGTGTTCATTTACTTATGTACAATTTCAGAATTTAGTGTCCTCATTATTACAAATTGGCCATTGTCCAATTGTGCTAGGGGTAGAAGGGTAATTATGCACACACACACACACAAAGAGAGAGAGAGAGAGAGAGAGAGAGAGAGAGAGAGAGAGAGAGAGAGAGAGAGAGAAAGAAAGAGAGCTAGAAAGGGTGAAAACAATCGGCAACGGTGGTGGAGGTGTGCCCTCTCCCCACTCCCTTGTTTCCGGCCGTCAGTGTGTGGGGGGTTGCCATCGGTGGGTTGAGTCCTTGTACCGTCATGTGATGGTCTAGGTGGTGAACCAGCACCTGTTGGTTGTGTTGCTCCGGTCGGTGGGGCATTGGTATGTCCCCCCTGGGGAGTAGGTTTTTCATGTTTACGCCGGCATGTGTCGCCTCCTGGGGATCCGATTGTGAGCTCTCCATTTATTTGAACCAAAAAAAAGAAAGAAAGGAGGAGAGGGAGAGAGATGGTAAAAGGGTAATTACCCTTCAATTATTGTCCACACTAGGATAAATAACCCTGATTGGAGAAGATTCCATTATCATTAACTTCCACATTGTCTATCCATTTATTGTCCTAATGATGGAAAGGGTAATTACAGCTATACATAAAGAGCATATTGTATTATGCATCCTCACACAAAACCCATGAACCCAAATGTCTACTCCCTTTCTCTGTCCCATCGTCTGCACCCCCATAACAGTATTGTCCATTGCACCCATACCTGATCAATGCATTCCCAACTAGCAGGTAAAGGGATGGCAGTGATCAAGTGCAAGCTGGAGCCAATGTCGTTGGGCCAATCGTAGTCATTCCTTTGCCTGCCTGCTGGGATTGCAATGCACCAATTGGGTATGGGTGTAGCTGACAACTTAACGTGGGGTATAATTGATAGGGCAGAGAAAGGGGTTGATGATTTGGGTTCGAAACCCATACACATATACAAGCACTCACGCGCGCTCACACACACACACACACACACACACACACACACACACAGAGAGAGAGAGAGAGAGAGAGAGAGAGAGAGAGAGAGAGAGAGAGAGAGAGAGAGAGAGAGAGAGAGAGAGAGAGAGAGAGAGATGTAGGATTTTCATCCATGGTCAGAGGTGCAGCGGAAGATGTTGGAAAATCGTTCTAAGTTAACAATTTTATGATTTAATCAAAATCTTTATAGCAAATGGTTTATTAGATCAAATATTTTTGTTAAACAAACAACAGATAAAGACTAAACACGAAGTTTTTTTAGAAATGGTTTGTCAAGGCAGAGCGGGTTCTATGGAACCGTCATTCACCTTGCCGAACATTTCTAAAAGAGAAAAAAATATTATCTAAATTATTTCTAATTATTTAGAGTTTTAAATTAGATGCAAATCGATTTGATTAGATCTAACAATAGGAAAAGATGAGAGTTAGAAACTCTGGCCTGGTGGTCGAATGGCACTAGGCGTTGTCCCAAGAATCTTATTGCTCCCTCTCGTGCAGGTCTCATGACAATTGATCTCGGAGATACGACAAGCCCGGTCAGGCGACCTCCTTCCCGTCAGCACGGCTTCAGAAAGGATATGCGAACCTCGAACAACTTTTAGGAACCAAGAGACTCAAAACAAGAGGAGATCCTCTCGGACCAAGAAGGCAGCACCGCAGCACAAGCTTGATTTGAGAAAAAGGGAAAGATAGATAGAGAGTAATTTTGAAATTCGGAGTGTATATTCTCCATGGCTGCACCGGATCTTATATAGGTCTCGGGTAGTTAATAGGAGGCTGAAAGAGGGGAATGGTTTATGAGCTGCGATCAGGTCCATTTACTCTACATATTACAGCTCGTAGAGAACTTGCTCGTAACAACTAGTATGCAGCAACAGGTCATGTGACAACCAAGATCCAATAGGCCAAGAGCCAAGACTCCTGAGGCAGGAATGCCAAAATGGATGAGGTGAGGTGAGGTGAGGTGTACAAGGCCATGAGTTAGCCCCACATCGCCTGAAAAGAAGGAGATCCTGAGCTATATAATTTCCCCTCCCAAACATAGAAGACGCGTTTTAAAACCGTGCGCCGCTACGGAATTCGTAAGAACTCCGTAGTTAAGCGTGCTCGGGCGAGAGTAGTACCAGGATGGGTGACCACCATGGGAAGTTCTCGTGCGGGCACGGGCAAAGCGGACAATATCTTGTGTGTTTGGGACGGATGTTACAAAATGGTATCAGAGCCGGTTCTCCTCGGGATGGGGGGGTCTAACCCTACACGAGGACGTGTAGCCCTGAGGGGGGTGGATTGTGACGACCAAGATCCAATAGGCCAAGAGCCAAGACTCCTGAGGCGGGAATGCCAAAATGGATGAGGTAAGGTGAGGTGAGGTGTACAAGGCCATGAGTTAGCCCCACATCGTCTGGAGAGAAGGAGATCCTGAGCTACTTATATAATTTCCCCTCCCAAAAATAGAAGACGCGTTTTAAAACTGTACACCGCTACGGAATTCGTAAGAACTCCGTAGTGAAGCGTGCTCGGGCGAGAGTAGTACCAGGATGGGTGACCACCCTGGAAAGTTCTCGTGCGGGCACGGGCAAAGCGGACAATATCTTGTGTTTTGGGGATGGATGTTACAGGTCGCATGCACAAAGGCTAGTAGCCAAAATGAAAAGTAATAAAAATATTTAAGGAAAATAATTAATAACAAAAACAAGGCAGGTGTGGACCAATCCATTTTGAAGCGGTTACCGTGTTCATGTCCATGGGCACACACACACACACACACACACACACACACGCCGCCCCGGCCTGGCTCGACTCGGCACGACATGCACGCGCACGCGTGTGTGAGTTTGTGGAGTCCCTCTTCTTATGTGATGACTAGTGGGGGAAAGGGAAAATCCCTTTTAAAATAGGTAAGAGGATTTTCCCCTTACCGATATGGGACTAAAGTCCTTGGTTTAGTGTGGTTTGTAAACACATAGCCAACAATCCTCTACATGTGTTTAAAACCACTAAATATTAAATAATCAATCAAAATTTTTAAATATAAAATAAAATAACTTTGCTGGATTCCTTATATTACGCAGTAGATGTAGGTACCTGATCGGTGTATGGATACACCATATTTATGCCTCTAAATCTATATTTTATTTCTCTCTTTCATTCCATTATCGGTGCTCTTATGTGTGTGTGTGTCGAACTTGTAAGAAATCAAACAAATTGCACGAAAGACAATTCAAACGGAGCAAATTAGAGAAGAAGTAAAGACAAAAGCTATTTTACTATTAATTTTAGATCTTTTATTAGATGAGAAGATATCATAGAACTATAGGGTTCTTTGAGAGTTTCGAAACGAGTCTAAGAATGCCTAATTCCAACAATCGAGCAAAAAGTTATAGCCAAAACAAGTCGAGCTCACAGGGCTGAAAACAATAAATAGTGCACAACCGATCGATCGGCTGTGCATGGCTGAATCAGCAACGTGCACACGCTTGATTGCGGATTTTGATGGATTTTCTTTTGGAAAAATCCTAGGACGAACCATATACTATAAATATGTATTTTGGGGATCTAAAACACATTTTTTGGAACCCGGAAGCCATCGCGGAGAAGAGGATCAACGTCGTCATTATCGCCATGCTCGGCTAAAGCCTTCCTCTAGGGTTTCGATGAAACCCTAGTCTAGGAAGCTATGCTTTTTTTTTTTTTTAGGGTTTTATATTTCTTCTATAGACTGTTGCATGGTTTGTGATGAATAATGAATCATTTTAGTTAATCTATGACATGAATCGTTTTGCTTTTACTATAATTGTTTGTATCTAGATTATATGCATCGTGGGGTATTGTCTATAATTGTGATCTATAACTTTTATTCAAGAGATCGTGTTTTCTTGGATAAACCATACTTAGGGAAGACGATCCGTTCCTAGAAGGAAGGATTGTGCCAAACGAAGATGATCCATACCAATGATGCACTTATAATACTCATCATAATTTATCTTCTATATTTTATCTCACGATTATCATGCAATGTTTTAATATACCCGTAAGCACACCTTTGGATAAATTATGCTTAGATATGACAGTCCGTGCCTAGGAGGACGGATCGTTCCAACCGAAGATAGTCCATACCATTGAGACGCATATATAATCTTCTCCAATTGTATCTTTGGATGGGTCATACCTCGGTAACATGATCCGTACCCAGGAGGACGGATCGTGCTAACTAAAGATGGTCCTTTCCATTGATACGATTGTAGAATTTTTCAATGACACCATCAAAACTTCTAGTCGTGATTGGTCGAATCCATATAAGAGGTTAAATCTGAAAATTGGCATGTATAACTTAGTTGTAAAACTAATGGTGGATTCGCTACCCTAAACCTTCTCTAATTGATATCTTATCTCATTTTAATCTTGTTTTGTTATTGCTTTACTTTACTTAGTTTAATAAAATCAAGCATCCACTCTGATGGGCGATCTCTAGTCAGGAAGGTAAGAAGACAGGGGTATTGGTGGCCCACACTTATTATTCAAGACGCCCTCAAAATCACTTAGAGATGCCTTCAATACCAGAAGCAGACCACCATCAGCCATTTACCCGCAGAAGAGCTACATCCCCTGGCGAGCCCATGGTGATTCTAGCAATGGGGGCTCGACATAGTGGGTCCCTTCCCCGTGTCTACTCAGCAGAAGAAATTCATCTTGGTCACCATGGACTACTTCGCCAAATAGGTGGAAGCAATCCCGTTGGCCAAGATCGGCGAGAAGCAAGTGAAAAGACTTTTTCTGGAAGAATATTTTTTGTAGATTCGGTCTCCCTTGCGTACTCATCATGGATAATGGGTGTCAGTTCGACAACCGCTTAATCAAAAGCTTTTGTGCCGAGCATAAAGTAGACCTGAAGTTCTTCTCTCCAAGGTACCCCCAGAGCAATGGGCAAGCCGAGGCTACAAATTGGGTAATTTTGGATAACTCAAAGAAACAACTGGAGTAAAGCAAAGGGCTATGGGAGAAAGAGCTCGACGGTGTGTTATGGGATTATCAAACCACTCCCTGTCGCTCAACGAATGAATCACCTTTCAGCCTAACCTACGGCTACGAAGTCGTCTTGCCCATAAAGGTAGAAGTGCCTTCGGAGAGGATGCTCGTTGTGGACGAGTTCGACAAGAACAACCTACTTATCAACTCCCTCGACTAGTTCGAAGAGTGCAGAGAGCTCGCGAACACGCATCTTGCCGGCTATAGGCAAGAAATGAAGCACTCCTACAACAAGAGAGTCCGCCATCGAGCTTTCAGATCTGGCAACCTCGTGATGAGAAAAATGTTTGCTAACACACAGGAGCTCAACGCAGGGAAGCTTGCGGCGAATTGGGAAGGCCCCTTTATTATACACGACGCGGGAGGATCGGGCTCCTATAGGCTAAAGACTTAAGATGGTGACCTCCTGGAACGACCGTGGAATGCCTTTCATCTTTGGAAATATTATCTGTAGCGCGTAGGCGTCCTCTTGTAAACCACTGAGAAATAAAGAGTGTTTTGACTAAATAAGTTATTTTTCAAATCTGTGCTTGATAGTGATCTACAAGAAAAGTTCGCACGCGATCAACTCACACACAACTTCCATAAAGAATTGCTCGTATGTGATCAGTTCACATGCAGCTTCCATAAAGAATAGCTTGCACGCGATCAGTTCACACGCAGCTTCCATAAAGAATAGCTCGCACGCGATCAGCTTGTACACAGTTTTCATTAAGAATAGCTTGCACATGATCAGTTCGCACACAGCTTCATAAAGAATAGCTCGCACGCGATCAACTCGCAAGCAGTTTCCATAAAGAATAGCTCGCACGCAGCTCCCATAAGTTTGCTATCTAGAGGACTTTAAACATGACCGGGGTCATTCGCGTTCACATGTTGTGATAGGAAGAACCCCGGGGTAATCTAAGGGGACCCGAATGGGTGACCACCCAATCGGGCGACCTAAAAATCCCTTGGTAACCCCTTGAAGCACGAAACTGGTGAGGTCGCAAAAAGAATGTGAAAAGCCACTTGACATGAGCTAAAGATAAGTCCAGTGATTGGGGTGGAGGGGATTCTTAACCAGGTAGGGGGCAACTAGCAGTTAATTCATTTTTGAAAATAAAAATATTGAACTTTTGAGCTCGAAGTTTTGATTTAAGTTTTGAATTATGTAAATTTTTATAAGTTCAAGAGTCAGATCGCGTTTTAGTCGGGCATACCGAATTTTTTTGCATATTGATCTTTTTGTGGTCTCTGTTTTATGCTTTAGTTGCCTCGCTCGAGGTAGGATCCTTGAAACTACTAAACAATCTCAAAGGCGAACACATTGACCAAAAAGACCAATTTCTAGAAAAACCATTCATATAAGAAAAGTTACATTGCGAGGAGATTACAAGGATGAGCTCAGGGCTTGATTGTCTCCTCCCCACTATCATCTAAGCGGCGCCTCTTCTTCGACTTCTTCGCCTTGTACCTCTCGACGGCATCGATGGCACCTTTCTGAAAGTTTGTCCAGCTGTGCCTGGAGACGAGCTCGCTGTGCCTGGAGACGAGCTCGCTGTGCCTGGAGGCCCTTGGAGTGTGCCTCCTGGAGACGAGCTCGCTGTGCCTGGAGGCCCTTGGAGTGTGCCTCCTTCGCTGCGCCGAGCTCGGTCTTCAAAGCACTCACTCCGCCTGGAGCTGATGCGTTTTCGAGTGGAAGCGAGCTTGCTATATCTGGAGGCCCACGGAATGTGCCTCCTTCCCGGCGACGAGCTCGGCCTTCAGGGCTTCCACTTCCCCCTCGAGTTGGCGCGTGATGGATTGGGAGGCCTCTTTTTCCCCTATTGCCTCTTGAAGCTCACTAGCGAGGTGAATACGGGTTTCCTCCACAGACGTCGACTTCTCCGCCAACACAGCAAGCTGCTGCTGAAGTTCGGATACTTGCACCTTAAGCTCGGAGATGCAGTTAGCCTGGCAGAGTTGGTGGACGTGTTCGTCCAGCTGATGCTCTGCGCCATGGAGGGTGCCGTCGTAGAGGGCGATGAGGTCCCGCCCTATAGAATGAGTGCCATCAGCAATGACTTAAGCTCTTCATCTTGTCTGCAAAGGTGAAATGCTAGCTGAGAATCGAGTTAAAAGAAGAAGAGATGATAAATTGTGAGATTACCTCAGTGAGTCTCTCGTAAAGTGTCATTTACGGGAGCTGGGCAAAGGCGTTGCGGCCAAGGACCTCGCAGAGGCAGTGAGACACACTACAGCATCTCAGGCCTTTTCCGGGGGCCATAAAAAATTTCTACATATATTGAAATCGTTACATTTCTCTCTCAAATTCTCAACAAAAATACTATCCAGTTTTAACTGACACCCATGAACTCTACGGAGTCATACCTTTTATGTTACTAAAACCCACATCAAGTAGGAACTGATAGCAGGTTAGAATCTATAAAGCAAATCCCAAACTTTTTCGATAAAAACATAAAGGAAACCTACCCCATAAAAAAACATACAGGAATAAATGGAAAGACATATATAAGGACAGATTTATATTAGAAAGCAAAACGCACTGGCAAATGTACTAGAAAAAACATTCGAAACCGATTAGGTAAAATTTGAAATTTATTACCTAAATCATTCATGTCGTGGGGGTTCAAAGATGTCTGCATGGGTAGGATATGGAGCACGTGGTGCTGGAGGCCAAAAACCACCATGTAGCATCTGTGTGAAGGTCGATTGTTGGTATGGAAGCTGAGAGCTTGACATTTGTGAAGACATGGATGCAAATGTATCCTACATGATCAAATTACAAAAGTTTCTTTTTTATCAAATGTTAGAAATAATTTTAACATTTACATTCCACTAAACGTACCCGATGTAACATCTGGCTAAGCGCCTGAAAGTTTGTACGTAATCCATTAATGGCTTCATTCAACTGCAGGTTCTCGTCTACCAAGCGCTCATACTTTGAGATGAACTTGTCGTGCTCTGACTTGAGTTCCTCGTACTTTGAATGGAGCTGCTCGTGCTCTGATTGAAGCTGCTTGTGCTCTAATTGAAGCTGTTCCTGTTCTGAATGGAGAGTGGTTATCTGTTCTTGCATCTCTTGTTGCAAAGGATGCTCAAAGCTGAAGTATTCCCGACGTTTGATGCCCATCCCCTGGCCCCGTATGCGTCCTTGACTCTCTGAACCAAGGACTTCCTGAAATATTGCATCCTCGTCTACAGTCCCAGAGTTCTGTCTAGATTGCTCCATCAGTTGATCCATCCGACTCTGCAATGCATGAGAGATGAATAAATAATGTTTTGTACACTTGAAGACAACAAGAATATAAATTGAAGCCATCGATAAGTATTATCAGAAAAACTTACTGTGATCTGCTGGGTGTGCGAGTTCGCGGAGGTCCCGTCTTCCTTAACATGGGTGCGATCCCACAACTCCTTTCGGTTTGGGTCCCGACCCAAATCTATTCGCTGCAAATAACAAGAAGACTATTCAATTATAATACACTAAAAATTATCACAAATTCTAAAATTAATACATATATACCAAGTCATCTCTCCTCTGTGCGAAACTCGTCCGCCCAGATATATGTGTGACCTTCTGATGCACACGATTTTCCGTGTTTCTGTCACATGTTTTCTAAAAAAATAGAATGTTACGTATTATAATAGTGAATACATGTAATTATTGCATTACAAAACAACTTAATTCATTACTTACCCTCCACCATGTCTGCGAGAAAATATCCTCACAAATCTTGGTCCAAGTAATATTATCAAAACCACGGGGAATGTGAAGGATCGCCTCTTGATGTGTATATGACTCATAGAAATCCCTATACAACTTCGACCTAGTATCATTCCAGGTCTTCCTACAGTTGTCTTTCAAGATGGAAGCCAGATCTCCCGCGAAATCAATATCAAAATACTCCTGATAATATTAAGAAATAACAATAAGTATACATTGTAAATTATACATGCAGTTCTTTAAATTTTATCTTACCCTAGCAGTCGTCACCATATCAACCCATTTTGAATGTTGGAAGTTGTCAAAATTTCGCTGCCAAAAGGGAAAGTTATTTTGGTCCTTCACCCACACACCGATCTTTGTGATGAATTTATTTCGATTCGAACCCACAGGTCTTCCGTTATTAATTCTTATCGGAAGTCTGTCTGCCGCATTAGTTGGTCTAGGGATACCCTTTGCATCGCCCCTTGGTCTCTTTAGGTTAGAAGAAGATGATCCTATATGAAAAATAACAATAAAATTAGTATACGGTCATCTGTAATATAATATAAAAATAACAATTTGTCTTAAAATGATAAAACTTCAACATACCTCTAATAGAGGATACTATAACAGATGTATTGACTGGAACATTGGTATCAAACGACTCCTGTGTCTCTGCGTCCTCCAAACTCGGATGATCATGTATAGGAGGATCCAATATAGGAGAATCCCGTGTCGGACCATCCAATATAGGAGGATCACGTGTTGGAGGATCCAATATAGGAGAATCTGTTATACGAGTACCCCCCTCCACCCCCACCCTCCCATGCCGACGCCACCTACCACGAAGCATTTATAGAATAAAGGTACTACCTGTTACATGGAATAATAAGGGACATATAAGAGTAAAGATGAAAACAAATTTATGTAAAAATAAGCAAATGCAAACCATGCTTTGTTTAGGAATAAAGTTGAAAGCCATGCTTTGTTTAGCAATTGCAGATTGCTAGTCAAAATGCATGAACACCAACCAAGAACACCAAGCTAGAACACCAAACAATTAGTGTTAAGCAAAAAACAACAATAGCTATAATCTGATTTAATAGCATGAACACCAAGCAAGAAACAACAATTTTAGGAGTGGACCGCATATATGAGCAGGAAATTCAATATATTTAATTTAATGGATACACACATGCGCTCATCACATACAATAACATGGTGGGCAAGGGTAAGTTCTCATGCATAGGCCATAGATTAGACGGGATAAAAGAAGAGAGCAGAAGCCTGTCATTAGAAGATGATTGGGACCAATATAAATTGAAAAGAATGCGCAATTCAATGCTTCAAAAAGTTATATCAGCTTCAAAAAGTTATATGACGGACCACTTTAGTCTTTTTAATGATTTTGACGGACAATTCAATGATTTTGATCTTTTAATCTATGCATTTAGACTTTTTATCCCCATCTATCCTATATAACGGACCACTTTAGTAGTAAGATACCATTGTGCAACATAAATTAAGTCTTCTTGCCTTCAAGGGATTTCTTAAATTTCGCCAAACATGTGATGTAAACGAACAAAATTGCAGCTAAATTGACAATCTAAAGAACAAAATTGCAGCCTCTCTGATGGAGCATGCACAGAACATCTCAAATTTCACGATTCAAAACTGGTTAAAGTAATGAAATGTATGAAGTATGTGCTCTCATTCAAACATGTTAATCTCCATTTCTGGAATTCCATTAGTTTTTGTTAATTTGCACCTATGAATTACATCTGTCAGATTTATGTAGTAATAGTATACACCTGTTTTGCCGTTATGTAACTGCTTGGCAGAAGTAGCAAGGTATGTACAGGGCTGGCATTTTTACAAGTAGGAATTGTTCTACATGCTTACTACAGTAATTATTTATTTTCAGAAGTTTGTATTGCACTAGCATTATTGGTCTCTATAGGATAGAGTTTCTGTTTTGTTTCTGTAAACAGGACTTTGAACCATTCTGCATAGACTGCCAGACTTAATGAGTTAATTCTCTGACATGGAAAAATACTATCAAGTGGATTCACAAAGATACTGAAATTAACGAGGTATCTTTATTGCTGAAATTGCTGAATGGTGAAATTGCTGAAATTGCTGAAATCAGCATTTGAATGTCTGAAACATTGAGCATTTGAATGTTGCTGAAAGTGCTGAAATCAGCATTTCAAGTTGGATATTGATGCTGAAATGCTGGAGGGGGCATTTCAGCATTTCAACTTGGCTTTGTGATTGCAATATACACACCATATGAATAAAATAAAGAACTAAATAAGTCTTAATTTTTTTGTACTTTTATCTATCTAACATAAGGTCTAGATGGGCCTCTTAGATTGTCCATTCATTGGTCTATGATTTGCAACTATAGTAGACAACAATGATCACATACGCTATCGATTCACCTCATAGTAATTAAGATAAAGATTACCCAATCAAAGTGTAAGGAGAAGAATTCTAGAAGCAATCCTTACCAAATATACTAAAAAGGCATTCTTTATTTTGGCTGATGATATTCAAGGCCCTTTCGTTAGAGATCAAGTAGTCAGATGGAGTATACCTATAAGAAAAAATGCTAGAAGCAGTCAGATAGAGTATACCTATAAGAATCAATGATCCAAATATTCCACAATATTTAGGATGGATGTTAATTACCTGACAGGCAATTATAAGGCTCCTAGAAACCATCATCTAACCGATGAGAGGTGGGATATCATTTCGTACCCAGTCTATATCATCATCACGATCCAACATAGAAGAAGTAAACTGAATAGGGATATCGCCATTATCATCCTGCTGATAAGGCTCATCATCTTGTTGGGACTCTATATCGATGACAGGCATGTTGTAATAATTCCGTGGCTGCATCTTTACTACAACATGCCATTTGGGATCTTTAATTTGTTTTATATAGAATACCTGCATAGCCTGCGATGCTAATACATATGGTTGGTCACCATATGCAGTGCGTGTAACATTTACGCTTTCCATTCCCATTTTTTGCTTGTATCCGTTCCGACGATTCTCGACATCAAACCATTTGCACTTGAATAACACAACCCGCATACTAGAATAACACACCTCCAAAATTTGTTGAAGGACACCATAAAATGTTTCTGTATTGCCGGTGGCATCATCTCCCTTAATCTGAACACCGTAGTTTTGCGTTTTTCTACACAATTGAGATGCTTCTGTTGAAAATCTATAACCATTTACATTGTAGGTATCATAAATTTTCGCTTCACGATGAGGGCCCTTTGCAAGTAATTTGATTTCATAACTTACGTCTGATTTCTCTACCTGTTTCAGATTATGATTAATTAATATATATCATATAAGTATTAGGAAGCTTATTATAGTTTTAATAAAGTTAATATAAATATTTACCATTTCTTTAAACCATTCAGCAAATTTGTTCATGTGCTCCCGCTCAATGTTATTCACACCAGATCTCGTAATCTCATCTACGTGCTGACTATAAACATAAAACATAGTGCTCAGGCATTTAGATGAATTAAGAATATTATTTAATGCAATATGCTAAGTTTTTAAACAAAACTTACTCAATATATGGAAAGAGTTCCATGCAATTCTGTAGCACATAGAAGTGAGCCTGATTTATTTCAGCATTGGTAAGGAATTACGTGCGGCCTCCTGCTATCGAACGACCGGTGGAGGAAAAAATAGACAAGGTTGCTTCAGGGTGTATCTGACCTCCATCAAAATTCCTTTCTGGCCGATTGAATCGGGTCTCGATACCACTAAGATACCTTAAACAGAATGTTAAACATTCTTCCGCGATATACCCTTCGGCAATAGATCCTTCTGGATGAGCCTTATTCCGTACGTATGACTTGAGTGTACGTAAATACCTGATAAATAAATACTTAAATTATTTACGTCCAATATATAACGGTAAAAAATAAAAATAAACTAACGATGATTGCATAAATATATAGATTTATTAAATAACTCACCTCTCAATAAAATACATCCATCTGTATTGAACTGGTCCACCAAGCTTAGCCTCTACTGCTAGATGAATAGGAAGGTGCATCATAATAACGAATAATGCTGGCGGAAATATTCTCTCGAGCTTGCAAAGAGTCAGAGCTATTTGGTTCTCAATTTTTTCGAGGATGTCTAACCGCAATGCTTTCGAGCATAACTCCTTAAAGAAAATGCAAAGTTCAATTATGGCTTCAGATATGTTTTCTGGCATGAGGTCAAGTACTGCAATAGGCATGAGTTGTTGTAATAGCACATGACAATCATGACTCTTTAGACCCGAAACCTTCCGTTCGTCAAACTTGACAGAACGGGATATGTTTGATGAATAACCGTCCGAAAATCTTATGTCCATGACAAACTGACAAAAGGCACGCTTCTCCTTTGCATTCATCGTATAGCATGCAGCTGGCACTTTATACACATCCCCAGATTTTATTGGGTGCAGATTTTTCCTAACGCACATATCTTTCAGGTCGAAACGAGCGTTTAAATTATCCTTTGTTTTATCTGCTATGTTCATCAGTGTTCCGAGGATAATTTCACACACATTCTTCTCTATATGCATAACGTCGAGGTTGTGCCGCAACAGATTGCTGCTCCAATTTGGCAATTCGAAAAAAATACTTTTCTTCATCCACCCTAAGTATTTTTCTCTAGATGTCCCTTTCCTTTTCTTCCCTGGTATTTTTCCGAATGTCACATGCGGAAGGTGCTGTAACTGCTGCAATACATCGACACCAGACAACTTTTTCGGTGGAGGTCTTCTATCTGGATTGCCGTCAAATAATTTTTTCAACAAGCGCCACCTATGATTAATTGGTAGGAATCTACGATGACCCAAGTAACATTGTTTTCTACTACTTTTTAGTTGTCGTGACGTAGTTTCCTCGTTACAGACCGGGCAAGCCATCTTACCCTTGGTGCTCCATCCGGATAGATTACCATATACTGGGAATTCATTAATTGTCCACAACAAAGCGGCACGCAATCGAAAGTTGTTCCCAGTGTATGCATCATATGTTTCAATGCCGATTTCTCACATATCCTTCAGCTCCTCAACTAAAAGCTGCATATATACATCAATTTCATTTTCAGGAGCACGAGGACTAGGAATAATCATAGACAATATAAAATTAGTCTGTTTTATGCACACCCACGGTGGTAAATTATAAGGAATAAGGACGACCGGCCATGTGCTGTAAGAAACACTCATATTCCCAAATGGATTCATCCCGTCACTTGCTAGACCAAGTCTAACGTTTTGTGAATCAGAAGCAAACTGCTCATAAAGTTGATCAAAATTCTTCCATGCCTCTGAGTCTGCTGGATGCCTCATTACACCATCATCAACACGTTGTTCCTGATGCCATCGCATATCTTCAGCTGTCTTTTCTGACATAAATAGTCGTTGCAGTCTCGGTTTTAATAGAAAATAATGTAGGGATTTGTCTGCGATTTTTTTACCATTCTCTTTCCATCTGCATTAACCACATGTTGGACAATGGGTCTTTGAGGCATTATCCTTCCAGTACAGTATGCAATCATTTTTGCATGCATCAATTTTAATGTAATCAAGGCCAAGGTCACGGATAATCTTCTGACACTGGTTGTAATCAGAAGGCAGTGTGTGACCATCAGGGAGAGCATCGGTAAGCAGCTCAAGCAGCATCTTAAAGGATTTAATGCTCCAACCAATTAGACATTTTATGTGTAGTAGTTTAACGATGAATGACAATGTCGTGAATTTATTACAACCAGGGTATAGCTTCTGAGATGCATTATTAAGAATTCTTGTATACCGATCTGTATCCGCATCAATCTGATCTTCACCATGTACAGCGGGTTCATCGTCCATGTCATCTTCAAATATACTTGGCAATCCTAAGGCAGCATCTATTAACCCATGCATGTCATCTATTTCTGTTTCAGTTTCAGTAGATTTTTGAGGTGGAACATAAGTTTCCTCTGGCATCTTCCATGTTCTATAGCCTGGTTCTATACCAAATTGAAATAAATCAGCAATTACATCATCCCGTGATTGATATTGGACAGTTCTGTGGCGTTTACAAGGACAACGAATCATATCACTAAGTGTTTCTCTGCTAAATAGATAGTTGACAAAATGATTGACCCCATTCCTATAATCCGCACTGGCTCTATTACTGTCAACCCAACTCATATCCATAGCGTAAGGTACCTTCAATTTAAATGTAAAGATTAATAACAATTAGAGATAGAACCATGTTGGAAAAATAACAAAAGACATCAGCTGAAGTTTAAAAAGGAAGATTAATAACATCAGCTGAAGTTTAAACTAGAAAAATAGCAAAAGACAAATTGATGTATACTGCAAAATTACAAGGCCTAAGAAATCACCCAGATTCAATGTAAAGTACTACAGAAGCTATGGAATTTATTCTAATTCCGTCATGATGATTAGTGAGAGGCATGCATAGTAATTGCAATGCTTTGTATTTGGAAGTATGTAATGCTTACTCATCTTGAGTTAAGCCTTAATCTATTTCACACAAAATCTATTTCACACTAATAAAAATAAAACTATTTCACACAAAATCTATTTCACACTAATCCAATAGTGTGGAGAAGCTCTAGTGTTAGAGAGCACAGGGCTACAATGTATCAGGCTTCGACAAAAGCAATAGACGACAAAGGATGACCAAAGGCCAACGATGTAGAGAAGCTCTCTAAAACTGTGCATATGAATTTATTTATAGAACTGATGCACAAAAACTCAGATCACATAATAACAGCCACTAAAAAGATTTATTATAGTCTTTATATCTACCATTTATTTCATAGAAACCACTACTACAATAGAAGTATAACCTTAACATAAACCTTGGGTTTCATGTGCAACTGAACAGATGCTGTGCTTTTCCTAGGTTCCACAAGAAAGCATCAAATGACGCATACACTATTGATTTGATGAATGGAGCACAGAGCATCATCATCGGTAGATACAGTGCCGAAAAGAGTATGAATATGTCTTTTAAACAATTTGTACAGGGATTCAGGGAAGTATCAGAAAAGCAAAATGTCAACCAGCAATATGCCAAATAATGTATTCCAGCTAATACCTTTTAAAAAAAAGTATTCCAGCTAAGCACTTGTATTAACTCAATTTGCACTTGTGCTAGGCCAACACAGTTTTTAAGCACTAAAGACGAGATAAATAATATAGAATGGACAAATTCTTGGTACTCACTTACAATAGCATTTGATTACAGAAATTGCAATTTAAACTTCTTAGAGAACTAGACAGCAATTGGAAGAAAATATCATGACCTGATTAGTTTCAATATAAGTACCATTCAAGACAATTTTTAATAGCTATAAAGGCATTGTGCTGATTACTTAGCACGCTCAAAGAAATACACTGCACTAAAGAAAAATGAAAATATTCATGCTTAGCAAAAAAGTCAAGGCAACTTTAATGATATGATTTTTCATATGCTTACCCCACTATTATGTTACCTAAGTGTAAGTCTGTAAGAGCATGAGATCTAATGAATTATTTCCAAAGATTCACACAAGTGCTGAGGTCAAAAGATACATATTCAGCAATCAGAGATGTGAGCTTTAATATTAACAACAGTTATTTTTCATAATCTTTGAATAGATAAATAGCATCAAGGGCGTCTAGAATGATCGTTACAAATGGAGTATTGTACAGAAGATATGAGATTAGAGATTTTAAAGGTTTCCATGGATAATATTTTGATGAAAGAAAGCAGTAAAAATTAATAAATGCAAGGATGCCTTAGCCTTGGTGCAAAAGCATATTCCAAGAAACACATGGGACAATGGCAATAACATTTTTCCAGTGATTATGGAACAAGCGCAAGTACATGAGAGTTGGGATTCACTATAGAATGTACCTCAAAAGCGCAGAGGGGAACAACAAATGTCCTCCAAACGACAGAGTCAGGATATGAAGTGCAATGGGAGGTATGATCCAAAGGACGAACTTTCCTTTCAAAAGAAACAAAACCTGTGGGCGTAAACAAGACTACACACAAAGATGAAAACATTGAATGACAAATGAGCTTTGACAAATTTGTAACTCTGTTAGGACTAGGAGAAGACAGATAAAATTAATTTTCACTTTACAGAATTTTAGCAGGCAATACCAAGGACTGCAAAAAAATTCATCAACTTAACAAAAAACAATAACAATAAATTATTAGGATCAAGATCCGTCTTTGTGGATCTCAATTCCAAATAACAGGCAATGCCGATTGTTCAAACAATGATCCGTCTTTGTGGATCTCAAACAATGATCCGTCTTTGTGAAAGTTTTTTTTTTTTTTAAGAGAGATTTTAGATGTTTAAAGCTAGCAAAAAAAAAAAAAAAGAAGCAGATGGGGTTGATCACCAATCCATACATACCTCAAGCGGCAGGCGAAGGGTCCGTCACGAGCAATGGAACAATCGGCAGCCGGGACAGATCGTCGACAAAGGGTGACATACGAATTTTGTAGCTAGGGTTTTGGCAAACTCTGTTAGGACTAGGAGAAGACAGATAAAATAAATTTTCACTTTACAGAATTTTAGCAGACAATACCAAGGACTGCAAAAAAATTCATCAACTTAACAAAAAACAATAACAGTAAATTATTAGGATCAAGATCCGTCTTTGTGGATCTCAATTCCAAATAACAGGCAATGCCGATTGTTCAAACAATGATCCGTCTTTGTGGATCTCAAACAATGATCCGTCTTTGTGAAAGTTTTTTTTTTTTTTTGAAGAGAGATTTTAGATGTTTAAAGCTAGCAAAAAAAAAAAAAAGAAGCAGATGGGGTTGATCACCAATCCATACATACCTCAAGCGGCAGGCGAAGGGTCCGTCACGAGCAATGGAACAATCGGCAGCCGGGACAGATCGTCGACGAAGGGTGGCATACGAATTTTGTAGCTAGGGTTTTGGCAAACCTCGTTGCTGCTCGATGGAGCTGGAGACGATCGTGTGCAGTTCGCGCGCATGCAAAATCCCAAAATTGTAAATTTTCGCGCGACCTTAATTTCCATATCTGGCGGCCTTGATTTGCGGCGGAGCACAACTGCAGCCGATTCCCCTTTCTTTTGCGGGGGAGCACAACCGGCCGCCGATTTCATCCTACAATTCAGGCGCAGCGTACCTGGCCGCCGAATTCCTAACTGCATCTGCGGCGGAGGCAAGTTTGCCGCCGAAATCCATCTCCAATTGAGGCGGATCAAAGGTAGCCGCCGGCTTTCCATCATCCTCTGCGGCGGAGCCGAGATGGCCGCCGAATCTGACTTCATTTGGGGCGGAGCTGCTATGGCCGCCGATTCCTCCGCCGATTCCGCTCGCTTCTGCTGTAGTGACACCTTACTCGCCCTACCTCCAGACGAAGAAGCCCCGGGGACCCCAAGCCCTTCCGAGCTCACAACAGGAGGGATGGTAGAAGTGGGGGCTGGCGCAATGACTGATGAGGACGGCGGATGAGTTTCTAGGGTGGGGTGGCCATCACCTGCCCGACCGTTATTATCTCGATCCTTGTCGTCTTGCTCCACCTCCTCATTGAACGAATCCTCCGAGTCGGAGCTCTATGAATCGGACCTGACGGGCCCTAGAATGGGAGCCTTGTAGACCAAGTCCCCCAGAGGATCGACGATCTCTGGAGCGGACTTACAGGGCGGGCTCCACGGACCCGACCCTATGAGAACGGGCTACGAGGTGGCATCAGGAGTGGAGGCCACTCACGGGACGTTCTCAAGGTTGCTCGCATCTACAGGAGTCGCGGGCACTTAAAGCGAGGAAACCTTGGCGCCCGGGAGGACAGGCCCCTCGAATGAGGGGTGAAATGAGCGGTGCTGATGCAGCAATAGAGATCGATTGAGCGGGCTCAGTTGAGTCTGTCTCTTCTTCCTCCGAGCTTAGATCAGCATCGGAACCCAGTTCCTCCTCTCAGAAGGCGGCCTTCTTCCTCTCTGCAAGGGCCTTGGCAGAAGCCTCATGGGCGAGACAAACGGAGTCATCTTGCCCCCCTGCGGCCCGGGCGCGATCTTCTTCTTTTTCCCCTTTCTCCATCTTGGTGGTCATCACTGCAACAAAGAGGGGCGTTGAGAGATCGCCAAGAAAGTCTCGCATTAGGACCTGCGCCATTGAAGACTCCAATTCCGCCATGAAGAGCAGGAGTTCGACACGAGGATCATCGGGCTCAACCATGATAATTTTTCATCGAAGTAAGGGTGCTTCTGGAGCGGGGCCCGCAGTAGCAACAATGGTGGGCATAACAGGGTGAAGAACAGGAGCATGAAGCTGACATGGGGTGGAGATGCTGACCGGAGGAGGTGGCGGTGGAATATTCTCTGCCTGGTTAAGCATATCTAGGGTGTCGGCGTCGGCAAAGCGGATTGGAGATACCCATTTCTTGTCTGCCTTCTTCCATGGATTGTCCCCTGAGGTTCCGGCACCCTGGGTCCTTTGCCTGCTCTGGATTTATGGGAGACGACGATCTTCTTCTTTCGACCAACTTTCTGCTTTATGGAGATCACCCCCGACCTATCATCCCTCAGTTGGATTGCGAAGTCCGGTGCAATTATTTTCTCAGAAGTACGCCGTCCCAGGAAGTCCAAGATCACATCGTTGAGCGATTGTACATGTTCCCTCGAAGCCGTGATGCATCTCCTCCCCCCAGTTCGGTAGAGGCTGATCTCCTCGAAAACGGACATAGTCAGCCTACCCGGATGAGAGGGGATGCCCGTCTGCTGTCCTTGCCACCCACTGGCGACAACGAACAGATACTCCTTCCAATACCTATCCTTGTTCTCGATGGACGAGAAGGGGAGTACTTCGCCAGGGCGTCCGACTAGGTAGTAGATGCTGCAGCCAACGCCACTGTAGGTGGAGTCCACCTTGAAGAACCACTTCTTCAGGAGGTAGGAGAGAGGGATCTTCACGTTGAGGGCATCTTCGAGACGGGAGAGCCCGTACAAAACTCCCCAGGAGTTGCCCATGAGTTGGGCGGGGCACAACCTTGCCAACTCCAAAAGCTCACCAGCCAGGTGGCTCAAGGGGAGCCTGAGCCCGGACCACAGCAAGCCCACTGAGACTATGGTCCTAGTGGATGGCCTCCCCGAGAGCGGCATGGAGGCTAGTAGAAGCTGGGAAGGATGTTGGTGGCTTCACGCAGACTCTCGGGAACGGGCTTGCCGCCTGTGTCTTTGAACAAGACCACGGTGGGATCGCTCTATGGAGCAGGGGCTTCCTCCTCCCGAACGAGGTTGACCTCGCCTTGATGCTTGTCCAGAGGGACCACAGATATAGGGACTGCGTCGATGGGCTCGACCTAAGAGGTCACCATATTGGAGATGGGAGCAGAGGAGGTCACCATTGGAGTTTTTGGAGAAAGCAAAGGCGATCTAGAGGGGATAGCTCTTTTGCAGTAAAGGTGAGTAAAGACCCTCACCTACCCCCTATTTATAGGCTCAGTAAAGGCAGTCGAAGCGATAGGTATTTAATGACAAGCACAACGTGCGAGGCGGTGCAGCGATGGCCGACATAACCATCCTCTCTCCTGATCCCACACGGACGCGTGTCCTCGCGCGCACCTTTGCGCATGTGCTGACAAAAGCGATACCAGATACGTCCCATATGACAAATTCGTAGTTGGCCTCTAACCAATCGATACGTGACGCATGTCACGACGCCGTACAAAGCTATTAAATATCACATGATGATATCTGGCACCTCAGATCTCGATCCCATGCCTTATTAATGAGAAGATATGGATGGAGATCTGGATCTTCACTGTTTCTGAAGTTGGCGGCGATCTGGCTTCTGGTAGGAGTCATTGATTAACTCCCAGACGGGCTTCGACCTTTCTAAATGGTCGCCCATCTGGGAAGGGGTAATGATGGTACCCGAAAAATTAGCATTAGCTCGCCCTCCGGGTATACAAGTCCATAAGTGATTAGCTCGCCCGCGAAGAACAAACTAAGAAGTGCCAAGTCGTCGAGGCTAACATGTTTTGACAACAATAAGAAAGGCGCGGAGCAATGGCAATGAAGGAGATCGGACATCGCTTAAAAACTCGCTTTCAGCTCGCCCTGATCACACACGGTCAGCCCATACGTGATGGAGGTCGCCCCCTTCATAAAGTAAAGAACGCGCCAGAAGATTCATCACACTGGGATCGCCCAAGAGTTCTCCTAGTCTGCACGCGATCAGCTCACCCGCGAGAAGGCCATCTCTTCTTAATAGGAAGCTTAAGAGGACAACTACATCGCACGCGATCAGCTCGCATGCAAAGAAGTCTCGAATTTTGTCGGACTGTTTGATGTGAGATCCACCACAAGCTCGCTCGGAAGCTTGCCTGTCCCATCGCCATGAGTTTGCCTCGTCCACCTGCGTTGGCCTTGATCATCCAGGTTGGTGCTGAACCAGTTGAGCTGTGCATTCATCTCCCTAGAATAATGGCATTGGACATTGCGGAAGGAGCTTAGTAAGGCGTAGCAGCACTGACGAAGTGGCAATAACGGGCATGTGTAATTCATCTTCCTCAATGTCTTATTCATGAGATACTATGAGTCAAAGCTCTTAACGTAGCTGCAAAGGATACGGATTGAGCCGAAGGAGCTTATCTAAAAATCGGGAAATGGCTCCCAGAGGGAGCAAGAGAAAACTTAGAATGGTCTATACGAACCACTATAGCTTGCACGAGAGCTCGCCCCGATCATAAGCGATCGGCTTGCCTACAGAAGAGGTCACTCCTGGCATAGTTCAAAGAGTGTTTCAGAAGATTCAACACCCCCTAGTCACCGACCACAGCTCACCTAGGAGCTCGCATCCTTTACCCTCAACTCGCCTCGGAGCTCGCCTCCATCGTCCTCAGCTCGCCCAAGAGTTCACCTCCATTGCCCTAAGCTCGTCTAGGCCTCCATCGTCCTAAGCTTGACCTAGAACTAACCTCCATAACCCTCAGCTCTCCCAGGTGCTCGCCTCCATTGTCCTTAGCTCTCCCCGGAGCTCACCTTCATCATCTTCAGCTTGTCCCGGAGCTCGCCCCCATCACCCTCAGCTCGCTCTGGAGCTCCCCTGCTAGCTCGTGGGTGTTGCCTACAGTAAGGCGGCAGCGGATCGACAGATGTCACTACCCTCGTGAAATTGCATGGGCGATTATAAGCCGTGTCCGTCAGCCAAAATCGATCTAGAGCGTCCCCAACTAGAGCCTTCTCGAGCATCCACTTGGCATGGACAAGGCCGGTGCACCCCTATCGTGGTCTCTCACTATCGCCTGGCAGGCTAGACGACAAAGCTCATCAACGGTCCATGTGGGCTGACACCTAAAGGTATAGAATGTATAGGAATATGCGGCGGCGTGTCAATCTCAGGCGATCAGCAAAAGGCTATAAAGGTACGATCTCGGCTCCAAAGTACATGTTCGAAATTCAAAACCCAGACTTTTTCTAGCTACTCAAACTCCCTTCTTTCGAACCTTTATTGACTTGAGAGTCGGAGGGTTTGTGCTCCTCATGGGATCAGTCGTTCACATGATCTTTGCTTTGTAGGTTGAGCTACCGGTCTAGTGAAGATTTTCCCCCCTACAGATGACACAGGTATTGAGCCCTATAACTACAACACAACTGACAAAGATATCAGTAATGGTTAGAAGCGATCAATATCTTCCAATTTGAACCTCCACTTAGTACAGTTATATACATCCGTGAGGACTTAGTGGACTACGCCTTGAACCAGTCTTATTTATCGGGTTTGTATAAGTAGTACATGTAGTACAATTGTTAATGGTTCTAAGCAAGTTACGCTATTAATGGCTTTACACATATATCTTTTCGTGTATGTTTCTTGGGAGCAATCCTAATCCCACAATTGCGGCCGCACAAATACATACACATATGTAAGTCCTAGTAGGGGTGTGAGCAAGGCGACACCCCGCCTCTTGGGTCTTGGACTTATTAAGAGTTTTAAACTCATCCTACCCCTTGTTTTTAATATGCACTGGTATCATAGGGACATGAGCATTATCCAGTGCTTCTCATTTTCAATCACTACTATAGTATGTTTAGTTCTACCATTGAACCTCCATAAGGCTGGGTTCCTACTGCGGTGATATTTCTTATGGACTTAATCACATCCTCCTCGACAATTCTAAGACCACTGTCCTAGAAAGACCCTTAGTTAGATAATTCGCTAAATTTTTTTTCAGATCTAACAAAGTCTTGGAAAATTATTTATTTTTTATTTTATATCTAAGATATCTATGTCTTATTTTCAGATAACAATTTTTTTTTTCATATCAGTATTTTCTTGATTATATTTATCAATCGCTGATTGATAATCATAATGTATAGATATAGCTGGTAGTGGATTTTCTATTAATGGGATCTTAAATATATGATCTCGAAGTCATTCTGCATCTGTGCTAGTGGTATTTAGTGTTATCATTTTCGATTCCATGATGCTCTTAGCGATAACGGTCTGTTTGGTGGATTTTCAAGATATGACTCCACCTCCTAATAGGAATACAAACCCGGTTGTAGATTTATATCTATTGAATCATTAATCCAGTTGGCATCAGAGTATCCCTCTAATACAGTTGGATACCCACTATAGTGGAGTCCATAGGATATGGTTTCTTTAAGGTATCTAAAAACTCTTTCTAACACGTTCCAATGGGTCTCATTTGGATTAGATGTGTAACGACTAAGCCTGTTTAATTACTGCATAGACAATGTCGGGTCGAGTATAGTTTGCTAGAAAACCTAACGATCCTATGATTTAAGCATACTCACTCTATAGTGTAGAAAGTCCTGAGTTTCTGGTCAAATGGGTATTTGAATCATTTGGTGTGGATATTAGTTAGCAGTCAAAGTCATAGAATTTCCAAAGGATTTTCTTGATATAGTGGGATTGGGATAGAACAAGTCCATTATCATTTTTAATGATTTTTGTGTTCAAGACAACGTCGGCTTGTCCTAGATCATTTATGTTAAAGTTTTGGGATAGAAAGTGTTTGATGTCATTTATGATTTGTATGTTTGATCCGAATATAAGGATATCAACAACATACAGATAGCATGACAATATTGTTTTTTTTTTTTGAGAAATCCCTCGGAGAGAGGGGGGGTTAAGGCAATGACCCCAACCTGTCATTCAAAAGCCAAGAAAAACAAAACAAGGTACCGATAGGTATTCAAAACCCAAAAACGAAAAAGAAAAACAAATACAAACTAGCGACCTCCCGCTTTGGAAAAAAGGGGAGAAGAAAGCTGCTACTAGCGGCCTTCGGCTAAGGCTGAGCAAGGGGTACCAAGACTCTACCAGCAGCCCGATCTTCCGAAGAATCCCCTCCCACGAAATATGTTTGTAGACACACGAATTTTGTCTAACCCGGACCCGACTTGCGTGCACCTATGCGGATACAAACCCAACATGCACTCCGACTCGGACCCGACTAGCACGCACCAATGCGGACCCGGACCCGACTCGCGCCCGATAAGGGAACCGGGCGGGCCCACCCTTAAGTGGGACCCACCCGGTCGACCCCTACTAGGGACCTGAACCCCATAGGGGCCGGCCCCTAGTAGGGATCCGAACCCCATGGGGGTCGGCCGGCCCTGCAAAAGAAAGAAAGAAAAGGAAAGAAAGAAAAGGAAAAAAAAGAAAGGAAAGAAAAGAAAAAGGAAAGAGAAGAAAAGGAAAGAAAAGAAAGAAAAGGAAAGAACTACCGCCATGCGCGGGGGGAGGTTGCGCATGACGTCTACCCACACGTGGATCTGCGCCGATCCCTCGATCCGACGGACAAGAAGAAGAGCCGGGTCGCCATCGATTTTGTGTGCAAAATTCAGCCATAATTGCCCCGTCAGAAAAGGAAAACGAATAAAGACTTATTCCCTTCATCAATGGATGAATAAATCTTGGGTAATTATGGGAGAGATATTAAAGGGATTTAAAATTAAAAACTTCTCATATCTCTCCCCTCCCCCTTTGCCTATAAATAGAGGGAGAGGGGAAAGGCAAAAGGGAGAAGATTGGAGACGAAGCGAGGAAGCTCTGCAGAAGAGGATACACTTCTTCATCGACCCAAGGCTTCACAAGGCACGAGCAAGCCTATCCCTTCGGGACCGGCTTAGTCCATCGAAAGCCCTCATCAACGTGAAGACCCTTGCACAAGAAGATCAAGACTTCGACTCCGTGCACGAAGAAGAAAGCTCGAAGAAGAAGACCCTTCGACTCCGAAGACGCCAGAAGCAAAGGCCGGAGAAGAAGCTCGGAGCGGCACTACCCCGTTGGCTCCAACAAACCCTCAACTCCGATCAAGCTCCAAAGCTCGGAGAAGAGGAACGAAGCGTCATCAACCCGTCGCCTTTGACAAACGTCTGCTCCATCCACGAAGAAGAAAGCCTGGAGAGGACTACCTGAAGCATCGCTACACCCGTCGCCTTCGAAGTAAAGCCGACGCTACAACCATCGCACGGAGATCGGTGCTACCCCTAATATCTTTAAAAGTATTCTTTGACTCCGATCACACCAAAGAAGCTCGGAGAAGAAGAGAAGTCCAGCCGACACCCAAACTGTCGAAGCCCCGAAGAAATATCCCACGTCGTTCGAGAAGAAAATTGAGTTGACGCTGAAGCCAAAGCCCACGCAAGAAGCCAAAGCAAAAGCCCCGGTAAAGCCCGCGCCAAAGCAACGCAAGTGCCAAAGCCAAGCGACTACGACGGTCTCGAGCAAAAGCACCGCACGTTCTAGCCGATACGACATGAAGTCCGGAAGAACGAAAGCATCGCAAGTCTCCCCCGTCTACGTCCAAGCGCAAGCGCCAAAGCAAAGCAAAAGCCAGAGCCACGCCAGAGCCAAACCAAAGCCAAAGCCGACGCCAAAGCACGATCGACGCCGCGAACCGACGATCAAGGACACCGAGGCCAAGTAAGGAGCGAGGAAGACACGAAGAACGAGGAACAAAGCTGAAGACCCCCTAGCCGAGGAAGCGCGAAGCACGCAAGGGACCAAAGAAACAATAGATATTCCTTAGCCTCACAAAAGTCCTCACCTTGTAAAGACCCCTGTCCTGAGCAACCTCTTCAGAGCTCTCGCATGAACACCACGTGGAGACGCGGATCAAAGGGACCCTCCAGAAGATCTCTCCCACAATCCCCTGATCAACACTCGCCGAAACCCGGACTCGCTACACCCGAGCCACACGGGTCCCAGCCACTCTTATAATCTTGTTTTGTGCAATAAAGACGACCCGCATCTTTTTTTCGCGCATACAGATTTCTGGCACGCCCGGTGGGACCTCTTCTCCTTTCATCCGTACGACTGAAGAAAATGCTTCAAGTTCGCAATGGCCGGGACGAGCAACGATGCGTTTGCTCCAAGCCTTTCACCGATCGCCGAGTCTCCTCTACTCCGACATGGTGATCCAGTAAACTCGAAGGGTGATGCTCCCCCGATGGTACGCATCTACACTCGGTGTACTCGAACTCTTGCGAATGTCTTCATGCCAGAAACTACTGCCGAAGATGCTCGCCAAAACACCAACGAGGCCTTGGTGCATGAAGAAACAAGCCTCGATCCTGGAGTCCATATCCAGAAGTTTGAGGAGGACCAGCCCCAATCCCGAACCCGTTCGGATTCTCCAGCGGATGTTGAACCTCCTCTGCAGGGGGCAAACATCAATCATCAACCAGAAGCAAGTCGGCGTAACTATGTCTCCGACGACGATGTCGAGGATGGTAGCATGCAACATCGAGACGTCCTCCGTCACCATCCTGCGTCCGATCTTCAGCTCCAAGTCATGCAGATGAACGAGCACATGGCACAGATTACTCGGCTGATGGAGGAGAAGGATCGTCACATCAATCCTTTGCTTCAGAAGCTAAGCGCAAGGGATGCTGCGACAAACGATCAACCCCTTGCTTCTCCAGTAGCCGCTCTAGCTCTGTCTTCAACTCCCGCCCCTGCAGAGGTTGTTCCGACGATTCAAGCAGTTACTCCAGCACTCTCCTCGGCTCCCGTCCCAGTGGAAGTCGTCTCGCCAGCACCAGCCTCGGTGGTCACACAACCTCTGGCAACAGCAACGATGAATATCCAGCAAATACAAGCGTTGGTAGCTGACATGATGCGAACCCACGGCACTGGTCTTCCTCCAATCACGGTGGCATACTTGAAACCTTACACCGCGAGGATCCAGCAGCTGTGTTTCCCCATCGGGTTCCAGCCACCAAAGTTCCAGCACTTCGACGGGAAGGGAAATCCAAGGCAGCACATTGCTCACTTCATCGAAACTTGCAACAACGCCGGCACATATGGCTACGAGATGGTGAAACAGTTCGTTCGCACCCTCAAAGGTAATGCTTTTGACTGGTACGTTGATCTTCCTTGAGGGACCATAGACAGCTAGGATCAGATGGAAAGGGAGTTCCTCAATCGCTTCTACAGCACCAGACGCACCGTCAGCATGACCGAACTCACCGCCGTCAAGCAAAGGAAAGACGAGCCGGTGATCGACTACATCGACAGATGGAGGAACCTCGCGTTGAATTCACGAGACCGTTTGTCTGAAGACTCGACCATCGAGATGTGCACCCAAGGCATGCACTGGGACCTGCTCTACATCCTCAAAGGTATCAAGCCTCGGTCTTTCGAAGAACTCGCAACTCGGGCTCACAACATGGAACTCAGCCTGGCAAGCCGTGGGGACTCGAAGAACAAGGATGTTTTGAAGGTGGAGAAGAAGGATAAGCTGCTGGCACCGAAACTGAAGCAAGTCAATGTTGCTGACGTTGCTTCAACCTCCAAGCCGCTCAAGATCGGTGGTAAGCCAGATCAAAGAAAGGGAGCCGCCATACCGCCGCCTCCGCCGCCAAGACAAAGGATGACTCTCGAAGAGCTCGAGGCCAAGGAGTACCCCTTCTCGGACTCGGAAGTCTCCTCCATGTTCGATCAACTACTGCAAGAGAAGATGATAGAGCTCCCTCCTTCGAAGAGGCCCGAGCAGATGCATCGCGTCGACGACCCTCTTTTCTGCAAATACCACCGGGTGGTAAGTCACCCCATCGAAAGATGCTTCGTCTTCAAGGAAAGAATTATGGTGCTCGCAAAGCAAGGAAAGATAGAGATCGACACCGGGGAGGTCGCTACGGCCAACATGACGTCTATCACCTTCGGCTCCTTCTCGCTGGTACTCGTTGTTGCGCGACGAAGTACGCCCAAATTGTGCATCAACCGTCAAAGGCCAACCGCCAAGCCAATTTCCCACCTGAAGGTCTCGAGGCGACGTCAACATGCTCCTGCGCTCACCGAGGAAGAATCACTGATGCCCAGGGGGCAACCATTGCTCACGCCAGTACCTCTTTCAAGCAATGCCACATCCCAACGAGCGCTCCAAAGAAGATACGAGCAGGGAGATCCAGAAGTCAGTTTGCTGGGCCAGTCTTCGGGGAAGTTCGACTATTACGTCCTCTACTCAAAGCCTCCATCAGTTTCGATCGAAGAAATCAAGCCCACCGGTTGGGGATCAGAAGACGAACCAGTAGAGCCTCTGGAAGAACAAGTGTCTCCAAGGGAACCAGTTGCTGCTGCCGATCATCATCTCAGCGAAGGAGAATCCACCGATGAAGAGGCATGGGTCATGCTACCCCGACGGCGAAAGCCATGGCAAGAAAGGTAGCACAAGCAAGACCGCGTGATGAGGAAGTTTCCCGAGCGAAGGACCTACAAGAAGAAAAGCAAGACTCCAGGGAGGAAGGTGTTCAAAGTGTCGCCGGCAAGCCAAGACGATCTCCTTCAGCAGAACCTTCCAGAGCCAGCAACCTTGCAAGAATTCTTTCCCGATCACTTCCTCCCAGTTGATCAACGCATCAGGGTGTCTTATTGCATGGTCGAAGTCCATAAGGCGTTGGAAGGAAAAGGCGAAGTCAAGACATCTGAAGAGGGCGACTCCACTGATGAGGGAGATGACTCCGACAAAAGGGGCACAACCTCTCATGACGAAGCAATCCTGCACTTGCCACTCGTAGAAGCTTTGCATCTTCCGAAGAAGGCTCACCTGGCAATGGCTGTAGCCTTGGCCGACCCGGATAGCTACAAGAGGAAAAGGAAGGATGACCATAAGGGCAAAACTGTGGCCTCATGCGATGCAGCAATAACCTTCTCGGACGAGGACTTGCAACTCAGGACACGATTGTACAACCGGCCTGTCTACGTTTCGGGATACATCAAGGAGAAGCCAGTGAATCGAATCATGTTGGACTGTGGCTCCGCCGTCAACATCATGCCCATCCAGACGATGCGGCAACTCGGCATCACCAGTGACCAGCTCTCGCCCAGCCAATTGGTCATTCAAGGGTTCAACCAAGGCGGACAGTCCACTATCGGAATCATCCGCCTGAAGCTCTCAATCGGCCAGCTAGATACAACGGCCCTCTTCCACATCATCGATTGCCAGACGTCGTATCGCCTCCTGTTAGGAAGGCCATGACTACACGAGAATGGCGTCGTAGTGTCCATCTGGCACCAGTGCCTCAAGTACTACGAAGAAGGCATGGAGAAATGCATAGTTGCTGATGACAGCCTTTCAATGAGACCGAGGCACATTTGGCCGACGCCAAGTTCTACCAAGCGAGAGACCTAGTCGCGAAAGTCTTTCTGGCTAAAGCCCCTCGAGTCTAGAAGGCTGAAGAGGTAAGATAGGGCGAGGCTCATCCTCCTGCAAAACCGATGCAACCTTCCGACAAGGCGAAACTCGAGGTCCAAGAAGCATCAAAGTCAAAGCAAAGGATGCGCATCAATTCCGGGTCAAGAGCCATGCAACATACCCCGTTGCCCGTCAAAGCGACACCAGTCCTGCGGCTCGCACACTAGTGGCTCTGCAAATCTGAGCGATCGCCTTCTACTCTGGCAAGAAATCTGGCCCCGCCGTTATCGCAGGCCAATGTCGTCATTCTGCAAAAAATGACATTGCCACTACCTAGTCTGACGCAAGCTCCGAACCCGAGCAGACCTGTCGAATCAGTCGACCCCAATCAACTTGGATTCAAGCCGAAAGGAAGTTAGGGGCAAAACGCTGCCAAGTTGCTGTTCAAAACCGGCTACAACAAAGAGAGCGCCATGGGCACACTTCTCCCAGCAGCAATTCCACATGGGATGACGAGGACTCAAGCTCGGCTATTTCAAAACGGTGAACAAATTCTTCTGAACCGCCGAGGCATCGGCTCTAGTCAAACTCCGATGGTCATCAGGGCTGCAGCAAGGAAGAGCTTCACCTCGAACTACATCGGGGCGAAGATGGTGGGCGAAGCAGCTAAAGAATCGACAATCTCCGATGCACGCTCTACCTACCCCAGCCATCCCAACAGCATAAGAAGACGACGACGGGCTCAATACCAAGCCTTGCTCCGGAAGCAAAATAGAGGCAGTAAAAACTGATCGAATCGAAAGCGCACATCTGTGTTCGAAAGGCTTGAGCCACTTAAGCAATCAAAGAAGAAGTCAGTGTTCGATCGTCTAGGAATGCCAGTCGAGGACCTCGTTTCAACACCCACCCACGCACCCATGGTAGCCGTCCATTACATCTCCGTTACTCAAACTGACAACGGTGATTCTTCTCCTTCGGACGACGAGTTGCTAGCGGCCCCGCCAGTCCTCGAAGAAGGGGGCCAGTCCACCGTTGATGACTTGAAGGAAATTAATTTGGGCACAGAAACGGAGCCTCGACCTACATTCATCAGCACACTTGACTCCTGAAGAAGAAGCTGTATACACCAAACTGCTCAAAGAATACAAACTACAAGGAGATGCCGGGTCTCGATCCTAAAATCGCAGTACACCAGCTCAGCGTCAAACACGGAGCCAGCGCTATCAAGCAAGGACAAAGACGCTACCGACCGGAACTGGTACCCCAAATAGAAGGCGCAGTTAACAAGTTGATCGAAGCCGGCTTCATCTGAGAGGTCAAGTACCCAACATGGATCTCTAGCGTCGTCCCGGTCAAAAAGAAGAACGGTCAAATCCGAGTGTGCGTAGACTTCAGAGACTTGAACAACGCATGCCCAAAGGACGACTTCCCCTTGCCAATCACGGAGCTAATGGTGGACGCGACGACAGGCCACGAGTTGCTAACTTTCATGGACGGATCATCAGGCTACAATCAGATTCGGATGGCACTCAAGGACGAAGAGCTCACAGCATTTCGCACACCGAAAGGAATCTACTGCTACAAAGTTATGCCGTTCGGCTTGAAGAACGTAGGAGCCACCTAACAGTGAGCTATGCAGAAAATCTTCGACGATATTATTCATCAAAACGTGAAGTGTTATATCGACGACCTCGTAGTGAAATCCAAGACGAAGTCGGCACATCTACAAGATCTCGAGCTAATCTTCAAACGGCTTCGAAGGTACCAACTCCGCATGAATCCACTCAAGTGCGCATTCGGAGTCTCCTCAGGCAAGTTCCTCGGCTTCGTCGTACGACATCGAGGTATTGAGATAGATCAATCCAAAATAGATGCTATCGTCAATATGCCCGCGCCGAAGACAGTACGAGACCTCAGAGACCTTCAAGGGCACTTGGCGTATATCCGAAGATTCATCGCCAACCTAGCTGGAAAGTGCCACTCGTTTAGTCGCCTCATGAAGAAATGAGCGTCGTTCAAATGGGTTGAAGCTTGCCAAGAAACACTCCAAAACATCAAAGCCTATATACTGAAGCCGCCAGTCCTATCAGCACCAGTTCAAGGAAGGCCGCTAATCCTCTACATTAGTGCCCAGGAGCAATCCTTGGGGGCACTCCTGGCTCAGAATAATGAACTTGGCAAGGAGACGGCTTGCTACTACCTGAGTCGCACTCTCGTCGCAGAGTTAAATTACTCCCCAATCGAGAAGGTCTGCTTGGCGCTCATCTTCGCCACAAAAAAGCTGCGACACTATATGCTGGCTCACACCGTCAGACTCGTCTCGAAGGCCGACCCCCTCAAGTACATCATGTCAAGACCAGTGCTCTCCGGACGTCTGGCCAAGTGGGCGCTGCTTCTACTTGAATTTGATATCACCTTCGTACCACAGAAAGCAGTCAAAGGGCAAGCTCTCGCGAACTTCCTCGTAGAATATCCCCTCCCGGCGGAATGGGAGGTATCGGAGGATCTCCCAGACGAAGAAGTATTCTCCATCAACGCCGCCCGGTCCTGGAAAATGTTCTTTGACGGCGCAGCAAGACAAGATATAGCGGGAGCCGGAGTCATCTTCGTCTCTCCAGACAACGAAGTACTTCCCTTCTCATTCCTGCTGTCGGAATCATGTTCCAACAATATGGCAAAGTATCAAGCTCTACTCATCGGTCTTGAACTTGCCAACGAAATGAAGCTTCAAAGACTTGAGATTTTTGACGACTCTCAACTCGTTATCTAGCAAGTCTTGGGGGCATACGAAGTCAACAAAGAAGACCTGGTGCCATTGCACGCGCGAGCGTTGGAGCTCCTTGGCAAACTAGAGACCGCTTCCATTCAGCACGTCTCTAGAAATATCAACCAGCAGGCTGACACACTCGCGAATCTGGCGGCTACACTCCCGTTTCCAGAAGAACGTCTGCTCATCGTCCCCGTCTGCAAAAGAATAGTGATCACCGAAGAAGAAGGTCCGATCGAAATTCTAGTTCAAACCAACGCAGTGCACATCCTCGAAATTGAAGAACGAGACTGGAGGCAGCCTTTTGTGGATTATCTCGTACATGGTAAACTCCCCAAAGATCCAAAGTGCAAAGTTGACATCCACCGACGATCTCTGAAATTCTACCACTTCAACAACGAGTTGTACCGCCGAAGCTACAATGGCACACTACTGAGATGCCTCGCAAAGGAAGAGGCAGAAGCAGCACTGGAAGAAGTACACGCTGAAATCTGCGGCTCACACCAGTCTGGCCCGAAGCTCCACTTTCGAGTCAGGAGGATGGGATATTACTGACCCTCCATGATCAAGGACAGCTTGGAGTACGTGAAAAGATGTCACGCTTGCCAGCTGCACGGAGACTACATCCGTCAGTCACCGGAACCTCTGCACCCGACAATCGCGTCATGGCCCTTCGATGGATGGGGACTCGATATTGTCGACCCCCTACCCAAGTCATCCAAGCAACATCTTTACATTATGGCGGCAACGGACTACTTTTCCAAATGGGCTGAAGCAACACCGTACTCCCTCGTCTATGGTGTAGAAGCTGTTCTTCCGCTCGAGCTCCAAATCCCATCGCTCAGGATAGCAATCCAAGAAGGCCTCACCAGCGACGACAACGCCCAGTTCCGCCTGGCAGAATTGGAAGCATTAGACGAAAGATGCCTCGAAGCTCAGCAACGTCTGGAGTGTTATCAGGCCAGACTGTCTCGCGCCTTCAACAAGAAGATCCGTCCTCGATCATTCCAGGTAGGGGAACTGGTACTGCTAGCAGTCAAACGCCCCATCATCCTCTCGCATCGAGAAGGGAAGAAATTTGATGCCAAATGGGATGGCCTGCACGCCGTCAAGGAAGTCTACTCCAACGGTGCCTATCTCCTTACCACGCCAGAAGGGCTGACACTCGGCCCTATCAACAGCAAGTACCTCAAAAGGTACTACGCCTAAAGAAAGGCCACACCCCTTGCAAAAAAAAAAAAAAAATAATAAACTACGTGCGACTTGATCCCCCTTAGGGGGGTACGTAGGTAGCCTGAGAAGTTACTTTAGGTTCAGTCCGACCAAAAGAAAAAGTCAACAATGGTCCATGCAAAAGATGTGGCAAAACGAGGTGATATTATTAGATAGTGAAGAAAAGGCGGTACATGGCATAAGTTTCAAAAAGAAAGCTACAATGCAAAACGACTAGACGAGGAGCAGCTAAAAGAAGGTATCCAGAGCTTGAAGACGACGCAGTAACTCCTCTCTAGTAGCCTCCACTCGCTGAAGTTCCACGGGACGAGTGGCCAGAAGCTCGCGACGGGCTGCCAAGTCCGACTGCTGCTTCAGGTAGCTCGCCTTCAAAGCGCCCTCCGCGGTCTCAGCTCACTCCAGACGAGACTCTGCCTTCCGAAGCGAGGCACTCACCGATTCTATCTTCTTTTGAGCCTTCGACAAACTGAAAGCGGCCTTCGCAAGCTAGTGCTCTGACTGACACAAACTCGCCTCAGCGGTCTCCAACTCAGAAGGGGAGCTCCCCTCTAGTAAAGCTCGCCGGGAGCGATAAACCTCGCTATCAGTCACAAGCAAGTTCATCTAGGCGACAAAAGAAGAACTGTCAACCTTGAACTCCTCCAGCCTCGCGTAAAACACTGCACCGTCCATCGACCACCAGTCCTGGAGGGCGCCAAAGCCAGCATCTCGAAAGAGCTCCAACGTTGACTTGATATACTGCCGGCAGCTCGCAAGAAGAAACTCTGAAACTCTACTCCTCAGCCTTAAGCTCGGGCGAGGTGCCTCAGAGTAGGTGGGCAAAACCTTCCCTTCCGCCACAGTCGCGCTGGGGACCGCCTTCGCCGACGAGGGCGGCAGAACTGGAGAAACTGCCGCCACCGCTGCGACAACCGTCTCCCCCAACAGACACGAGGGCACAACAGCCGGGGAACGCCGCTTGTCGACACTCGAAACTTCGGCCTCCTCATGGAAAGACAAAGCATCGACATCAATGTCGTCCAGATCAATATTGCCACTAGGGAAGTTCTCCCCGCAGACCCCGAGGAGGTCCAGATCATCCGGGGGGACATCTAGCCTGCACTCCCCAGGCACTTCCCGCGCAGCCCCAGTAGACGAATGCCCAAGAGATGCCTTCGGAGAGTCCGTCCCGCGCTCTACCACTATAACGAAATTTGTCCGAAAGAAATACACTGCTCAGCATGATGAAACTTCCCGAGCATAGAAAGGAAGTAAAATAAAGAGAACTCCATACCTGTGAGGTCGGACGAAGCAGCCCTAGACGGAGGGATCACCTCATCTTTTAGAAGTCCGGGCTCCTCGGTATCCTCCACTGGACAAGGGACCCTTGAGGTCATCCCACGAGGAATGCAAACCTTTCTTCTTTTGGGCAGGGCGCCCTCAACCCCAGTCTTCGAAAGAAAGGATGGCCCGGGGGCACTAGTGAGGTCGGCTTCTAACACAGGAGCCGAAGAAAGGACACGGCGAGCACTGGAAAGGCGACTGCAACTCTTCTGGGCCCTCTGAAGCCCCAAACGGAGGCGACGATCTTCCACTCCCACAGCGGGATCAAAACGGAAAATTTTAAACTCACTGCCCACCAGAATGTCAACCGGGAGACTCGCGAGCAAGGGGGAAACTCGTTCGTCGATCCACTTGCAGCATTCTGGAGTGGCGGCATCCCGAGACCCCGACTTGGTCCCAGGAAAGAAGCTGCCGCCAGTCAATCGAGCGTAGAGAGAAGCCCAGAGACGGTAACCCTCCTGCGAACTAATACACCCCTGCAACTGCTGAGGCATACCGGGAACTTCCTGTCGAAATCCTTGCTGACGAGCAAAGCGATGAAGGGAGTACTGCTCCACTTCCACCACATCCCCCTTTTGCCAAACCAAGTAGCCAGGGCGGCAACTGACCATGTTCCAATATAAGCTGTCCGAGAGCTCCTCGTTGTCATAGACAGTTGACCTCTCCAAAGGTAGCACCGAATGCTCTGACAGAAACTCGAAGTCGACACTTCCCATCCTCCGCAAAAGAGTGCGAGCACACTCCCTCGGGCGCTCCCAACTAATAAAAGCATTTAAGATCCCGCCTATCCCGGGCAAGAACGGCAGGTCCGCTGGATGTCCGCGTCTGGCAAAGATCCCCTTCGGGAAGTGAAGAGCTATCCAACCGTACAGGTAGTGCAGAGGTCCGAACGCAGCTGACCGGCCAAGCTCCTCCTTGGCATTATCCGAGCTGGACAAGTCCCAGTAAGTCCTGCTGAGACCCCGGTACAAGGCGCATAAGATGACCGGGGCTAGATTGAAAAGCTCCCCCCTCGCCATCCTAGAAGCTGCAAGAAAGGTCCCCGGACGGATGACCTCGCCAGGACAAGGAAGCACGAACCAGCAAAGAAAGATGACCAGCCCGGCGGCTCGATAAGCCGCCCACCACTCCTCGCTGTCATGCCTCAGGCCAAGGATCTCCCAGGGACACTGTTTTCCCTCCATTGAGTGCCTCTCTCGAGCTAAGGACTCGATGGGCCTCACAAAAGAACGAAGCAGAGGCCTTTTCATTTGAGCGACCTTCCACATCGGGTGAGCCGAAGGTGCCGGGGACCTGTACTCGTCTTTTAAACCAAAAATCAACCCAGGAAGAAGGACGCACTCGGTCTGACTGATCCCGCGCCGCAATGACGGTATATGCCTTGAACAGAAGAATGCAGGAGCTCGGAGCAAAGCTGCTGTCCAACAGGTCCTTCAAAGCTGGCATCTCTTCCTGGTAGGAATTCCGCACTTCAGGGCATCCAAAAATAATATGGACGTCACGAAGTGAGATCCCTATCTCTCCCACTCCAGTAAGAAAAGTGTTGGTGGCTGGGCACCAGAGTTCATAAAGAGCACGATACATCCCCTCAGGATGGCTGTATTCTTGACGAGCAAGCGCCAGAAACTTGGCCAATAAATTCATCTCGGGTTCCGCGCCAAAGACCTCATAGAGCTCGCCCATCCATTCACGAAAACCGCAAAGATATTGGACGTCTCCCCGAGGCCAAGAGTCGGTACCCCATCGGGTCAATCGGGAGCATATCTTCGAGGCAACTACCGAGGTAGGCACGAAATCTTCATCACAATGATGGAAAGGAGTGCTCAAACTTGGGCGGAGGAGCTTCGTGGAGATCCCTTCGTCAGTATAGATTTTCTCGCTCAGCTTCAGCATCCCACAAGTCGCATTGGCAACTCCATCTTCCGTGATGCGCTCGTGGATAAAAACATGGAGCAACGACAGAAGGTCTTTCCGCCTCGAGTTGCGGTAACGGTACACCCATGTAAGGGGGAAGCGAAGGCACCTCCTCCCATTGGAGAAGTCCTCAGCTATCCACCCCGGCGAAGTCAAGCTCTCAAAGACGCGAATCCTGGAGAACCATGAAAGGAAGCAAGTCAAAACAAGCGCACGTGTAAAAAAAAAAAAAACCGAGGGGCCCACAGCCCCCTGTCAGGAGGATCGCCCGACTCAAAGTCACATCACCGCTGCGCCTGGGCCTTCGCACCGCACTCCCGGGGGTCCGTACACCGCCCGTACCGGCCAATTACCCTTTCGCCATGCGACATCCGCACACCACCCGCACAGACACCACCCGTGCCGGCCGACTGCACCGACACCAACCGTGCCGGCCGACTACGCCAACACCACCCGTGCTGGCCGACTACGCCGACGCCACCCAGCCGGAACCGCAGCCACCTGCCAACCCGGCCCCTGCCGTACGGTGCCGTGTCACTCGCCAATGAACCCGCACCCGGCCCGCACGACGCCCGGCCTCTGCTGCCGCCCGCGCCGGCCCCGCGCCGCGATGCCCGCGCACCCGAGGCCACCGCCGCCGCCAGCTCCGCGCATCCGAGGCCACCGCCCCGCGCGCCGCGCCGCAGCCTTAAAAAAAAAAAAAGAGTCAAACTCGGGGACGCCGCTGCCCCCCCTCTCCGATCCGGTCGCGGCCGAGCTCGACCCGGCAGCCGCGACCCCCGCGCCCGCGTCACCCGACCCGGCAGCCGCAGCCCCGGCCCCGTGCCCACGCGTCGGTCGCCGCCGCGCGCGCGCCACCGCCCCGCGCGCCGCGCCGCAGTCCCGCCGCCGCCCGTGCGCCGGCCTTCGCTGCTGCCACTGCTACTCCCACGGCCCGGAACCGGAGAAGAGAAGGGAAGAAGAAAGAAAGAAAAAGAAAAAGAAAAAGAAAAAGAAAGAAAAAGAAAAAGAAAAAGAAAAAGAAAAGGAAAGAAGAAGAAGAAGAAGAAGAAAAAGAAAAGGAAAGAAGAAGAAGAAGAAGAAGAGGAGGAAGAAAAAGAAGAAGAAGAAGAAAGAGGAAGGAAGAGGCGGCGAAGGCGGATCGCACGTCAGCCGCGCTCCTCCAACTTCCTCACCGCAGTCGTCATCGCATCGTCGCTTCGAGCCCGCCTTCACAACGACCTTCAAATCGCGCACCATCGTCGTCGCCGTCGACGAAAGAGGCGACACCGGGAAGACGGAGTAAGTCGCGTGCAACCCCAGGCAGCTCTCTTCCGAAGACGATCTTCAAAAGCCGACGGAACCTCCACAAGAGCAGAATGTCAGATGAAGGGTGTAGGGGTCCTTAAATAGACCCCAACCCCACCCACAAAAGGAATCAAGGACAAGTGCTCTACGATTCCTACGTGTCCAAATCCTACACGTTCTCACCGACGCACTCGTCCTTGAGGGGGCATTTGTAGACACACGAATTTTGTCTAACCCGGACCCGACTTGCGTGCACCTACGCAGATACAAACCCGACGCGCACTCCGACTCGGACCCGACTAGCACGCACCAATGCGGACTCGGACCCGACTCGCGCCCGACAAGGGAACCGGGCGGGCCCACCCTTAAGTGGGACCCACCCGGCCGACCCCTACTAGGGACCCGAACCCCATAGGGGCCGGCCCCTAGTAGGGATCCGAACCCCATGGGGGCCGGCCGGCCCTGCAAAAGAAAGAAAAGAAAAGGGAAAGAAAGAAAAGGAAAGAAAAGAAAAGGAAAGAAAAGAAAGGAAAGGAAAGAAAAAGGAAAGAGAAGAAAAGGAAAGAAAAGAAAGAAAAGGAAAGAACTACCGCCATGCGCGGGGGGAGGTTGCGCATGACGTCTACCCATACGTGGATCTGCGTTGATCCCTCGATCCGACGGACAAGGAGAAGAGCCGGGTCGCCATCGATTTCGTGTGCAAAATTTAGCCATAATTGTCCCGTCAGAAAAGGAAAACGAATAAAGACTTATTCCCCTCATCAATGGAGGAATAAATCTTGGGTAATTATGGGAGAGATATTAAAGGGATTTAAAATTAAAAACTTCCCATATCTCTCCCCTCCCCCTTTGCCTATAAATAGAGGGGGAGGGGGAAGGCAAAAGGGGGAAGATTGAAGACGAAGTAAGGAAGCTCTGCAGAAGAGGAGACGCTTCTTCATCGACCCAAGGCTTCACGAGGCACAGGCAAGCCTATCCCTTCGGGACCGGCTTAGTCCATCGAAAGCCCTCATCAACGTGAAGACCCTTGCACAAGAAGATCAAGACTTCGACTCCGTGCACGAAGAAGAAAGCTCGGAGAAGAAGACCCTTCGACTCCGAAGACGCCAGAAGCAAAGGCCGGAGAAGAAGCTCGGAGCGGCACTACCCTGTCGGCTCCAACAAACCCTCAACTCCGATCAAGCTCCAAAGCCCGAAGAAGAGGAACGAAGCGTCATCAACCCGTCGCCTTCGACAAACATCTGCTCCATCCACGAAGAAGAAAGCCTGGAGAGGACTACCTGAAGCGTCGCTACACCTGTTGCCTTCGAAGAAAAGCCGACGCTACAACCGTCGCACGAAGATCGGTACTACCCCCACTATCTTCAAAAGTATTCTTCGACTCCGATCACGCCAAAGAAGCCCGGAGAAGAAGAGAAGTCCAACCGACACCCAAACCGTCGAAGCACCGAAAAAGTATCTCACGTCGTTCGAGAAGAAGACCGAGTTGATGCTGAAGCCAAAGCTCACGCAAGAAGCCAAAGCAAAAGCCCCGATAAGGCCCGCGCCAAAGCAACGCAAGTGCCAAAGCCAAGCGACTACGACGGTCTCGAGCAAAAGCATCGCACGTTCTAGCCGATACGATGCGAAGTCCGGAAGAACGAAAGCATCGCAAGTCTCCCCCGTCTACGTCCAAGCGCAAGCGCCAAAGCAAAGCAAAAGTCAGAGCCACGCCAGAGCCAAGCCAAAGCCAAAAGCCAAAGTCAAAGCCGACGCCAAAGCACGATCGACGCCGCGAACCGACGATCAAGGACGCCGAGGCCAAGCAAGGAGCGAGGAAGACACGAAGACCGAGGAACAAAGCTGAAGACCCCGTAGCCGAGGAAGCGCGAAGCACGGAAGGGACCAAAGAAACAACATATATTCCTTAGCCTCCCAAAAGCCCTCACCTTGTAAAGACCCCTGTCCTAAGCAACCTCTTCAGAGCTCTCGCACGAACACCACGTGGAGACGCGGATCAAAGGGACCCTCCAGAAGATCTCTCCCACAATACCCTGATCAACACTCGTCGCAACCCGGACTCGCCACACCCGAGCCACACGGGTCCCGGGCACTCTTGTAATCTTGTTTTGTGCAATAACGACGACCCGCATCTTTTTTCCGCGCATACAATGTCCACCTGAAAAAATTATGTTGTTTCTTTCCAGCCAGATTGATCAGATAGTAGCCACTATCAGCATATCCCAACCTATCTGACTAGCTGGGGCGATCGACCGCAATCTCCAATGCGACCACAATGCAACGAGCGACGAGGGGAGAGCAATAATACCCAACTTCTCCTTGAGAAAATCCCAGATACGGGAGGCAAAGGGGCAATTCAAGAGCAAGTGATCCACTCCTTCGGCTTCAACACCGCACATCGGGCAGTCTAGGTCAACAATAGGAATGTTCCTCTTCACCAAGTTATCCTTTGTAAGGATTCTATTGTTAATGGCAAACCAATAGAAAATCTTCGCTTTAAGGGGGCTTTGCACCGCCATAGATGCTTGGCCATCGGACATCTTCTCCCTTCGTTATTAACGAAGTAACGATCAAACCGTGAAGACTCCCTTATTGTGACAATATTGTTAACATCTACTTTATGGTACTGATATCGAATCCATAAGATAAGATAACTTCATCAAAATTTATATGCTATTATTTTGAGGCTTGTTTAAGTCCAAAAAGGGATCGAAATAGTTTACACACTTTTCCTTTTTGTACTGGTGCAACGAATCCCTCGAGTTGGTCCATGTAAGTTTCCTCATTTAGGTCAATATTTAAAAAAGTAGTCTTAATATCCATTTGATATATGACTAGCTCATAGATTGACGCTAAGGCGATGAGGATCCTAATCGTGGTTATTCTAGCGATAGATGAGTAGACATCAAGTAGTCTATCCCAGATTTTTGGGTAAATTCCTTGGCTACAAGTCGTGTCTTAAATTTATATATGGTGCTGTCGGGTCTAAGTTTCTTCTTAAACACCCATTTATATCCTATGGTCTTGCAACAAGGAGGTAAATCGATGAGCTCCCAGGCATGATTTTAAACTATGGATTGGATCTCATCATCTATGGCTTCCTTCCAAAAGGGTGAGTCCATAGACTTCATTGCATCTATATAGGTGAAGGGAGAGTCCTTTACCAGAAGTGCATAGAAATCTCAAAAACTTTTTCTACACTGATATATTAACTTTTCCTAGGTTCGGTTTGGGTTGTAAGTTCAGTATGTTCTTCAGGTTCTAATTAGAGTTTGGGTTCGATCTTGATTACATGATTAGAACTTGAGGCATGGTTATCGGTATTGATCCTAGTCTTATAAGGAAAAATGTTTTCAAAGTATGAGGCATCTCTAGCCTCGATTATGGTGTTATTTGATATCTCTCTTATTTCAGAGTCAAAACACTAAAAAACGATTAGTGTTACTGTCTGAAGCATCTCTAGAGTTAAACACTAAAAAATGATTATGTCACGCCCCGAATTTTCCTCCACGGCTAAGGATTCAAGGTGTGATTTTTTTTGTAAAAGGATTAAGTTATATTAAAATTTATCTGCTCATCCTTGTTCGGACTAACCCAATGCCTAGTTAAGCGGCGTACGGTCAGATTCTCGCAAGGGGAATATGATAGCTATTATTATATTAGAAAAGATGGTGAAGAAAGAGAAAGTTTGCTACTCGATTACCGAGGGTATCACTCTTTCGAGGAAGGGAGACTACTCCCTTTCCTTAGGGTGAGGTGCTACTATCGCAGGAGTTTGATACTTGAGCTCAAAGGGCGAGCTAAACCTCACAACCACTCATAGCCACAAAGGACTTCTTATTTCAGATGCATAAGACTATTCATTTCAAACGGTATCATATGGCAGTTCAAATACTAATTACTTCTATAATCAACACTGACTTACAAATGTCCAAAGGACGCTATATTATAACCAAATATAACTCCAATGAGATATATGTGGGTGCAAAATCTGGCTAACACCTAATAGTGGAACCTGTCAGCCCTGCCTGGGGTCCACGGAGATGACAGTAGGACCAGCCAGCCCGGTCTAGGGCCCACAGATAAGACAGTCTGGTAAATTCCCCCGGATACACTCGATTACCGAGGGTATCACTCTTTCAAGGAAGGGAGACTACTCCCTTTCCTTAGGGTGAGGTGCTACTATCGCAGGAGTTTGATACTTGAGCTCAAAGGGCAAGCTAAACCTCACAACCACTCATAGCCACAAAGGACTTCTTATTTCAGACGCATAAGACTATTCATTTCAAACGGAATCATGTGGCAGTTTAAATACTAATTACTTCTATAATCAATACTGACTTACAAATGTCCAAAGGACGCTATATTATAACCAAATATAACTCCAATGAGATATATGTGGGTGCAAAATCTGGCTAACACCTAATAGTGGAACCCGCTAGCCCTGCCTGGGCCCACGGAGATGACAGTAGGACCCACTAGCCCGGTCTGGGGCCCATAGATAAGACAGTCTGGTAAATTCCCCCGGATACACTCGATTACCGAGGGTATCACTCTTTCGAGGAAGGAAAACTACTCCCTTTCCTTAGGGTGAGGTGCTACTATCGCAAGAGTTTGATACTTGAGCTCAAAGGGCAAGCTAAACCTCACAACCACTCATAGCCACAAAGGACTTCTTATTTCAGACGCATAAAACTATTCATTTCAAACGGTATCATATGACAGTTCAAATACTAATTACTTCTATAATCAATACTGACTTACAAATGTCCAAAGGACACTATATTATAACCAAATATAACTCCAATGAGATATATGTGGGTGCGAAATATGGCTAACACCTAATAGTGGAACCCGCCAGCCCTGCCTGGGGCCCACAGAGATGATAGTAGGACCCGCCAGCCCGGTCTGGGGCCCATAGATAAGACAGTCTGGTAAATTCCCCCGGATATTTACCAAAGCCTCAGATATTCCCAGAACTCTATAAATGACAGATCCTGTAAATACGCCAGACCAGAATTCATTATTCCCAACTCTCCACATTCTGTTTCCAGAGCTCTCTGATCCTTCTGGTCATCAGACTCTAGTCAAGCCTACTCCACCCTCTGTCTACTTGTATAAGCACTCATCGTCCTGTTGAGAGCTACTCTACTTTGTCAGAGTTAATGGATTCAAAGGGTGCATCTTACCGCACAGAGACGTAGGCTTCGGTCGAACTCCGTACCACATCCTGTGTCAACACTCTCTCCCCCTCTATTGCTTTGCCTCTTCTTCTTCCTAAACTCAACAGTGTTAGCGTGACAGCTTAGCGCTCTACAGTGCACTATACCTCGAAGCTATACCCTTCAATCGACTGTTGGAGGGAGATCGTATGGCGGTCGTAATTTTCCTCCATAATTTCGTGCCATCTGTGGGATCTGATACGTGCTATCTATGCATGTACTATCCCAACATCAGTTACGGATTGAGAGTAGTAAAGGACTGATACCGGATTGTTCCCACAGAGACAGAAAATTACTTTCTTTGAAATTAAAATTAGGATCAATGAAAGTTGAACAATTGGTTAATCTATTGAAATTGAATAGTACTACAATAATGTAAACTCTGACAAAGGAACTCTAGGGCCATAGAGTCGCCACTAGTGATGTGAGTATGACTTTCTCTCAAAATGCAATACTGAATCAATCTAGAATAATTTAGATATAGAATAACTCAAAACTTTAAATAATTTCATTGTGATATCCCTAATCCAAGGGTAATATTTACAATGAACTCTATTTCACTTATCCAAATCCAAGGATATAAGTAAAATTAGTTTAATGATGCTTTAGGATTATCCTAATTCAAATTACATCTAGTAGTATTTTTAGGTCATCCCTTTAGAATAGTTCAATACTAGCATTAACGAAATCGAATTAAACCAAAGCGATATTTCTCTTCTTAATTTGATGATACCCGGCTTTCCACCTCGATATCTCCATAGAAAGATATCTTACACTGCCTTGAGTATGAACCGTCCGAGGTCATGCCAGAGTACGACCCATCCGAAGTTACACGTCTACCTCAACTTCTACTTCTGTGCAAGCTACTTCAGCAGGTGCTCTCATCTCTTGAAAATCTTCCAATATACTATATTTCTCTTGGGCATGTTCTCTACTTTGTGGGTGTTCTGTGAGAGCGTTTTGCGGGGTTCCGACAAACGGTGACCCTATGTAATCTCAAATCGATGATAATCCAATCATCATTGCTGATGATATTCTGTGTTTTGTACTATTGTGTGATTGTTTTGTATTTCTTGAGCCAGTTGTTCGGTGTGATCTCCATAGGCTTTTGTTTCTTGATCCGTAGCATGACATTTTTGATTGCATCTGACCGATCGATGTGGTGTGTGCACGACTCGACGGGATCCGGGTTCGGTGCGCACCAGACTCTCGGGTGTCATCTGCTTTTAAATAACTACCTACTTTTCTCTCTCTCTCTCTCTCTCCCTAATAAGAGGCTACCATTGCTCGCTGGTCGACCATCCTTCGTCATCAGCTGGTCGCTGCCAACCGTCCACCTCCGAACGTCATCGTCCCGCCACGTACCGATCGGCTTCATCACCATGGTCGCGATCGTCGCCGCCTGTTGATCGCCGCTGTCGCTGCCTCCGAACCCGGTCGGGGTTCCCGTTGACTGGTTGTAGAACATTTAGACGGACCACGACACGTGGCTGCACATCGAAGCGCCCGGTTCAGTTCAAACTGAGTGGGGCCTTCCAATCCGGTCCAGTGCCCGTCAACCGTTATTGCTCCATCTTTTCAGGAGTTCTGATCCCCTCAAGTAGGTCGGCCTGCATGGTCACGGGGCGCATCACCGCCGCACGATGGCAGTGACCCGACAAGTCGTACGGTTGTGATGCATGCTGGGCTCACGCGGGGATCGCGACCGGGGTCTAACTAAGGAGATTTGAACTCTTCCACAATGGTCCAACGGAAAACAAAACAATCTTGTTCAACCGTTCTACAATACAGGGGCCCACTGTGGCTCAAGAGACATGGGGTAGCGGGCCCCAAGCACATGAGGGGGTAGTGGGCCCAGCACTTAGAGCGTGCTGATAGGCTCTGGAGGCAGTGGGCCCCGCGGTTGTATAGTACAACGGTTGTGCTGAAGATTTTACCAACCTATAGGTGGTGCCTGCAGATGTGCATCCAACGGCTCCGATGGGAGGTAACGTTCACCCACCCGTTAGGAGGGTGAACAAGAACGGCTCGCCGGTCCGACCTAATCAAGAAGAAGCCTATCACGTCACATCCAATTGCCAGCCAGGCCACGAAGTCCACAGCACGACCCGACTCCCCCGACCGGGGCCCACAGCGCACGACATCCCCCCTCGGGGCCCACTTTGCAAGCTGGACTCCGCGGCGCGGCCGCTGACGTGTCATCACACGAGAAGAAAAAGGCCGACCTCCATTTCCGCCCTCCCCCCAAGGAGGAAGAAGTAACAGGAATTGGAGGAAAAAAATAAAAAATTTCCCCTTTTTCATCCTCCCCCCTTTCTCGCCCATTGATTTCCTCCAAAGATCACGTTTCCCTATTGATTTCCATCGAATCCGCGTTGAACGGAGGATTCTCCACCACGCAATGCATTTGATCCCGAAACTGCAAAGAATTCCTTGGATTCTCTGCAAGAACTCGGATCCCTGAATCGACGCCGGTGGAGTTCGACGGGATCGGGGGAGAGATTGGCGTTGCTTGGCCGGGAGATCGGAGGAGATGATGGCGGCGAAGGCGGGGGATCGGATGGTGCCGCTGGCGGTGCTCCTGAAGCGTGAGCTGACGAGCGAGAAGCTGGAGAAGCCCGACGTCCTCCACGGGCAAGCGAGCCAGAGCAAGAAGGGGGAGGACCTCACCCTCCTCAAGACCGAGTGCCAGCGCGTCCCTGGTGACGGCATCACTACCTTCTCGGTCTTTGCGGTATCTCAATTCATCCTTCCGCATTCTCAATTATCGCATGAAACCGTAGCATTTAGGAGTACAACAAATTTTTATTTTTTTTATTTCGGTGTTACATGGATTTTCGACTGTTACATTCAGATTTAAATTTGCAAAATTTAAATATTTGGTTGAAATTGGTGGATCTTTGGTTGATTTGAAAGCGTTTCAGATTTTGTGGTGGTGTTTTTTTTTGCTGATTTATGTTATCGGATTTCCAATTAAAAAAAAAAGTTTTCGGATTTCAAAATTCCCTGTTAATCTTAATGGTGAAGTAATGCAATTTTACGTAATCTTGAAACCTTGATCATGTTATATGGATGTTACACTGATGCAACAAAGAGATGCAATTCTTGACAAGATCCTCCATACCTTAACGGATCTTGATAAGACGGTCTGTGTTGCAGAGGTTCACGGTGAACGTGGAGGTCCCCTAGTAGTAGATCAACCTCCTTGAGAGCACAATTGGGATAAAAGTAAGCAAACTAACAGTGTTAACATGAAGTAACTAGAAGTGGAGCACCGAGCCATTCACAAGGCTTCTCCCGTTCTCCCGAGCCTTCTCGGAGAGGCATGATAGGAAAACTAAAGGCTCCGCAATATCCTCGTACCTATGATCCACCTTTGTGGAAATCCTTATACTAAAGCATCTATCGAACCCTCGGTCGTGATAGAGGTGATGAGTGTGATGATGCCGAAGACAACCTGAAGAAGGTATTGGTCAAAGTCCTTGACTTCATAAGAAAAACTCAATTGGTTGACGGCAATGGAAGGCTACTGGGTGGCTTGGTGTGACTTACAAGTGGTGAGGCCGATTTACCAATATGAAGTTCAAGAAGCATGCCTTACGAGCTAGGATGTCAGGGACTACACCTACCAACCATTTCTCAAGTAGACATGCCTAAGAACACTAAACCTACAGGTGATGCAAAAGGAAAGGTTATTCTGGGAAATGCTTAGGAGTTATACCGAACGAATTACCACCTATTCATGGCATCCAATATGTCATCGAGTTGGTACTTGGAGCAATTCTTCTAGATTTTCTAGTTTACCGCACTAAGCTAGTGGAGAGTGCCGATAAGTTGAATATCTTCTAGAGAAGCAATTTATCCGGTATAGACTCAGCTCTTATCATATTCATACATGCTTTACTGACACTAAAGATAAATGATAGGAACTGGCAGATGCGTATAGACATCTAAGCAATTAAGATCATTGTCAAGTATCATTTTTCTATTGTAGATTACAAAATATGCTTGGCATGGTGCCCGTTCCACCATACTTTGTTTTGAAAGACTTATTACTTAGTTTATTGTTATAAACGAGTGCCATCGAAGTAAACCATAGAAATATTCCTAGAAAAAGATTTAAAGGACAAAATATAAATATGGTTTGAAGTTTCCACGGATTAGCTACTTTTCGACAATGCTTTATCGGGAGCTTTATTATTATAATCGCTCCTAGTACTAAGTAGTCTAAGTGCTTGAAGAAGGGTTCATTTTAGTGTACTGATGCAGCCACTAAGGCCTTTGAGAAAATCAAGGTACAAAATGATTGAAACACTTGTGTTACGACTTCCAGATTTCTCTAAGGCTGTGTTTTGTTGCCGGTAAAACATATGCGAGGAAAATAATACTAGTTTTCCTAAAAAAATGGGTGTTTGATTGATGATAATTTTCCTGTCAAAAGGGCCAAACTTTCCTACCAAAAGTATGGAAAACATGAGAAAATAAAAGAAAAGTTAAATTCTTGCTTTCTTTTCGAGACAACCAAACAATAGCAAGTAGTGCATTTTTTCTTTCATATCTCTTATTTTTTTTTTCCAAAGAATTCGTTTCCTACATAACTTTCTCAGCAACCAAACATAGCATAAGTTAATTGAGGTAGTATGTGATGTCTCACATGTAGACATTTGTGGATTTTTGAGCCAAGGTCATTCAGTTGCCTTCTTCATTCGAAGAATTCTCTACTTGCAATCAAGAACTGATAGGATTGGCAATTTTGGACCCGACACGACATACTCGACACGACTCGACACAAAATTAGCAGGTCTGGGTTTGGGTTAAACTTGTTCGGGTTATAAACGGGTCGACACGACTAACCCGATTAGTAAATTGGTCGGGTCTGGGTTTTTGTCTCCAACCCATTTGACCTGAGAAGCCCGTTTAAAATTCAACGGGTCGGGTCTACCCGACAATCCGATAACTGAGTACTTTGGGTTTAAATTCTAATCCTTTGAACTCTAAAGCAATGAGTGAAACTGAAACTGAAGTCCTAGAGTGCGATTGTGCGACTTCGAGGGCCGCAACTCTGCGAGTAATACGCGAGGCGACCGCGAGCGGCAACCAGCTTCACTGTGGGTTTGCAGCGGCCGTGCCCCCCATCCCCCACGGGCAATGGCCATGTGACCTAGATCCATCTCCAGATTATCACTGACAACCGTTCATCTGGCACGGACGCCGTCGCTCCCCTCCTCCGACCATTTATGCCACATTGGATCGCCTCATGTATTCTTTCTTCTGATTTCCTCATTGACGGGTGCCAAACAGGTCTACCCATTTATAAGCGGGTCGGGTACGAGTTTAGGGTCTAGACACGATTAGTTAAACGGATTGTGTCGGAGTTTAGGGGTTCTGGACCTGATCCGAACACAACCTGACACAATCCATTGGCAACCCTGAGTACTGACCACATTATATAATCATCAAGGAGTTTATTATTTAATAATATCACAAGGAGCTTGAATATCGGAATTCCCAAAAGAAAATAGATCGATACCAAGTGGGGCGATGTTGTGTAGGGGTCTTATGTTCTAAAACACAATTTGAAGTTGAAAATTGAGTGGTCAATACACTCAACAAGTCTCACTAATTACTTTGGCCATAGATCTGGTTGGATTTAAATCATCAAGAGCAATCCGTTAGATAAGGACTTTGGGCAAGTCTACAATGACATCTAGTCACATATGTATATATCTGTATACATACCACACACACAGGCATATATGTGTGTGTGTACACAATACACATATGTATAATATATGTATCGTTTATATTGCATGCCTGGGAAATCCAGAAGCTGGATGACTGCCCCATCTTGATGATATAAGACTTGGACGATGATGATGGTGATGATGCTGTAAAAAAGTATATATTCATTTGAGAATCACTGTAAAAAGTATATAGTATAACCAGCGGTGATAAGAATTCCTAAATTAAGGCAGAAGCATATTATGATATTATCAAAAAGATATGTAAGCAACAAAACTCTAAAAGGAAATAAAATAAAAATTGAGAGCTTGGAAAAAAAAGGAAATGAAAGGTTTCCAGAACGAAACAACTCCAACAGAAATGACGTATGCCGTATGGTGCATGCAGAAGCCAAAAGTATCTCTCTGCAAGCTGAATGTGTTGAATCTGGAGGGGATGTTGGAGTCACAAAATCCTCTCCTTGTTGATTTTGTGGTTCTTTAGGAGGCCACTAGTTCTTTTCTTTCCAGGGCTTCATGCTGCATGTGGAATGCAATGGCAATTCATACAATCGTTTTTGTCAACCACAACAAGGGTTAGATGCATTTAATTATCATAGAGAAAGGAAACCTCAAAATTTTCGAGGACATGACACCATATGCTCAAGTGAAATTAATCTGAAGGGGATATGCAACCGTTTCATCTGATGCTCATAAAACAGCATAGTATGCACAGTTAAGATTGACTCGGTGACGATCCGACCCAGAGTAGTTGAAGATTTTAACCTTGTTTCTAAGGTACAAGTTTCATAAACTAAAATTCTCTTCTAATAAATTTGATCTGGAATTATTTATCCAATATGATCTCTCATCGGTTTTAAATGCATAGAAATGTTGGTGAGCTGTATTTGTCAATGAAGATCTGCATAAATGGTGGGATCTTTCCATTTTTGGGGCTGTATTTGTGACTAGAGATCTTCATAAACTATTCTACTTTGACTTTCATTGCATTTTCTGCTTTACCTTTCTGAGCAATTCCTGCCTATTCTACTTTGACTTTCATTGCACTTTCTGCTTTACCTTTCTGAGCAATTCCTGTGATCCTCTTTTAAGTACTAGTGAATCATTTAAGAAGCAAGTGTGACGCATGCAGTTTTTTTTCCTCAATCGAGGACAGAACAAAACATTGTGGTAACTGAAGGCATCCATGCTATAGGCTGGGGCTGTGTCATCCCAGAGTCTAATTTGCATGGAACTTAGATTCTCTTATTTGTCATAGGCATCTGTTTGACTTCAAGACAAACAAGATGATGCTTTTGCTGAACAGATTCTTTTCCATTTCAAATTTATGTTGCTTGTAAAAATATAAAGTTATGACAAGTGGTGCTATTAATAATTTGACATTGGAATCACTAGGATAGTCTAACTATTCTTTGCCAGCATCACATTTGTTATTAAAAATATGTAACATCTTGTGCAAGTCTTATTGTTCTTTTTTTGCAGCTATTTGATGGACACAATGGTTCTGCAGCTGCTATATACACTAAGGAGAATCTTTTAAACAACATATTAAGTGCCATTCCTTCAGATCTTAGCAGAGAAGAGTGGCTTGCAGCACTACCAAGAGCTTTGGTTGCAGGGTTCGTTAAGACTGATAAAGACTTTCAAGATAAAGGTATGGCCGAAGGGGAAATTGTTTTGATATCTTGATCTTGTTGGATTTTTAGTATTATTGGATACATTATTTGTTTTAGTAACATAAATATCGCACCGTTATCAACTATCACACCTCCAATTTTGTTATCATTCATTCCCCATCCTTGGATTGAGTTTTTTTATTGACCAAGTAATAAAATCGTCGATCTGTTAGGGCATTTGATAGGCCTGTCACTTTGTTTCTTATTATCTCTTCTCGTGCCATGTGGCTTTTTTTAATATGTAAAACAAAAAAATAAAGGTGTATCGTGATTGGTTATAATATATGAAAAAGCAGCTAGTCATTAGATACTCTTCGAATAGTAAATCAGTTTGTGCCGAAGGAAGAGATGCATCTTACAAAAAAATAAATGGCAAGGTTTTCATGTGTGTTAAAGGTGTTGGATCTTACCATGGGTTCCGGTTTGAAGTGAATCTGATGGATGTTCTTTCTACTCTTCTCCTTCATTCCCACCCACGAGCTTTACTTTTACAATAATTCATGCCGGGTGCAAGCATTGGACTGCTAGGGGTGCTGGATTGATTGCCGAAGTTGAGCTCCCCCGAAAAGCAGTCCTTCAGAAAAAATGTGGGGAAAGAAGGGAAAGTTCAGCCTAGACATTTCTTGTGTTTCCTTTCTTTTACTTCGCTTTCCTTACGATCTGACATCGTGCAATAGAATCTTTGTCAATTCACTTGTATTTTGGTTTCTATTTTGCTGGTGAAGTTGTATGGACCCTACAACTTGCCTTTTGAGACTGTCAACCCTTGTCATCTTTTTAATTCACAATAATCTGATTTGTTGATTTTAGCATTTATAAATACTAATAGTACCCATGTTTGATGGTGATGAGTGGTTGTGCCTAGCAGAAGATTGTTCCAAGTTGTCTGTAGTAAAAGTTTTTGCACCTTTGAATTTTCTCCATTTTAATAGGAACTGCTGAATTAGATGCTATCTAGTGATGAAAGTATCTTTTATAATTTTTCTGTCCATTTTATTTTAACTTCCTTGTCGAAACTTGAGAAATAGAATTGCCTTCTTTGTTTTCTGATGATTCATAAGACATTTTTGTTTCATTCGATATGTTTTATGTCCTATGCCTGAATCATGTCACTTTCCAGCACAATCTTCAGGAACAACTGTGACATTTGTGATAGTAGATGGATGGGTTGTAACAGTAGCATCAGTTGGTGATTCGCGTTGCATACTTGAATCTGCTGAAGGTTCAGTCTATTATCTGTCAGCAGATCACCGGCTCGATGTTAATGAAGAGGAGTAAGTTTGGATATCTGATATTTTTGAGTGATTAATTATCCTCAATTATTAAATAATTTAATTTATATGTAGTCTTACAATTTGTTTTCTCACAGGGTGGAGCGTATAACAGCGAGTGGAGGTGAAGTTGGGAGACTAAACGTCGCTGGTGGGGCAGAGGTATGTTCCTTCGGACACCTAAGAACAGTTGAACTTTTATAGGTGACATTGTCCCCCTACTTTGTCAGCATCTTGCCAAAAAAGAAACTAGCTTCTCTGTTGTTGATCATTGTTAGGCTCAATGAGGTTTCGGTCAGCTCTCTGTGAACTTATAATTAGATATAATAATGCGTAACTGGTGTTCAAAAAATAATTTTGGAGAAGTAGAATTTTGTAGAAAGACTATCAAAATTTTAGGTGAAATTATGAGGTATATAAACAACTTATTCTGTTATCGGTACACATTGGACTTGATTAAAAAACAGTACATCAATATTTGGTATAGTTATACGTTAATTGCAACTTTAAATTCTTTAGAAAGTCCCGCTTGACTTGGAACAATGTTATTTACTTGGTGCGAAAACAGTTATCTTTTCACTTAATCATCAAATCAACCTCCCAAGCTGTGTGAAGTTAGCCTATTTCTACGTTTGCTAGTATCCTGGATTCCTGTCAAAGTATTATGGGCTTGTTGTGCTAGTTTCTTGCTAATCCGATCATATCTTAAGTATTGCCTATTCTGCTTGTGCCAGTATCATGTCACCAAGTATTATGGGCTCGTTGTGCTGATTTCTGCCTATTAGTCAGAAACTGTGTATACATCTTGTGAGTTGTGACATAGCTTTCAAGTCATTTTGTAAAGTTCTGAAGTAGATTCCCTTTTCATATGATCTATTTTTTCTTGATAGGTAATGGTCAGATACAAATAGTCAAATAGCATATCAATCATTGTCTGCACCCCCCCCCCCTTCTCTCTCTCTCTCATTAGTAAACTGGTTAATGCCATCATTTAAAATTTTTATAGCAATCGTTTTGGCCTTTTCGGATCGGTTTTGGTCGGAACCGGTCCCGAAACCCTCTAATTTCGGGTTTCGGTATTAATCACTCAGTAAAAGCCGAACTGGGTTTAAGATAAGGTATATTTCAGCAGAACAGCTTGGCAACCATATTTACATAAAAAACATTTACGTAAATGTAGTGTAGTCAAGGCGTCGCCTAGGCCATCGCCTAGGCGGTTTGGACCCCCGACCGCCTAGGCTATGGCTAGGCGGGCGGTGGAGTTTAGGCGGCCACCTAGGCGCCTAGTTTTGTAATTGGTTTTCTTTTTTTTTTTTAAAAAATTAGTCGGGTTCAAATTGAGTTTTCTTAGATCTCGTTTGGTTTTATAGGTCCATGTTGCTTTATCGATGGCTAACACCATGCATCATTAATGGGAAAAAAAACTATTGTATCCATGTTCTCAGGATTTGAAGAGGAAAAAGTCGAAAGAGACATATAAGGATTATTCATACAAGAGTGACGATGATGTAGATGGTTAGGTGATTTAGATGAATAATTTTAATTGTTGTTTTTTGGATACGTGGTTGTGAAATGTTCCAAAAATAATAGATTATCTAATATGGTTTTATTTATGCTTATGTTATTTGTTTGAATTTATGGCTATGATAGGGTTATGTTGCTCTTGCTGATATGTGATTAATATTTGCAACGTATAATCATTGTGGTTGACGCATGATTCCTATTTGATGCAATAATAATGGTTTTGTAGCTTACCATACGCTCTGGATCATACTCATTATCAAATAGTATTATTTCGACCATATCTATCTCTAGAAATTAAATTTTATTATGCATAAAATCACAAATTACTTATGTAGATATATGACTTATATTTATTTAATATTTTTAATTTTTATCGCCTAGGCCTCACCTAGGCACCGCCTCTCCTAGCCGGACCAAATCGCCTAGGCATCGCCTTGACGCCTTGACTACATTGCGTAAATGATTTCATTTACTTTAAGTTATTTTATGTAAATAAGCAAATACTCCCCATTTGAATTTAATAAAAATATAAGAAAAATCAAAATCCAAAGGAATCAAAATGTAATTTTTCAGTTCCTATACAAAATCAGACTCTTTAATTTTTTGCTAAAAAAAGAAAGTTCGGTGGAACAAAAACCTTAAAGTATTTTGAACTGGTAAAAATCTCAGAAATCTAGAAGTAAGATCAACTTAAAAACTCAAAGTCCAATAAATTTTTTTGATTCTATAAAAAATTCTTTCACAATAACTCTTTTTTTCTCTAGACTTATAGCCAAAATTTAGAATCATGATTTTACAGTTTTTTGACAAAAAGTCGGGGTAAAGCAAAAGTCATACTGTTTTGAAAACAAGACCAATATAAAGTGGGTACCGATGTAATTATTTTATATTTTATAATTATTTTAAATTTAAAAAATGAAACCGAAACCACTGAAAGTCTGAAACCGATCCTCGGTGGGTGGACTGAAACCTTATTACTTCAAAGGATATGTAGCTGCTTCCTAGAGATTGAAGTTATACAAGAACTGCTTTCACACTTCTCATCAATTTCTTAGCCGTTTTAATTAGAAACAAGGAAAGGAGTCATATGGTTCTCTTGTGGAATGAGGAACTTAATTGATATCAAATTTGCTGAATAAGTTGTTAAGCTATAAAACAAGTATGTATTAATGGCGTAACTTTTAATATGTAAGATGGTGTTTTCCTTTAAAAGAAAAGTATGCACTAAAAATTTCAATCAGAATTGTCTTTGCCTTAACATTTGTTATTTTTATTTTCATGTTTTTTTAAATCTGTTGTATTTGATGATTTTGATCTGATAGAGAACATTGGTTTTCAGATTGGCCCTCTCAGATGTTGGCCAGGTGGCTTGTGTCTATCAAGATCAATTGGAGACATGGATGTCGGTGAATTCATTGTTCCTATTCCTCATGTAAAGCAAGTAAAGGTCTGTAAATCATTTTTGTTGATGATACGAAGTGCTGACTATAATTTGCATCTGCTATTGATGACTGGGACTTTTGTTACCTTCCTATTGCATGCTATGCATAATCTTATGTTATTGGTTCGTAAGTTATTAATATTACTCAATATTATCCCTCAACCATCTATTGGACACAATTAATATCAGGTGCTTAATATGTAGCCTTTTCTATAATATGCTCTTAATATGCCCTTAGTAGGAATAATAAAAACCTTAGTATGCCTTTAATATGGTTGTGAGAAAAGATTTTGAAAATCTTGTAGTTACAATAATATGCCCTTAAGAGGAATCAAACCATAGAAGGATTCAGAAATTTGAATTGAGATAGTTGAGGCAATGCTTAAAGGTTATGCTTTGGCCATTAGGCCCATTATATAGACGGTTGGGCATGTAGATGAAATAAGGCTTATTGGTTTGGGTTAGGAATTATATGGAAGTATGTTTATATAGAAGAAGACTGATTGGTGTTGATGAAGTAAAGATATGATCATCACGTTTTAGAGAGATTCACCCGAGTTGGATTGCATGTATTTGCTAATTTTGAAGAAAATGATATTGGGGGGGATGTTCTCGTAACGTAGATCCTCAAATAATCAATACATGAATACTGAATTATCTCTAAGAGCTAACAAGTGTAAGGAACCAAGTTGGTTCTATGACGAATAACGAAAAATCTCTAGGATTTACTAGTTAATAGTTCTTTTAGACCGTGCATGTATAATATTAGTTATTAGAATGCTAATTTATGTATTGAATGAGTCCATATAAAAGTCAGCATTTAATTTATGTAAATGTTTATTAGATTTTTCTATGTGGTGAATGTATATTTTTACATATGTTTATGCTAGCTATAATGCTTCTTGAACATCAAGCCAAGGATTTATGAACATGACTCCCTCTTTGATAGATACACTACCTTTGGTCTTAAGGTGTAAAAACTAAAAAGTATTATTCACATGAGTGCAATTTGTTAAAACAAGAGGTATTTAACAATCCGTTATCTGTTATATATTTGGCAATCAGATTTTCCCCTTTTCTAATAGAGGGAAAGAAGGGAGATCTATAAGGCCTCCCTGGTTGGACTCTGCTCACATTCCCATGGCTATTTTCATCCACTTAATGCCATTTTCCTTTGTCAATCATCGCCAATCGATGTCGGTTGCCACCTTCTAGGAAGCTTCTTCATGGTTCTTCTTCTCTATCTTTTTCCCGAGAATGTACTCATCTCAAACCCTAGGTGAAAGGAGGATCTTCATTTGTCCACCTTTTCTTCGTCTTCCTATTTATATTTCCTATGGATGTCCTTATATCACATTTCATGTCAAAAGCTTAATCTTGATAGTCCATCTCATGCCATGAGAATGGCGGTGGCCACTTGGAACTTAATCAACTATTATACAATTGTCAAGAGGCATTGCTCTTTCCTTGGACCTTGTCGTCTTGTGAATTCCAGCTATATGAGTTATTAGAGGATGTACAAGCACCAAGTGAGGAAGACAATAGTGAAAGATTTGGTGTAGAACCACCCACTTATAGTTTTTTCATTTTTCTCATTATATGTATGGAAGGAAGTTTGTGTTGCCTAGGTGCCGCCTAGGATACGCTTCGCCTAGGCAGACCTAGTCGCCTAAGCATCGCCTAGTCCCCTTGACAACACTGTGTTTATCTCATCTTTTAGATTCAGATGGATTAGAAGAGAGATCTGACTTGTTTTTGTACACAAGCACACCCGTCGTGATGAACGGGTGCACTGGTTCAATGCACCCATTCAAGCTAGTGGGTGTAAAGGCACCCTCCAGCTCAACCGAGCAAACCCAGTGTCAAAAAGCACCCTTCTAATCTCCGAACAGAAACTAAAATGATTAGTAACAACTATATATAGTGCACTGGTTGAGATAACTAATCCTCGCACCACACCCACACTCGAACCGACCTGACCCAGCCAAGCTCAGCGTGTTTTGCCATGTGCGTGTGTGTGTTGGGGGGGGGGGGGGGGGTTAGCGTTACTGCTTATGTACCTCTCTGTCTTTAACCAACTCCCCTCATCAAATATAGTGCTTAAGTTATTCATTCCCACACTTGTACGTTTGTTAGCAGTTTCTTAAGTGGGGCTTCTATTTCATAGCCGGGATGGAAAAGCGAAATTGCACTTTGTGTACCAATTTAGTTCTTGTAAACTAAATGCTTGGAAGGTCCTTCTTTAGGGTAGCATAGGCCTCATCCAGTCCGTCCTTTCAGTACCTCTTTCCCGATTCCCGCGAAGGTTCATTTTTTGTCGTTAATCACATTCAACGTAGGTTTCTTTGGTCTGGGCAAGATGCTATGCTAATGAATGCCTTAACCTGGTTACTTGGATCTCCATATGCAAGCCTTATGATGAGGGATACCTTTTTTCCTAAGAAAATAAGAGACAAAGCAATTTCATAACAAAGAAGCCAAGCTAAGACCCGAAGAGAGAGAGAGATAGATCTCCAAAAATGAAAGGAGCTCAAGGAAAGGAAAGTTACATGTTGGATTTAATTGAAGAACAAGGAGTAGTTTAGAAAGCATCTCGTAGTTTCACTTGTCGATCGTGTAGCAATGAAGGCTTAACAAAAGAGGTGTGTGGTCCAATGATAGCCACCAAAGCGGAGCGAAGCAATGACAAAAAGCAAAGATTGGTCTGGTTCCCCAGGTGATAGACAATCAACTACCGATTACTGCACTTTAATTGGTGGTAATATTGTTACGTGGGGTCGTAAAAAAGTGGCAATTGTTGCTAGTGAAAGTAATAGATAGAGCAGCGTACCGCATATACATGTAAACTTGTATGGCTTAAGACATTCTTGATTGAGCTTGGTTGTGACGTGAAATTGCCTATGAAGATACACTGCAATAATCAGGCTGCTATCCGATTCAGTTTTTCATTAGTGTTCCAGAAGAGGATTGGATTGCCAGGAGAAAGTGGCAACGAAGGTGATTTCCACTGCAGTCAGAGGAATAGCTAGGATATATGTTTACCAAGCCCCTTGGAAGACAGTCTACAAGACATATTATCCAAGCATGGCATGATTGATCGATATGCCTCAGCATGAGGGGGACAAACAGCTTAGGTCTTTCTGTAACTATACATTTCATATACAAAACTTTGGTTTCGCTTTCTACTTAGTGTTAAGGGTAAATCTGTATATAGATATAAAAGTTTTAGGTGACCAAAGGGGACGATCGATTTAGTCACAAAAATCCTTTATTTCTTCATGGTTTCAGGAGTCAAAACCAACCAACAATATCGAACAAAATATATTAAATTTGAGAAGATGGACCAGCTACCATGCCAATTTTGTTGGAGGGAAGAGGAGGAAGAGTTCGGCCGACACTCATTAGAAGAAATAGGTAATAGCAGTAAGCATAGGCAAATGGCGAAAAATAGGGGATCAGTCTAAGGACTTTCACATTCATGCATAATCTTTTGGTGGTACTGAAGAAATCAGATAATCGTTTTTATGATGATTATTTGAATTCACCGAAGAACTCGTGGAAGAAAGATTTATATAGGTCATTAGAAATATGTTGTTCTAATGGCCTTCTATAGAAATCAGATTTCTATAGAAGGTCATTAGAAGGTCCCTCCACCGTAGTCCTCGACACGTGATATTTTTCTATGACAAATTTTTTCTCTGAGGACCCTCCCTCTCCAGACTTGTCTTTTCTTCAGACTTCTTGGTCTTATTCTGGTGTTCTTCCCACTTTTGTGACTACGGTAGTTCCCACAGCCTCTGCTCACATGCTTGCACCCCCGCGAATACCTGTCATTTACACCTACACTCGTCGCCAGCTGGCATCAGCTCCACCTGCACTACCTGCTTTGTGCTATTACTTCTTCTGCACTTCTACTACTAGTCCCGCCTGACAATACAGATGGGTTCTCCGCTCCAACTTCTTAGCACTACCTTGAGTGTGAGAGGCACCCACCCATCACTATGGTTTTTCTCAGGTGGCTTCCTACTCTTCACAGTTTCAGACTTTTCTTATAGCTATTCACTATCTTCATGAGCCACAAACATATCGTGAGGCAGTTCAGGCACCCATTTGGCAGTAGGCTATAGCTGAGGAATTGCAAGCTCTTTATCGGATTGATACTTGTGAGCTTGTTCCTCTACCTCCAGGGGAAGACCCCATTATCTGTTGTTGGGTCTACCGAATTAAGACTCATTTAGACGGGTCAGTCCTGGCTTCACGCAGGAGCACAACGTTGACTATGAAAAGATCTTCGCTCCTGTTGTGAAGATTACCGGTGTACGGACTTTGCTAGTGGTGCTTCAGTTCTTCTTTGGTCGCTCTTCCAGATGGATGTAAAAAACGTCTTTCTTCACAGAGGCCTCTTCGAGGAGATTTATATGCAGCAACTTCCTGGTCTCCCGGCTCCTCCCAAGCATGTTTTTCGACTTCGCAAGGCTATCTATGGGCTTAAGCAAGCTCCACGGGCTTGGTTTGAGTACTCTCAATCCTTAGTGCTTGCATCGGGTTTTATAGAGAGTCTGAACGATTACACTATACTCACTCATATATCGACTCATGGTCGTGCGATCTTACTTTTCTACGTCGATGACATAATTATCATCGGTGATGATACTGCTACCATTGATTCTCTGAAGCGACATCTACAACAGTAGTTCGAGATGAAGATTTTGGCAATCTTCGCTACTTTCTTGACCTTGAGGCCGCTTCCTCACCCCGGGGCATCTGGTCTCTCAACAAAAGCTTGCTTCTAATGTACTAAATCATGCTGGACTCATCGACTCTCGGGCCATGGATACACCAATGGAGCTTAATATGAAGCTCCGTTCCATTGATGGTGAGCCACTCTCAGATCCCACTCACTACAAACGGCTTGTTAGTGCTCTCGTCTACTTGATGATCACTCGTCCTGACATCTCACATGCTGTTCGAGTTAGTCAATTTGTTAGTGCTCCTCGCTCAGTTCACTATGCCGCACTACTGAAGATTCTTTTACTATCTTCGAGGCACGATGAGTCGCTCTCTGCTACTATCATTCTCTTCCTCATTGGAGCTACATATCTATTTGAATGCGGATTGGACAGGTGATCCTACTGATTGACGTTCCACCACTGACTTCTGCTTCTTAGGTGACTCGCTCATCTCCTGGAAGAGCAAGAAGCATGATATCATTTCACTCTGTAGCACTGAGGCAGAGTATCATGTTATGGCACGAACGACGTGCGAGGTGGTTTGGCTGCGACGTCTGGTCGATGATATGAGAGTACAATTTTCCTCATCGACACCTCTCAACTGTGACAATTGGGGTGCTATCCAGATTGCTAGCAATTCGGTGTTCCACGAGCGCATGAAGCCCATCAAGCTTGATTGTCACTTTCAACATCGCTACGTGGATGGCACGCTCTCGCTTTCGTATGTCCTTTATAAAGATCAGCTTGTCGATTTTTTCAAGAAGACGCACACCATTCAACGTTTTGAATCTCTTGACAAAACTATTGGTGTATGATCCACCTTGAGGTTGAGAGGGGGAGGGGGTGGGGGGAGGGTTTAGAGTGTGTTTACCATGTATGGGTTTAGCTAATTCTTTCTTCGGGGTATGTCCACCTTTGGTGGCCCCATCTTTTTTACAGCTATATAGGACCATTGCCTTATGGAGTGGAATGATTCCTTCGCTCCCAACATTCTCTCTCTCTCTCTCAAACATGTTCTAATCCACGGTTTGAGATATTGTCTGTGTTTTGGTTCTGCCCGTGAAACAGAACAATTTGGTTATTTGAAGTTTGGAGTCGAATAGCCAACCATTTTGGGCAAAACTATAATGTCTAGAAAGAAAATTAGAAAAATCATACGAACTAAAAATAGTAGAGAAAACAAATCGTTATTTTTTTGTATGGTGCTCTAAAAGTACCAGTATATTTTCTATCTCGGTCAAAAGATTGATAAAAATAATGATACAGAACCACCAGCTACCAAAAGGCAAGGCTATACATCATGGTATTATAGTGAACAATTATGAAGTAGAAAATGAACTAATGATGTGATGTATCATGTACCTAATACGACACTACAACCAGGTGGATCAGAGCATGAGCTGTTATAGTCATCCGTTCACACATTCTACATGTAATATACTGCACATGATGGATGGAACTTAGCCCTGACCACATTTTTGTGTTGATGACTTGTAGTCTAAGGCTGGCCAGGTTAGAACTAGTCATATGGATGATCATGATATAATCAGGTATCATGATTCGGGCTAATCAGACTAGAAACAACCAACCTGACTTGAGCTGGATATTTGTATGGCTTTGGGTGGTGGTTCTGTTTGGTTAGGCTACTATTTTACCAATTTTAGGCAAAATGGTTTGGGTTCAAGCGAATCTCTGAACCATGATTTGACCAACACCACGTTGAGTTTATTGTTAGTGTCCCATAATATAGCCGCCTCTGCTGTGCACCTTAACATCATCAATATTTTATCCTTGTTTTGGATAAAGCATGTAATATGCTTATATTACCTGTTGCTTCGTAGAGTCGATGTCAGTATTCTATAATTAATATTTGAATTATCTTCATTTAAATATGTTATGCTTATGAGAGTGTCATGTAACATGGATGTTACTGTTGTATGATTGCTACAGCTATCCACTGCTGGAGGCCGACTTATCATCTCGAGTGATGGTGTATGGGATGCTTTGACTTCCGAAATGGCATTAGGTTGCTCTCGTGGGTTGCCGTCAGATGTCGCAGCCACCCAAATTGTTAA
>CANTAL010000012.1:2175945-2183445 GCA_947650365.1 Chamaelirium japonicum
ATGGAATGCAGGTTGGATGCAGAATACCCAATATGCAACATGTTCAAGCTTTTCATGTGTGCGGTTTGCCAGGTGGAGATGAAACCTGGCCAGGGAATTTCTGTACATGCCGGTTCATCACGTCCAGGAAAAGTGCGTCCCTGGGATGGCCCACTCCTTTGCCCAAGTTGCCAAGCAAAGAAAGAAGCTATGGAAGGGAAAAGGCCTTCAAGAGGTATACCGCGCTTCTCATAAGGCGACTGCCGCTTTTTATCATGTTCTAAAATATCGGTTCCATCTTTAATGTTTTTTATTTTTTGGTTCCCCTTCAGGTTCTTCTGGAAACAGCAGTGGAAGTGAATAGCCGTTGCCACATCAGTAACGATATTGGTATTCCATATGAATCACAGCGCAAGCTGTGGTTTCAGAGCTGACAAAGTGAAATGCCTCCCCTTATAAATGGCATCTTCATCGGGGTCTATCCTAACATGAAGTTATGAAAGAGCTCGTTGAGGCGGCATTTCATTTTTATATTAAAACTCTTCTCTTTTTTTTTTTTGCGGCGAGAGGCCAAAATTAATTTGCACTTCCTTGATCCTGACGCGTCGATCGATTTGGGTGAGTTAATCTGCTGGGCTTTCCCTTGGGAGACTATGAGGTTTGGTGAGTTCACCACTCAGTGCCACTGCGTAAAGGAGGGCCTGGGTTAACTCAATTCTTTCTAGGGTTTTGTTCCTGTGTATATGAATCACGTAATAGATGTGAGATTTGATAGCAGTTCACATTGTACTCCTATTATAGAATTTGGCGAAGTTTCTTGTAGATTCTTCATTGAAAACCCTAGAAAGAAGGATTCTAACCCGTCTTGCTAATTCGATTATTGTCACATGAATTTCTAGATTAATTGTCGCCGTTGGGTTTGAAAGTTTTTATCTTCATTTTTTTTACATGTGGGATGCAGAAAAGCCGTATTAAGTCTTTTACTTTCTTCATATTTTTATATGTGGGCCCCACCCCCCTTCTCCAATCCATGCGCGCCACCTCCCCGTGTGTTGGGCCTAGCGGCAGATGGGGTAGCCGCCAAATATTGTTCGCTGCATACAGTTGGTCGCACTGCATGTCTTCGCATATATTTCGATGTTTTCATGGCGCCCGATCGACCTTCACAAAGACATAATAGAACAAATTTTAACCCCTTAGTTGTTTGAGGATATCCTTGAAAGCTTTACCTCTCTTAATACAGAGTTAACTTGTGGTTTGTGTGTGGGGGAGCATGTAGTTCTATATGTAGTTCTATTTTTATGCCGCAATAGCAAAAGTATGTGTTTGGCTGGATTTGGTGGAAATATTGTTAGGTTTCTTCGTATACACCCCTCTTGCTAAGTTGCCTTGGTCATTGTATGAACAAAATTTGGTCAAAGCAAATTACAAACTTGCTCAAATGAGCAAAAACAAAAAGTATTGGAAAATGTGAGGAAAATCATCTTGATTCTCTGATAATCGATCTCCTTTATTTTTGAGATTTGTTGAAGAGTGAGTTAGATTTCTGAAGAGTTTAAACGGATTTGAGGATTTGAGATTTGCAAGACTTGGAGAATTTTAGGAGAGAGAAGAGGCTTGGGGTGCGTGCTCCTTTTGGGTTGCACACTTTATCGGCTAGGACTGACTGTGCTTTGTTGTTTAGACTTCGAGTTCTTCGGACTTGAAATTGGAACTGTATACTAGAACTGGATGGGTGCTTCCTTTCTTCGAGCTTTCTATGTTGTGCACGGAGTGAGTGTCAGGATGTCCAAGTGCTTTGGTTTTTGTGTGGATAGAGTTACTTGAAATGTCCTTTTTCTTCGTCTTTGCTCTATTTTATAGGGGAGCAAGTGGTTAAGGAGTTTCCATAACTCTCGTGGAGTAGCTTGTACTTCACTTGAAAGTTATTAGTTTTAATAACTCATTCGGTGGTTTTTTTTGTAACTCTTTGGGGAGTTGTCACAAATTCCTGGGGTGGTTTGGAACCTTTATTTGTGGCTTGTGGCTTGTGGTTCCTTGTGCACTTGTACTGAGTTGAAACTAACTGACTTGTTGGATTGTTTAGAATGAAGCGAGTCTATATCTATTTGCTAGAGTCTACACTTGTTTTATTTGCTGGACAGAGTCGAGATCGAATGGTGAGGGCATCTACCTCATCTTTTCTTCTTCTTCCTCTCATTCCTTTTTCCTTTTTTCCTTTCTCTTGGCTAGTCACATAGGACATCGAGACTGAGGGCGTCTGGTCTACATTCTATGTCTCTCAAACTTAAGTAATTTTTTGGGTCTTCTAGACTTTTTTTTTTTTTAAGTGTCGGGGCTAGGGTTGAGGGGCCTTGGTTAGCTTCCTCAGGCTCTCAGACTTAGCTAAATTTTTGTGCCTTCTACACTTAAAAATTTATTAGTGTTGGGACTAGGGTTGAGTGGCCATGGTTGGCTTCCTAAGACTATCAGACTTAGTTATATTCTAGGTCTTTCAGATTTAGAAAATTTTCGAGGTTAACAAATTGCCTCCTCAAGGATATATAGGACATTGAGTCAGAGGTGAGAATGGTATTAGGGGTGCAACTTGGTCCGGGTCAAACCGAGAACCGACCCGACCCGACCGCATTGGGTTGGTTTGGGTCGGTTTTCTAGTTTATAATGGGTCGGATCCAGTTTCATTATTAGCAGACCCGATCTAAATCGGTTCGGTTATGGATCGAGGTTTGTATGACCCGACCCGACTTTGTATTAGTTAATACTTTGGTAAGATATGCATTCAGCTTACCAATGGTGTTGATTCAAATACATGTTACACTGATCACTTAAACACTTCGTTTCTAATCCATCTTTAGGATAAGTAAATGAATGGTCTTGTTGAAAAGCTTTGCAATAGGTTTGCTGGAGTCACTACTATGCTTTCTTGTTTGTTTCTTGATGCAAGTGTCTGAATGTTCCATTTTTCACAATGTCTTTGTCTGAACCGTTTCCACTTTTTAGAGGCTGGGTATATTATTTTTGTTTTCCTTCGTTTGATTTCGGATTGTTCAAAAAAAAAGTCTTAAACCCGAACCGACCCGAACTTTTTATGGGTTGGGTTGGGTTGGTTCAATAGGTCAATGGTTTGGTTCTGGGTTGGGAAAGTTGGAACCGACCCTAGGTTGGGTTGGTTTTGGTTTGAGGCCAAACCGAACCGACTTGCACCCCTAAATGGTATGCCCTTGACTTATGAAAGTGACATGTGTTTTTTTTTTCAAACAAAGGCTAGCTGGCTCTGGTACTAGTGCCAATCTTACAATTTTTTTTAGATTGGGACCGACTGTACGGTTTTTTTATGAGGTCGTTCCTGGTATCAAAGCGGGCCAGTTCTAATACTCGGGCTGATTTAGCCCCATAACGGGTTAATTCAGCCCAAATAATAGGACAATGTTTTCCTTGTTAAGGCCTTTCAGACTTAGCCAAATTTTGTCTTCCAAACTTGATCAAAATTTATAGTCTTCAAGACTTGAAAAATTTCTCAGTCTTCCAGACTTTACCAAATTTGAGTCTTCCAAACTTATCCAAATATTATGGGTCTCATACACTTAGCTAAAATTTGGAGTCTTCCAGCTTAGAAAATTTTCCAGTCATCCAGACTTAGCCAAATTTGGTCTTCCAGACTTGGAAATTTTCAATATCCGCAAGGATGGCCAGTTGAGTCAGAGGCGATAATGAAGGTTATGAGCACCAAACGACAGAGAGAGCTAGTTGATAAGCCATCTTGTTATGCTCCCGGTGCAGACTTAGAGGAGGCTAGTACCCTTCCATGCACGTTGAAGATAGAGCTTAATCTTCAAGCGTCATTGTCAGAGTCATAGAGCCAAGTTCACCACGTAGAGCTGCAGTCAGGATTTTGATGAGAAGCAGACATATTTCTCCCTCTACCTTCGAACTAAAGCGATCAGTAGCATCACTTCTACTCAGTCGTGTCGTCAGTTCATCCCCTCGACACTTGAGCCTTATTATTGTCGGGGTTTTGGCTCAGTTTCAGCAAGGGTGGAGCGCACCAAAAGACTCGGCGGGAAAGGATCTGGGCACTTCTGTCAGCAGGCTGGAGCCTTGAGCGCCGACTGTGTGGCGCCCGGTTGCTGACGGGCACCAACTTCTCGGGTTGGTGACTTGGGTGTCACTTTTGGCACCCAGGGCGAAAGTCTCGTGCGCCGGTGTTTTGGAGGCCCCAGGTCATTAGCGCCCAGGGCGCCAGGTGCGAAATGGGCACAGGTTGGACTCAGTTTTGTACGGATTTTGGGGGGCTATGAATAGGATTTTCATCCTAGGTTTTGGAAGGAGTTGTCAATGTGTTTGATGGCTGGTTTTAAAGTCTTGCTTTGGGCTCTCCATTCTGTTTGAGAGACGAAGAAGATCGGGGACTAGATAGGAGATTGGTCTCCTTGAGATCTGGTGGAGGCGTGGAAGAATAAGTGGGTTGTAAGCTGAATCTAATTCTATATTGCTCCAGGACGGTGACCGACACCCGTAAAGGTAGAGATTTTCAAACAGCGTGAACAAACTTCTTAGTGTCGAATGGATTGCTTTTCTTTGTTATCTTTTCTCGGTGATTGCGATTATTGTCGGTGATTCGATTATTCTCTTCGGATCGTCGGAGATCCGAAAACCCTAGATCGCTTCCGTGAGCGTGAGACGGCGGATCGAGATCTTGTCTGAGGTATTTCGCACCAACAATTATAAAGCTGGCTTCATCGCTTTGATGACACTGTGGACTCCTATGGGCACCGTCTTCCGTGACCACTTTCATATGTCCAAAGTTGATCGATGACACAATCTTTGTTATTCGCATAGAGGTGCTTCTTATTGACAACAACTCATATACACCTGTCGCATGGTATCCCTTCAAAAGGTATAGAAGAGCTTGCCCGTATTAACAATGAGATATCTAGTGCCATCCACCTGTTGGGTCGTTTGTCATCGAACGGCTGCGATGAATCAGGGCATGCCACCTTATCTAAGGGGAGGCCTTGTTGGATCAGTTCTCTTTTTGGTACAAGACAATCCGATTGATGAGATGGTGGGTCGCAAATAATTTCTCCACGATTGGGATGCTGACCCGGATGCTGCCAATTGGGCCACGGAGGAGTAGGGCTACCCCTCCCCACCCACCCCCACCCATGTGAGTAATTTGTCTTGGCTCTCAAAAAAGAGGGTGTCTCTATCGGCACCCGCTTTCTTCTTTGGCGATCGAGGGAAGCCAACGATGCTCATACAACTCATATATCCTCCTCGTATTCTAGAGAGAGAGAGACGAGGGGAGGAGGGGGCCAGAGAGAGAGAGAGAGAGAGAGAGAGAGAGAGAGAGAGAGGCCGGCCTCAGGCCTTTCATCTTGGATCTTGGAAGTTCATGAACTTTCCCCTTCCTCCCCTCTGTCCAGTTCGGCGACCATCCCCGTCTGCACGTTCATCGGTGCTGTACGACGTATCCATCCCAACGCACTGTGTTTGTCATTTTGCTAGCGAGGGATCACGTGTTGTCGATCAGCACGAGACCATTTTTGCTGCACGAATGTTTGCTGCACTTACTTACGGCTCAATCATGGCATGACACGTTGCCATTAAAAAGGTCACAACGGAGACTACACTTGCTACCCTTTATATTGGACAACGTGGCACATCACGATTGGGCTGTAAACAAGTGCAACAAATCAATCGGGCAGTAAAAATGTTCTTTGCTTGGCACCCACTCTTTGTTGAGTTCGACTCCTATCTCAATTCACTCCGTTTATGACATGGCATATATGACGGAAGCATATTAGAGCTGATTGTGATCAATATACTTTTTGTGGTGCCTGCCATCACGCGACTGTGATCCATGCTGGCCCCTTGACCAAGTGAACTAAGAGAAAGGAGGACCCGTAGATGCATCAAACTATTTCATCCCTTGACAAGGACTTGACCTCTATCATTTGAGAATCAATCACAAGGGGTATGAAGGGAAAAAAATACTTTCATATGGGTCGGGGTCATAGGCTTGAACTCTTGACTCGTATAGTTGATATGTGATCTCCCGTGTTGATAACTAATTAATGCTTGTGTTTGTCAGCACTTGGACGGCTGCCTTCGGTAGCCACATGTGGAACCCGGATCGATGATAGCTTTCCACAGCTATGATACGTACCGTTAGTGCCACATGGATGACGCGAGGTGCACCATGGTTGGCCATAAGCAAGTGTAGCAAATCTATTGGTTAGAAAAAATGCTCTTGCAGGAGAGAGAGAGAGAGAGAGAGAGAGAGAGAGAGAGAGAGAGAGAGAGAGAGAGAGAGAGAGAGAGAGAGAGAGAGAGAGAGAGAGAGAGAGAGAGAGAGAGAGAGAGAGAGAGGTAGCCAAGTATAGCAGAAGGGGTGGGTAGGGATATATGTGTCTTTTCTTTTTCTGTTGTGTGTGTGTGTGTGTGTGAGAGAGAGAGAGAGAGAGAGAGAGAGAGAGAGGAACAAAAAAACCTCTTTATATATATATATATATATATTTTTATTTTTTTTTCTCAAAAACTCAATTCTTTTCTTACGAAAAAACTCATCCTAGGATATGTTATTTCTTCTTGTCTCTAGGTGTGTTTGCACTCACCTTAACCCAGCCATTAAATCAGGATTGTCACTTTCTTCCCTTGGATAAATTTGAACCTCCACTTAGCTCCCTAAACTATCCCTTATTCTTCCCATGTTATAGTAGATATCTCAATGAAGATGTTTATTAAATATATTAAATTTAGTATTAATTTTGATTATTTTACACATGAGTGTATAAAGATATGTTCAGATATGTATATGTGCCTATTTAATAAGGAAAAAGATTTGGTGAAATAGAGTTTACCATTCAAATAGTGAACTCGAATGGAGAAGCTGCCATGTGTCCTAAGGAAAGTCAACAATTACTGCTGGGTATATATATTTATATATACCCTCATATATGTGTATATATAAATACCTCCATCCACAATTGTTGAATTTCTCAGAAAATGTGACAGCTTCACAATTCGAGTTTACTATTTGAATGGTGAACTCGAGTTCAACTTCCCGGTCCCCATTTAATAAAAGTCGTATTTGATATGAAAAAAGTGACTTCTGATGAAAAGACACCCTATGAAATTCGTCCATTCGAAATCTTTAAATAAAGATATACGTCACATTTTTGGACACATCTGAATTAGCTTTCACTTTGCGGCTTTTCACCCTCTCTAATTTTGATAGTTTTTGTGTCGATAAGGGTGCGATTTTTTTGTTTATGCCCAACTAAATGAAACGAAAATGAAGTCAGACTCATTTCCACAAACTGCATTTTAGCCTCCTTTCAAGTTTTGTTTTTCTTTTGGGAGGAGGAAAACTAAGTGGGGAAATGGTCGGAATGCAAACCCTTGCACCGAAAAATTGACAGGAATGGAAAGCCTAGCATAAAAAATGGTCGGAGTGGATACCCTAGCATAGGAAAATGGTTGAAATCCAAACCCTAGTGTTAGAAAATGGCTGGAATG
>CANTAL010000012.1:2188445-2193445 GCA_947650365.1 Chamaelirium japonicum
TATGGAGTTAGCAACAAAAACCATCTCCCCTATGACCTGCCACACAGTGATAATCCCGGAGAAACCAAAGCATGTGGATGGTAACATGAGGGACCGTGTGGAACCGATGGAAGGGTGTGCAACAGATGGGGTGAACTCCCGGAAGGTGGGGAGTTGGCCGGTTGAAATGGCAAGTTTCAAGCAGGTGATTGGGGAAACCTAAATGGCTTGCAGGGGAACAAAGGCAAAAAAATTAAAAGAGGGGTCCCAGGGCACCGGGATCCCTTGAAAACTCCCTTCCATAAACCCTACTTCAAACTCCAGTGGGGGGTGGCCGGAGCCCAACAACGAGGCGCTTGGCCCTCCTCCACCAGCCATAATGCATCACCATGGCCCCTAAGTTTACAACCTATTTCAGAGGCCGAGCCGATCGCCTCCTCCCCTATCCTCAATGGAGGCTCGAGGGGAGAGACGTGCTCCTTGGGGAAGCCGGATGGTGAAAGGGTGTCCACATTGGAGTGCGGTGATGGCGAGCGACACCAGAATCAGAATACTTCTCCTAGTGATGGGAGTGCCAAGAACCTTGATCACCAAGAGCTTGTTCAAGCGATGAAGGAGTCGGTCCAGAGCTGGGTGAGCAAGGCCGCCGACCCACATTCTGAATCTAGGAAGGGCGACATCGAGATGAAAGTCTCTGATGATGCTGAAACCATATAAGGATCAGGTTCTTCGTATAAACCCTTTCCTTATGAATATTTCGATGTGGAATTGCAGGGGCATTAGGCGCAAAGCGTGCCTAAATCACTGTGAGCACCTTATTAGAATGCATAATCCGGACATGTTTATATTTTTGGAAACCCATGTCGGGGAGGTGGAGGCTCAGTTAGCGGCTAACCGCCTAGGGCAGTGGGGTTGTTTTTGCATCCCTTCCATTGGGAGGTCGGGTGGTATCCTAGCTCTGTGGAAGCCGACCATTGGGGAGGTGAACTTTTTCTCTTTCAATGTTCAAGTGGCTTTTGGTGTTATTACGGAAACCTCGGGCCGACAATGGATCATGGCAGCGGTTTATGCTAAGCAAACCGCCACGGATCGCCAGGATATCTGGGGCTCTATCTCTACTGTGTGCAGTCTCTCCCTTCCTACTTTTATCCTAGGTGACTTCAATGTGACCCTAAACCCGGAAGACAAGCAAGGGGGTCTGGGTTTCAATCTCGACAATGAGGTTTTGGAATTTCGGGATTTTGTTGGGTCTAATTACCTCATTGACATGGGCTTCAGGGGGGCAAGTTTCACCTGGTCCAACAACCAAGATGGTGATAGGTGTATCTGGGAAAGGCTGGATCGGGCTTTCTGCACCGGATCCTGGCTTGACCTCTTTCCTGATGCCCAAGTCGAGCACCTGGCTAGAATTGCCTCTGATCATTGCCCCTTGAAAATCAATCTTGAACCTAAACTGTGGCAAGGTCATAGACCTTTTCGTTTTGAGCAGTTCTGGCTGCTACGTCCAGACTGCTATAGAGTGGTTGCTAGCGCGTGGCAAGGAGTTTCCGGAAGGGGCAATCCAGCCATGCTAAACCTCCGACTTCTTAGGACTAGGCGTGCCCTCCTAGCCTGGAACAAAAATGTCATAGGGAATCTTGATGGTAGGGCTAGATGCTTCTTGATACTATTCTCTACCTGCAAAGACTTGAGTGCAGGGTGGGGCTATCCTCTACAGAGAAATCTGTCCTTCATTCCGCCCTGGCGGATTACCACTCTACCCTCGCTATGAAGGAGAGCATATGGAAACAAAAGTCTAGGGTGGAATGGTTGAAGGGGGGTGATCGGAACACTGCCTTCTTCCACAGAACTGCCATCATCAGGAGGAATCACAGTCGCATTCTGACCTTGGTGGATCAGACTGGTGCCACCTTTCGAGATAGGCCCGATCTTGAAAGGATTCTTGTGGACCACTTCTACTCTAAATGGAATTCCCCTTCACCCCTCCCCACTACTTGTTTGTCTATCTTGGATTCGGTTCCAAATCTTGTCTCGGATGCAGAAAACCGTTGGATTATCCGACCGGTCTCCTTCCAAGAGGTGAAAGACACCATGTTTTCCTTGGCTGACTCTAGGCCCCAGGGCCTGATGGTTTCACTAGTGAGTTCTACAAGGCCAATTGGGACACAGTTGGGGAGGTGGTGAGTAGGGAGGTGCGGGGTTTTTTTCGTTCCAACTCCATGCCTCATAGTTGGAAGGACACTTTCATCACCCTTATCCCCAAGTCACTGAGGCCTCAAAGCTGGAGCATTTCAGGCCTATCAGCCTGTGTAATGTGATCTACAAACTTGTCACCAAATCTTAGTCAACAGAATGAAACCGCTTCTCCATAAATTGGTGTCTAAGGAGTAGGGAGCCTTTATCAAGGGGCGTAACATCACTGATAATATTCTCCTAGCCCAGGAGGCCTTACATTCCATGGAATACGAGGAGCTGGGTAAGGACACCATGGCTCTCAAAATTGACATGGCTCAGGCGTATGATCGCATGAGTTGGAGTTTCCTCGGTTTAGTCATGCGTAAGTTTGGATTTTGTGAGGGGTGGATTAAATGGATTCATGGCTGTATTTGTGATCCAGCCTTTGCCATCCTCCTAAACGGCACCCCCACTCGGTGGTTTAAATCAACTAAAGGGTTGAGGCAGGGGGATCCCCTGTCTCCCTACCTTTTTCATCCTTGGGTCGGATGTGCTGACCAGACATCTTGACTCCTTGAGCCGTCAGGGGGCAGTGTTGGGGATCAAACCAACTTCGGAAGCCACGACAATTCATAGTCTTGCTTTTGCTGATGATTGTCTGTTATTTGGCCAAGCTAACCAGAGGCAAAGTGCTACTCTCCTCCTGGCCATCAACTCTTATTGCAAGATTTCGGGTCAGAGTGTTAACAAGGCCAAATCTTCCATCATTTTCGGAAAAAATATTAGCAACACTGATAAAAATGTTATCTCGGATTTTTTTGGGTTCCGAATCACTAAGGAACCCTTCCGGTATCTTGGGGTCACCATTTGGGGCAAGAGAATTCCAGCTAAGGATCAAACTAATGATCTTCTTGCTAAGGTCTTAGGAAAATTAGCAGGATGGAAAGCTAAAATCCTTTCCTTCCCAGGTAGAGTTACGATGATTAAATCGGTCCTAACTCTTTGCCTCTATATGCTCTTTCTTGCACGTGGGTGGCCAAACACGCCATCAATCGTTTGGAGCAGATATTACAGAAATTCCTGTGGGGAGGAAACCAATCGGGCAGGGGATCCATCTAGTAAATTGGTGTCAGGTTTGCAAACCCCTGGCTGAAGGGGGGCTGGGGATCCGGGGTTTTGAATGGTCTAAACAGGCACTGATGGGGAAGAAGTGTTTTGAACTTCTCAGCCAACCCACAGGTCTCTGGAGTGGGTTTTGTCGGGCTAAGTATCATCTTTCTGGTGACCCATGGACCTGGAAAACTCCGAAACGGTGCTCTTGGGCTTGGAGGGCTGTACTCCAGGGGACCTCTGCGTTACATCACCCGATAAAACGTCCGATTTGGGTGGGTGCTAATTTTCAGGTGGGTCTAGAGCCTTGGATATCCACCATCCTACTCGACAAATGGCCTACTTTTGTGAATCCTATGATGCTTGCTAGTGTCAACAGGGTTGACGATCTGTTGGATGAAAATGGGGGTTGGAACATTGATGTTCTGGGCCAGTTATTCCACCCAGATATGGCAGCCCAGATTATTAGTATTCCCGGTGTTAAGTGAGGAACCAAACAGTGCCATCCTTTGGGGCCCAAATAAGGAACCTATTTACAAGACCAACATAGCTTATCACATTTTGGCTTCGGACAACGGTATGAATGATGAGTCTACATCTACCTATGGGAACCATCTAGGCGAGGATGATTTCGATGCTGAGCCAAACTCAAACCCCGACTTCATTCCAAAACCCTTTCTTTGGGATGTCTTATGGAAGACAAGCTGCCCCCCCCAGGCTAAGAGTTTTGCTTGGAAGCTCCTCCACAAGCGCATACCCACCAAAGACCTTCTCTTTAGGAGAGGCTTTGACCTTCTTCCCCTCTGTAGCCGGTGTGCTACAGAGGATGAAAATGCAACTCATGCGATCTTTGGTTGTGCAGGAGTTGCTGCTACGTGGGGACTTCTTGCATCTCTGACTGGAGGAATATGGAAGCCAAACTCCTGGCGTGAGTGGGTCGAAGAACTGGGATCCGGCAACAGGGCCCGGCTAAGGGGTGGAATACTTATAGTTGGGGTGTGGGCCATTTGGAATGCACGTAACCACGAACTATTCAGAGGAATCAGGGAAGAGCCCAAACAAGTGGCACGAAATGTCATCATTAGTCTTGAGGAATTCACACAAACTAACACATATTCTCATTCTATTACCCAGGAACCAACGTTATCAAATCATCAAGTCGAAGTCAAATGGGAACCACCAGTGGGGGAAGAGATCAAACTCAACTTTGATGGGGCTTGGACCGGCAAACTGGAGAAGGCGGGAGCGGGGTTCATCCTTCGGAACAGCAGTGGTGGTATCCTCTACACCGGGGAGTGCCCGTGCTACAACTCACTCGGCTCTTGTGACAGAGGCCAGAACGTTATGGGAAGGCATCAGATGTGTTGAAGACTCGGGGTGGAGGGGGCCAGCTGTGGGTTGAAGGTGATGCAGATCAGATTATTCGGGCCTTGTGCACAAATGACTCAGACCAACCTTTGGTGTAGTATTGCATCCACAAAGTTAGGAAGTTCAACACGTTCCGGGCAACCCCATATATTCCGAGAGGGCAACCAAGCGGCTGACTTGCTGGCCAAAGGGGCTAGAGTTTTAACTAGGCCATGTATTTCATCTAGTAGTTTTAGCGGGAGGTCATTGACCTATGTAACAGGGACCTCATGGGACCCCTTTTGTAAGATCTTAACTAGTCTAATTGGAGTACCAAAAAAAAAAAAAAACGTCTATCTAGTTGATTTGAAAATTGGTGTAACAATTGA